>OY540805.1:16406335-16805237 GCA_961205885.1 Ptychoptera albimana
GAAAAAATTAATTCCAAATGAGCTGAAACTTTGCAGGAATACTCTTTAGGACGTCAGAAATCGACTTTGTTCTACGGGTTTGCCCAAAAAAAATTTATTTTTCGAGTTATGATCAAGTAAATTTTCCGCAATTTTCAAAAAAAAAATCCTGATTTTTGAATGTCCATTACTCGAAAAATAATTTTTTTTTGGGCAAACCCGTACAACAAAATCGATTTCTGACGTCCTAAAGAGTATTCCTGCAAAGTTTCAGCTCATTTTGAATTAATTTTTTTCTCGCAGAAAATTGAAAAAAAAGTTGATGGTTTTGTATGCATTTTTTTCAAAATATATAATTTTTTTTTTCCATTAATATAAATAGAGAACAGAGAATTACAGTTAAAAATCTATTGCATTTTGCACGATTTAATTTGATTTGAATTGAATAAAATAAAAAAAATGAAGAATTTTAATTATTTTAATAAAACAAAAAAGAAAATAAAAAAAAATCCTAATTAACATTGAAATTATTGATAATAATAAAAAATAAAAATGTCTTGTGAACTGTAGATGGAAAAAATAAATAAAAATAAATAAAAAATTCGAACAATGATCATATTTCAAAATGTAAAATATTTATAAATAAATTTTATTTAATTAAATAAAATATATTTCATGATTTTTATAGGTATGTTGCACAAAAAAAAAAAAAAAAAAAAAACTAAAAGAGAAGAAAAATGAACAAAAACATAACAAGTAACACGCATTCAGTAAATAAACTGCAACAATAATACGTTTAAAAATTTTATTTATTTATTTATTTTTTTAAATAATAATAATAAAATATTAACCGATAATTCAAATTAAATTGCTATAAACATTAACTAAAGGTAGGCATACAGCATTACAAAAAAAAAAAAGAAAAGAAAAACAACAAAAAACGCGTTTCTTTATCTTAAAATAAAATAATTTTTAAACTGTGTGCAAAACACTCACTGTGCCACCTTACAATCTGTTCAAATTCATCTTTTATTATTATGATTATTTAAATAAAATACAAGAAGAAAATAAATAAAATTATTATTTTTAAACATTGTGAATACAAAAAACAAATTTATTTAATTAATTAATTACAATAAGAAATATATAAAAATTAAAAAAAAAAAGAAATGTTTTTAAACTGATTTTTCAATAATGATTAGTGAAAACAACTATGACCAAGATTTATTTCTTTATTTTTCTAATAATAATTTAATTGTGTTAAAAACTTGTCTAATTATTATGACATTATTTTACTATTAATAAACATGTAACTAAGGTGTCTTTAATTAACAGAATTCCACACATTATTAATAAACATTTTTTATTTTTATTAGTAAATAAAATTGTAAATAATATTTCGTGCGGCGCACTCCTTATTATTTTAAAATTTAAATCAATACACAAATTTGATATCAAAATAAATTAAAATAATTCAACCATTATAGCTGCTGCTATTTATTATTGCTACAAGTAGTTAAAAAGTATGTTTAACCACAAAAACCAACAGCAACAATATAAAGTGTTTTATATTTCATTTCATTTCATTTCATTTAATTTAATTTAAAAATAATAAAAAAGTAAAGGAGGAAAAAAAAAAAAAAACTAAAACTAAAAATGGCAGATATCGTGGGAATAATATTTAATACATTAACGAAATTAATAAAAATTTGAAATAGATTTACGTAAGAATAATTTTCTTAGATAACTAACTAATAGAAAAAAAAAAATTAATATTAAAAAACGACAAACAAAATAAATATTAGATAGACAGACAGACAGACATATAGTAATGTAAAGTAATAATAATAATAATAATAACAACAACAGCAGCTATAGCAGTCATCCAGTTAAGTTAATAAATTAAATAAAAACAAAACAAACCTAAATAACATGTTTAATTTACCATTTTTTTGTTAATAATATTAAAAATATTTTGATTCGTTATGTCTTTTTGCTGTTTATTTCTATGTTATTCGAGCTGCTGTCTTTATTTTTATTTTTTATTTATAAAAAATATATATATATATACATTAGCTTTGAATTTAAATTTATATTACAATATTATTGTAATAATCATTATATTATTTATATAATTGTGTAAAAATAGTTTAAACGTTGGAAAAGCTCAGGGTTTATTCAAACAAATGTTGTAAGCGCAATCAAACCGTTGGTTTTTTTTATTTAATCTATATGAAATTTTAGGTAAAAATTTGACGTTTGTCAATAAAAAAAAATTTGTTTTTTAAATCATAAACTTCCTGAAAATAGTAATTCCAATTTTCGAATTATGTAATATAAATCCTTACAAAAACTTAAAAAGCTTCAGAATCACAACTTTGTCAATTTTTTTAGACAATTTAAACGCATTTCTGTGATATGTATGCTGAAAAATATTAAAATCTTTAAAACCTCAACTTTGGCAATTTTTTTAACGTTTTTTTTAAGAAACTTTTTACTAAAACATAATTAATTCAGTTAGATTTAAACAGAATTTCCACAAAATTTCCAACAAGTAAATTTTTTTTCATATTTAAATCAAATATTTCGAAAAAGTCATCAGGATTTGAAAAGAATATTCTTTGTAAGTTAAATAATTGACATATTTTTGGATATTTGTCCGGAAAAGTTTTTTTTTTTTTTCGGAATATAGATAAAAACTTTTAACGAAAAAATAGAGATTTGGTACGCGGCTAACATTTCTTTAATTTAATTTCATTAGTTTTTGTGTTAATACAAAAAATTTAAAGTAATTCTGTTCAGCTACCATAGCAAACTTCCGTCTTATTACCAAAAAAAAAAAAAAAAAAAAAAATGGAAGAAGGAAGAAGAAAATTTAACATTTTTATGTCATTTTACGTTGTAATGTGGGTTGGTTAAAAATTTTGTTTGTTTCGGTTTCTTAAACACACAACAAAAAAAAAAAAAAAGAAGAATGAGGAGTAAAATTGTAATAACAAATGTAAATTATGACAATATTAACCTTTTACAAATAATAAATTTATTAAAAACAAAAATACTGTCAATAACGTTTAAAAAAAAAAAGTACAAAATTTAAATTAAATTAAAAAATAAATCACATGAAATGAAATAGCACAAAATTTGTATAAAAATTTACACAAAACATAACCGCTTTGTGATGTGATTTCAACTAAAAAATAAAAAATTAAAATAAACGTAAATCAGGTGATTGTCCATCAATTACATATTATAACAAAAATACAAAAAAAAAATTTTTTTGAATTTATTTAAATTAAATAAAAACGAAAAGCAATCAATTTTTTTTTTTTTTTTGCTTTTTTGTATTTGCGCGAAATTTCACAATTTTTGTATTTGTGATAATTTACAAGTCATATGCGGTCTATTCGTCTATCATTGTTTATGCTTGGTATTAAAAACAATTAAAGAAAAAAAAAAACATTTAATATTACCTAATTTTTATATTTTAATTATGCTTTATGCTTTATACTTTTGGTTTTCATTAATTAATTTCATTTAGCTTGTTGAGTAAAAGCACTCAGTTTTACTGGTTGTAAACTTTGCTTATTTTCATATGAATAGGGTGTGGTGAAATCAATTTTTTTTTTTTGTTCGTTATTCAGGTTTTTATTTACTTCTTTAATTTAATTATCACGACAAACATGAATTATTACCTATTCGTACATACAAAACATTTCTATGTTTTATTATAAAAATTAAATAAAATAATAATAATAATAATAACAATAATATTCGATATTTTATTACTATGAAAAATTGTTCTGTTATTTTTCGTCGCATTTTTTTGACTAACCAAATGGTGAAATAATTCGTATAAATGAAAGATTTTTATTTATTTATTTATTATTTAAAATGGTTAAAGAAAGAAAAAACAAAAAACTTATTAACTTTAAAAATATATTTTATTTATGTTAAAATCTCAATCATTTCCGTGTAAAAAAAAATTTGTTCAAATAAAAATAATAATAAATTGTTTGTTGCAGTTGTTGTTCGTTTTAATTTTAAGTTTAATACAACAACAAAACAAAAAAAAATAAACAGAAATTTTGTATCTATGATTTATTATAAAAAGTTTTTTTTTATTATTTTATTATTTTATTTATTTTCGTTGGTTAAAATGGCGAAAAAATACTTTCAAATTTGCTTAAAATTTTGAAGACAATTTTTTGTGAATAGAAAAAAAAAATAGTTTAACAGTGCCTGTATGTCTGTTTAACTTCTCTTTTTTTTTTTTACATCATAAAAGCTTTCGTTATTAATAAATACAAACCACAATGATCCTTTCCCGCAAATTATATTTTTCATTTAAAAAAGAAAAATGAAGCAAAATACCTTGTTTACTTTATTTACAAATTAAAATTGTTTGCTGTTGTTGTTATTGTTGTTGTTAAAAATCCGTTTAAATTATCAAAATTAATTAATTATTTTTTATTTTTTTTTTTATTTTTAAAACCACAATAAGTGAAGATATAAAAGAATAACAAATAATAATAAGAAATTTAATCAAAATAGATCATGTTTAGTGTGGTTTTAAGTAACATAAATGATCTTTTAAAAAACGAATATTAATTCATTATTCGTTTATTGTGGTTTTACTCATTTTTATTTTATTTGTGTAATAATATTTTGATTATTATTATTTTTTTTTTTTTTTTGTTATTTTATTATGGAAAATATTTAATTAATTATTATTTGGACATGATTATTGTGATGTATATTATGAAAATGTGGTTTATTATGGTTTATTAAAGATCATTATTGATTAGATTTAATGATTTAAAAAAAAAAAAAAAAGGATTGAGTTTTTTTATTATAAATTATTTTACAAGAGTTTCTACTGTATTTTACATTTTAAAAATAAGGTAAATATTAAAGGTAAATTCTACAAATAAATGGAGCTTAAATAAAAAGAAAAAAAATAAAGCGGATCTTTGCGGTTTACACATTCATAACAAAAAAATTAAATTCGCAAATCTTCCATTTTATCTTAACAAAAAAAAAAAAAAAAATGTTTAATGCTATGTTTATGCTTTAGTTACCTTCTCAAAAAAAAAAAAAAATAAATATTTATCATCATTCGTTATTATTTATGGCATCTTAAACACAATTGTATATATGTTATATCACGGTAGAAGAAAAAAAAAATGTTAAGGTAAATATTAAAGAAACAACAACAACAGAAAAAATAACAACAAAAAAGAAAACAGCAACTAACAATACAATAATACTGTAAGTACACCTAAAGTACATATTATAAAAATGTAACTACATAACAAATGCAACATATATTGTCTTTTAAATAATAAAAAATAAATAAAGAAATTAATAACAGAAGAAAAACAAAACAAAACAAATAAACAGGACAACAAAAATATTATTAAGAAAGAAGAGATGATAAAAAAAGAAAAAAAAGAAAATTGGATTGAATGGACTTGAGCAAAAACAATATGAAAACCAAACAGCAACAAAACGAGCATAAAGCAACATAACAACACAATGATCACGTTAAAGGGAATATGTACGTTATAGTTAAGCAAAATATCATTTTTTTTTTTGAGCTTTTTTTTCGTTTTATAATATTAAAGCAGGGTGTTGATGTTTTGAATTTTAAATTGATTATGATTGTTAATTAGTTTCTCCTGTTTTATAAAGTTTGTGATCTTCAGTGAAACAGTTCTATCTAGTCGCGATCAGTCTCATTACTGCAGCATAAATAATCCTGTGATCTGTATTCATTTTCGGTTTAAGTGAAGGTTTAAGGACTAAAACACATTAATGAAACGTAACAATCTTTAACATTAAACCACCCTGAATATGCAATAAATCTCAATTACCCTGTAATTACATTACAAAATAAAATCACTACGAAAATTGGTGACATCATGTAAAAATATGAAAAGGATATTCATGTTTCTTCACTGTAGCATTAATGTTTTTTTTTTTTATTTAGTTGTAAACACGGAAAACGGTGACTAATTTTTTGTATACATAATTTTTTTTTTTCTCTCTCCTCAATTTTTCTTGCAACGGGTTTCCAATGGGATTTATAAGCACAGCAAAGCAAAAACGTAACTATCCAATGTTAACTATAAATAAATAAATAAATCGTTATTGAATAGCAAATATTTAATAAATAAATGATAAACAAAACCAACAAACAAATAAATGTGCAAAAAAAAAAAACATAAGTAAGTAAAACATAAAAACATAAAGCTGGTTGAAAAACTAAAGGAAAATAATGAAAAAATAAAAAAGAATTTTACACACGTTTTATTCCCTTAAAAACGTCAAATTTTACTTTATTTATGACCATCTTGGCTTATTTATATAGGGAAACAAATAAATAAAACAAAAAAAAAAAAAAAACCAAGGAAAGAACCAAAGGAAAAAAAAAATAAAAAAATTCTATATGAAAAATCTTATCGATCAAATCCGATTTATAATCGAGCGGTATGTTTAACGAATTTTTTTTTATTATTTTTTTGTATTAAAATCATGTATACAAGCGATATTTTAATGCTTCCCGATTGTATGTACTTCTGATATTTTCAGCATTAAATCATTATGATTATTATTGTTATTATTACAATGGATAAAGACGATCTTTACACTGATCGCTTATGAAGTTTTTCATTTTTTTTTTTTTTTTTTTATTAAATTTCAACAAGGTAACATAAATTAACGCTTCTGTGTTAATGGATAATTTAATATATAATTAATAATAATAATAATAAAAAAAAAAAAATTATTTATTATTTAAAAAAAAAACACACAAATAATCGAATTAAATTGTTTTTTAATGATTTTTAATGAGCAAAATTAGGTTTTTTTTTTTTATATTTTTTTTCATTTGGCTGGTTGATTCGTTGCTTCTTGGTTCTAGTCTATGGTTGAATTTTTTCTATTTTTTTTCTTTTTTCCATTTTATTTAATAATCCTGAAATAATTATTTCATTAATTTGATATCGTTTGAATTGAATGAATGGAAATTTTTATTATTTATTCATTGTTTATTGGCTTTATTATTATTATTATTATTAATTTGATTTAGTTTTATGTTACATTGGGTGCATTTAACAACATAATCAATTCCCTCTTGTTTTTTCTGTCTTCCTTATTCTCTTATTTTTTTTTCCAACGTTTCTAAAGGGAATTATTAACAGAATTGTAGGATCATCATTATTATAATAATTAAGTCAATTTAATTCATGAATTTAAAGTTTTTTTTTTTTTTTATTAAATTCGGTTTGAATTGAATGCAGGAAAAGAAAACATAAGCTTTCGGTGTCCTTAAATAAATAAATACTTATTATAATTAATGATTTAGCGTTTTTTTTTTTTATTTTTTGTTTCTTATAATTCCTATTTTTTATTTTATTTATTTATTTTTTTTTAATAAAACATTGATTTGCGGGTTATTTTATTACCGATTACTCTAGACACATTATGATAAATTATGGTTTAAGAGATAATAAAATTAAAAAGTGACATCTCTTGAGTAGTACGAAAAATAATTTCTTATTTTTAATTTAGTTGAATAATTTTAGAAAATGTTAATAAAAAATTGATTTTATAATACTATAATAATTATTATACAAATAATTTGATCATCAAAAATTAATTATAATGTAATGAAACATAAATTTACGGTTAAGCCAAGGAAACTAAAGTAAAACGGTTAAATTAAATAGTAAAGACTCAAAAAGTTTTAAGCAGTGACATCTCTGCTATTTAATTTATAATTTGTTTGACACAAAAGATTTTTTTTTTTTTTTTATTTTGCTTTAATCTTATACACAAATGATTAAATTGGATTTGCGATTTGTCTGTCAAGCGTGTAACATTTTTAAAGGGAAATACTTTTCTTCAATTATAATAAATAATAAAAATAAAAATAATATGGAATCAATAAATAGTATAAAATATGGTCCGTTACCAGCAGATTCACCATATGTAAAACCATTCCGTTTGTATTACACCCAGAATGGCAAGGAGAAGAACTGGGACTTGTTAAAAGTGCACGACAGTGTTTCGATCATTTTATTTAATACAACTAGAAATGTTTTAGTGTTCGTTAAGCAATTTCGTCCAGGTAATATAAAAATAAAAAAAAAACGTAATTAAATGTTTTATTAAGCATAATAATCTATTTTAGCGGTTTACCATGGTGTTATTAGTGCGGCATATGGAGAAGTTGGTTGTTTAGACATTGACATGATTAAATATCCGCCTAGTATGGGTGTTACAATTGAGCTATGTGCTGGCATTTGTGATAAGGAGAAATCCTTTAAAGAAATCGCAAAGGAAGAAATTTTAGAAGAATGTGGTTATGATGTACCTACTAATAGAATCGAAGAAGTTTTATCGTACAGGTAAAACCAAATTTTATCGATAATACTTTCTTTCTACTTAATATAAAATTAATTATAGGTCTGGCGTTGGTACAACCGGAGCATTACAAGTAATGTACTATTGTGAAGTAACTGATCAAGATAAATCCACAAGTGGTGGTGGTGTCGATGATGAAATAATCGAAGTTGTAGAATATGGAATTGAAGATGCTAGAAAATTTATTGTACAAGGTTCTACAGTTACCAGTCCACCAGCATTCCTACTTGGCGTTCTATGGTTTCTAACAAATAAATCATCAAAATACCAGTAGTTAAATAAATAAAAAAAAACAATTTCTTTTTTCCTTATGTTTCTTCCTCAATCTATAAATTTGTTATAAATTATAATTCTTAATTAATTTGAATTTCTTGTTAAATGAAGTCCATTAGATCTTAGTAAATATATATTCTTTTAAAGAACAAACTATGGGGTAATATAATATTATAAATAATTATAATCATAAATCAAAATGTCTTTTAATTAATGTGACCTTCGTTACAACTATCGCCTTATCTATACTTATATATATTTTTCTTTCTTTTTTCCATTTTATTCGCATTTTATAATCGATAAAAAAAAAAAAAAGCAAAAAAACCTCACCAACACAACACAATGCAAATAGTTTATAAAATATTGTAACTAGACCAAAACTATTGTTATTGATTCAAATTTCTTTTAGTGCTGTCGCTGTGATGTTACATTGTGTGTTGCAAAAATAAAAAAAATGAAAATAAATAAAATTCTGCTTCTTTTTTTTTTCTCTTATATAATTAATTTAATATTTAACAGGTTTTACATACAATTAATTAAATAATTTTATTTAAAATAATCCATTTTCTTTCAACATATCACAAAAGAAACAATAAAATTATACTTTAACGTTAATTAAATTAACCGAATTTAAAAAATGTTTTTTTCATTAATTAATTATTCATACTTATTACATAGAATTCATATTTATTTCCGTTGAAGTAGAAGTTATATAACGACGATTTAAGCTTTAGGTCGGTTTCATTTGTCATCAGCAATATATCTATAACATGGAAAATTTGTTAGTAATACAATGGGAAACATAAAACATTTAAACAAAAATTTATGTTAATACATTTTTTTTGGTTCAAGCGGTTTCGTTTTGATTGGTTTTATTTCTGGCCACGACCATGTAACTGGCAACGAACACTCATAATTGAAATTATATAATTGTTCTGCTAACCAACTCTGTTTATCGTGTGGTTCTGGATATAACGACGCTAATCCTAATAACAGATAAAAAAAAAAACAAAAACCATTGTATAAAATCGATTAGCTTTTTATTGAAAAACAATAAAAATTACCTTTGGAATACGCAAATTTAATTAAACCGATTGCAATTTTTAATGAGACCGAACGTATTGCGTTTAGTGGTGGATATAAGGAACCTCTGGCTAAATCTTCTTCACTTACACATTCTGCTAATTCTTTAGCAGCTATTAAAAACATGTCTTCTGGAATATGATGGGTGCCGGTCGCTATCACACCTAATGCAACTCCGGGGAATATATACGCATTATTACCTTGACCAGTTTTATAAATCTTTCCCTCATATTCAACCTCAGGGAACGGTGAACCAGAAGAAAATATAACGCGACCCTATTTTAATTATAAAACATTTAATTTAATTTTAAATTGAATTAAAAAAATATTATTCTCTACTTGTGTATGCTGGAATGCTTCAGCTGCAGTACATTCCGCTTTACTTGTGGGATTTGATAAGGCAAATATAATTGGTCTTTTATTAAAGGCGGCCATATCATTTAAAATGCCTTCAGAAAATAATCCGCCTTGAGCAGATGCGCCAATTAACACCTAAAGTATAAACCAAAACTATATTTATCTTTTGGAATTATCTAAAAAAATCTGCTGATTCTTACCGTTGGTTTAACTTTTTTTACAATTTCATCTAAACTCATCATTGGTTCACAGTCTTTAGCATAGTGAGCTTGTCTACTATCCAGTTTTCCTTGTGTTCGATTCTTCACCAATAACCCATCAGCATCAACCATCCATATTTTATTTCTCGCTTCCTATTAATAAGGTTTAAACATTAAAGTTCCTTAAATGACAATATGTATATTGAATACGTACTTGTAGAGTCATGCCATCAACAACCATTGCACGACAACACAAATCAGCAATACCGAGAGCTGCGCCACCAGCCCCGGCAAACAAGTATGTATAATCAGACATTTTACTTCCGGTAATACGTGTTGATGCGTATAAACCAGCAACCGCTACACTAGCAGTTCCTTGGATGTCATCATTAAACGTACAATAGGAATTACGATATTTATCCAAAAATCTAAATGCATTCGGATTTCCAAAGTCTTCAAATTGAATTAATGTATTTTGACCATAGCGCTTAACAACCGCTTGCATAAATTCATCAATTAATTCATCATATTCATCACCAGTTACTCGTGGTTGTCGTAAGCCAATATATAATGGATCTTCTAAAAGATCCTAAAAAATTTATTTAAAAAAAAAATATTAAAGACTATTCAACAGTTAAGTAAAAGGAAATTTACTTGATTATTGGTTCCGACATCAATTAAAATAGGTAGACATTGATTTGGCTTGATACCTGCAAGAGCAGTGTAAAGGGCTAGCTTTCCGACAGGAATGCCCATACCACATGCACCTAAATCTCCTAAGCCTAATATACGCTGTCCATCGGTAACAACAATTGCGCGAACATCGGGCTCCGGCCTAAATAAAAAAAAAAAGAAAATCATTTCCAGTTTCAATCTGATATGAATCCAGTCTTACCAATTTCTCATAACATCATAGACATGATTACGGTCATTTATTGTAATAAATAAACCTCTTGGACGACGATAGATAAGACCAAACTTTTGACAAGCTAAGCCAACGGTTGGTGTATATACAATTGGCATCATATCTTGAACATTTTCCGACACCAGACGGAAAAACAATCTTTCATTACGATCCTTAAATTAGACAAATGATTATCGATTTCAAAATTATTTTCAATAACAAAAAAGATTGGCAATAAAACTCACTTGCAAGTCAACAAGATATAAATACTTATTAAGATCTTCATGGTATCTGCCTATTGAAATTTTACATAATTCTAATTGTTGCTCTTGAGTTTTAAAACGAGCTGGCTGTAAACCATGTATACCAAGAACTTGTCTCTCAGCCAAAGTAAATGCAAGACCCTAAAACAAAACAAAGAATTATTAAAAAATGTTTTTTTTTTTTTTTGTTTTTTATAATTTATCAAATCAAACCTTATTCAATCTAGGATCTCTTAAATGATCAATTCCCATAACCATTGATGGTACGATAATGTCACCAGTTACCTCATGATAATTTCTATTTTGTTGCTGTTGTGTTTGACCGGATGGTGCACCGATAACACGACCAAATGTACCCAAACAGACTTGTTTCGGGAATACGCCATTGGATCTAAAGAAAAAAAAGCAAAAAAAAAAAAAATTATGTAATTTAAGTATGATTGATGTTTTTCTTTCCTATAATCAAGTGCATTAATAAATATTTATTTAATTTTTTATTTATCTGATTGATTAGATAAAAATATTATTATTTTTTTTATTTAATTTAATTGCCACATATTGATTTATTTTGCATATTATAAAAAAAGAAAAGAAAAGAAAAAGAAATCAGATCAAAAAAAAAAAAAAACAAAAAGCTTTAATTAATTAATTTTCAATTTAATAATTTTTCTGTCACCAAAACCATTTTTTTTTTTTTTTTTTTTTTTGTTTAGCATCTTTTAATTATTTTTGTTAATTTTTATTTCTAAAAATAAAACAATGCTAAATACACACAAATAATAAAAAGTTAGAAAAAAAAAATTAAAATTTATTACAGCTTTATTTTTTTTTTCTATAAAAACACTTGAAACCTTCATTGTAATCACCTGTAATTACGTGTTACAAATATACATATGAAAAAAAAATAATAATAAATAAAGAAAAGAGAGAAAAAAAAAGATAAAATAAAATCAATAAACAATAATAATAATAATAAAAAACAAACTTCAAACGTAAAACTGTATAAATAATTACAAAAAAGATTAATTTATATAACCGTCAATAAAGAATAAAAACTTGAACAGCCAGCAGAGTGCTAAAATTATGCTATAAAAAAATTTAAAAAAGTTTTTAAATCAGCTGATTTAACAAAATATTTCGCTGCTTTTAAAACAGAAATAATTATTCATCGAATAAAAATAATTTTTGTTGCGTGATGTAATAAAAAGAAGCAACAAAAAAAGCAAAACAAAACATTACAGTAGTGATTCAGATGTAGAATTTAGCGAAAAACAGTGTAATTAGCAAAAGTTTTATCGCGTAATTAACTAAACATTATACTGTACGTACATAATTTTACAAATTAATGATAAAGCCAACGACGACATACAATCTGGCTGCTGCTGGTTATTAATTTTTCTTATTATTTTTTTTTTTTTTTTGTGTAAAAACTCATAAACCCCGGACCATAAAAATTATTTACTACGTACTTTGAAAAACAGAGAATAAAAAAAATATTTTTAGCAAAAAATTACATCATCATCGGTAGAATGAACAGAATTTTATCCTTAGTTTTAACATAAAAAAATCGAAAATTAACATAATTACCTAACATACCTCTCTATACGTTTAATTATCACCAATTATAACAATTTATTCAAATTAATTCTAGTAAAAAAAAAAAAAAAAAACAAATTTGTAAAAATATAAAATAAAAAAAAAATTCCTAATCATATTAAACACAATATAAAAATCACCTGTTGATAAGAAAAACATAAAATGACGTATATTAAAAATATTATTTAAAAGAAAAAAATGAAGCAAAACCTTGACCATTAAATTGAATTTAATTTAAAAAATAAATAAATAACATTGACGAATCGCGTGGTAATATTACGGTGAACACGCTAGAAAAAAAGAAAAAATTAATTATTTCTGCAAAAACACAAAAAAAAAAAAAAGAGAAAGAAAAAAAAAACAAATTAAACGTCCATGAACTTGAACCAGCCAACTCATATAATTCAAATATACATTTGAAAAATAAAAATCATCAATAATATATGTGAATAAAAGACGCGCGCAACTTAATTTCTTTGAAACAAACGAATCCTGTTTTTAAACAAAAAAAAATAAATAAATAAAATCCTAACGACAAATGTTGATGGCATTGTCCTACTTTAACAGGTAAGGTTAAGAATAATCTGGAAATTACGAAACAAAAACGACACGTAGCGAATCCTTGTAACAACGAATTTTAAGCTTAATAACGATAATTTTTGGAGGTAAAAAAACGTGAATTAAAATTTTTTGTTTTGAACATGTCGTCATCGTAAAAACATAAAAAAAAAAAACACATGGTTTAATTCTTATTTGAATAAACTATTTGTTGAATTAGCAACAAAGCTACGTAATTCTATCAAATAAAAATAAAATCGAATTCTCATTTTTTACAGCGTGTAACAAAAGTTAACTCAAATAAAAATAACAAACAAAATTAAAGCGACTTAAATCAAGCAACATCAATAAAAAAACAAAATTGTATATGCGACAAAACATCACACTTCCTGTTTTATTTCAATTTATTAGCAAAAATTAATGTTTATGATATGCATACGTCAGCTTAATTGTATGCAAAACAAAGCGAACAAACACTAAATCAATGACTTAGGTCCAGTGGTGGCTTAAATATGTTTTTTTTTTGTTGTTGTCTCTTGTTACTAATAAAGTAATTAAATACATGGTAAATACCCGATGAACTTACAGAGAAACATTTTTTTTTTTTTTAATGAAGAATTTCTGGAACTGACACCTCAACGCCTTACTTCAACATATTGTTAGAGCCTTGTAGACCCTGGCAAACATCAACCAAACATAATTTACGTTTTTTTTATACTTTTACCAAAAATTAACCAAATTTTATCGGAATATTCCATTAAAAATATTTCAGCAAACAAAAAAAAAAAAAAAAAAATTCACGATAAAATACAAAAATTTAATTCCACTCGTCTCATATTTTAATTAATTTTTTTTTTATTATTATTTCATTTTGGTTCTCTTATAAACAAACAATTAAATACAGAACGCATCATATTACAATTAATTAAACAAATATAATTTAATTAACATAAAAATAAACAAAAAGCTTTAAAGAAAAAAATGAACTTAATATGATGGGCGTTATCATTCCGATAGAGATTTTCTACAATAAATTGTAGAAAAAATTAAAATTTGTTTGCTGTTTGCAATGCGACGAATGTCTAGGGTTCTAAAGAAGGAAAAACCATAGAAAGAAAAGAAAAAAAAAACATTTTTAATGGGAACAATAATTACTCATAGCTGTCATTCACAATTAAACAAGATAATTAGTAATATCTAGATAAAAACAAAAACAAAAATAGAGAAAAACCAATGCAAAATAATAGATAAAAATGTTTTAAACGCGCGATTTTTTTTTTTCTTTTATCACAGTAAATTTATGTTTGCACTGAAAATAAACAAATCAATTTCCAATTATTTATACAAAAAAAGAAAAAGAAAAATAAAATCATTATTATTATTATTAATGGTTTATTTTTTATCACAACAATATAATTTATCAACCAAATGAATAAATAAACAAACAAATCGATTACAAATCAAACCGTAAAAAATCCACAAATAAATTTTCGCTCAATGAAATTTTATTTTTTTTCTTCTTCTTCTTCTTTTTCGTTTTGTAAAAGCATTTTTACAAAAAAAAAAATTTTTTTAATAAATTAATTAATTAATTAAGACAAATAAAAAAAAAAGAAGTAAAATCCGGGTCAATGGATTATTAACAAAAAAAAAAAAAATTCCTTAAAGACAAAAAAAAAAAAAATTCTCTGTTCAGATGTTAGAAAAATGCATTTTGATTCCTTGATCTAATTTTAGTGAAGTAGAGAAAAAAAAAGAAATTAAGCCAAATATGTGCCAAAAAAAAAAAATAAAAAATAAAAAAGCTGTCTGATTACATCATTGTAGAAAAATTAATTAAAAAACGAATTTATTCGTTTAAGGCTGTAATAAGCATTAAAATATAAAAGAATTTCCACCCACATCCTTTATATTAAATAAGTTACAAGGTTTTCTTTCACGATTTTACTTCATTTATTTATATCCTTCGCAGTGTATTTTTATTTAATAAATAAATAAGACAACAAAAAAAAAAAAAATCGAAAATCAATAAATTTTTTTTCTTTTGATTCCATTAAAGTTGAACAAATTTTACAAACAGCAGCAGCAACAACAACAAAAAAGCACAGAAACAAATTTTTCTTTTTCACTAAATTTCCCGGATATTAAAAATCAACGCAATAACAGAAATTACACTTAAATCAGCAGATAAAAGAATGTAAAAAGAAAAATCTAAATAATTTCATTAATTTGGCACAATTTGACACAATTAATTAACTAAAATAATTTTATTTTTAATTAATTTATTTTACTCACAATAAGGATCTGGTGAACATTTTCGTTGGGGAATTTAATATTAACTGGCGTACGTTACACCAACTCTGTAGTTGTTAATACTAAAAAAAAGAAAAAAAAAGAAATGTGCTGTTCCACAATAAAAAAAAAATATTTATCTGTGTTGGATAAAATTTGCGTTAAGAAACGTATTTAAATTTTTTTTTTTTTTTTGTTATTAGTATAGGTATGACTGCGCATAGGTGATTTATATTTGTTAATTTAATTTTTTTCATTAAAAGTTGGGGACCCGACCTGCGCAACATAGCTAGTTATTATTGAATAATTTATTTCGTAAATAATTTCATTTTTTTTTATTGAAATGTGTGTAAAAGTTCTGAAAGTCTGGCAAATAAAAATAAATTATTTAATCTGACATTTTTATATTGAATTTATAATCAGCACTGATTAGTTTATTTCATACTATTTTTATTAATAAAATTTCATTCTGCAAATTTTTCGTATTCATATAAGTATCAGCAGCTGTGATTCGTTAAAGAGGGAATAATTTTGCCAAAGGAGAATATTTCTTTAGTGGTATTGATATATTTGGTAAATATCTAATACCAATGCATCTACAGCGTGCTAGCAAAATAATTTTTTTTTTATTGTTTAAAATTCGTGATTAATACAAATAAAGTTTTTTTTTCCTAATTTAATTCAAAATTATCGTTTTGTATTACGAACTACACATGTTGAATATTTTTACTATAATATTTGTATAATAAAACGTCATTGACATTGCGTATATTTTGTAATAATTTTTATTATAATTCAGTGTTAAAAACGAAAACTCAAAAGTAGGTCAAGTAAAAACTTTTAGAAATATAGGCAAGTGAAATGAAAAAAGAATTCCTTTAATCTTAAAATAATTATCAGCTGTAATATGAAAAGAAAATGAAAAACTATTTTTTAATTGAAACATTAATTAATTTAATTAATCAATCTTTTTAAGGATATGGTTTTTAATAAAAAAAAACCAATAAATTTTATACCAATAAATGTTTCTACATCTAGCATGATAAAACTGATCGAAAACTGTGTCTAACTTCACTGTTATTTATATAATTTTAATTTTTTATTTTTATTATGTCATTTGTTTTGGTTTGGATATTGTTCAATTGTTCTTAATAAAATCACTTGTTGTATCCCATATATAACGTTTTCATATCAAAATATAAAGTATAAAAGAATTATTTTATTTATTCATAATTGTGAAATACAATAAGGATATTTATTTGTAGAGATGTCAGATACGGAAGATAATGAAAAGGCTTTCGTTGCAGAAATTGCAAAAACCGGTAGAGCAATGTGCAAAAAGTGTAAAAACAAATGTGATGGTGGAATATTAAGATTGGGAAAACTTATGCCAAGTCCATTTGGGTTTGTTAAATCATATATCATAATTTGAATTAAAAAAGTGTAAGATTTTAATGTTTTGTTTTTTGTTCTTGTTTTAGTTCTGGTTTTATGAAGCATTGGTATCACGTTGATTGCTTGTTCGAAAGTTTTCTAACACAAAGACAAGGCACTAAAAAAATTGAAACAATTGATGATATTGGTGGATGGTATAGTTTGGATGAGTCTAGTAAAGATATTTTATTAGGAAAACTACAAATTACACCGACTAAAGCGGCTACTAAATCTCCACAAACATCCAGTGTTTCTTCTACCATTAAAAAAAATAAGAAAGACAGTTTATTTACAGATTTTTGTAATATTTGTTTTAAATTATCTGATGAAAGTAGCTACAATGAGAAGGCGATGATATTAAAGAGATTTTTCTTAAAAGTTAGTAAATTCAATACTCTTGCAGGTTAAACATAAATATTGTATATTTATTATCTGTTAATGAACAGGGAAGTGGTGATAAATTTGAAGGAGATTTATATCTTTGGATTAAATTTCTTCTTCCAGGATGCATTAAACGCATTTATAATTTACAAAGCAAACAGTTGATTAAACTGTTCTCTAAAATATTTAATGCTGACCATCAGGAAATGCTAACTGATTTAGAGCGAGGTAAGTTACAGATATTAACAGAAAGTGGATAATAAATTGTTTTTCTTTTGACAGGCGATATTGCAGACACAATTCGGTTATTTTTTGAACAATCAAAAGTGATAAAACCTAAAGAGAAAAGCACAATATCCATGTACGAGGTAGAAGTTTTTCTTGAAAAGTTGTCACAAATGACAAAAGAGGAAGAACAAATAAATCATTTTCAAGAAATTTGCAAATTATGCACTACTGTTGATTTGAAAATGATAATCCATATGATAAAACATGATTTGCGGATTAATGCCGGTCCGAGACATATATTAGATTCATTAAATCCTAATGCATATCCAGCTTATCAGTTATCAAGGGACCTAAAGCAAGTTGTAGAACGGTTTGCTCATAATATAACGAAAGATGCTGTGTCACCACAAAAATCAAAACTTAATAAATCGGTAATTAAACTGAATTAGTTTGTTTATTGTCAATTTTTTAATTGTTTGAAACTCTTTTATTAGGACGTTGGAATTCAAATAATGTCCCCTATCAGTCCAATGCTAGCTGAAGCATGCAAGTCAGTAGAAAAAGCTATTGCAAAATATCCTCAAGGCATGTACAGTGAAATAAAATATGACGGAGAACGTGTTCAATTGCATAAACACGGAGATGACTTCAAGTAAAATTATTTGTCTATATAAATTTGCAAAATTGCATTAAAATCTTTATTTGCAGATTTTTTTCAAGAAATTTAAAACCCGTTCTTGATCATAAAATTCATCGTTGTAAAGAATTTATACCAAAGGTTAAAAAATCGCTTTTAAAATTTAATATTCAATCAAAGGTATAATTTTATAATTCATAGGCATTTCCAAATGCAGATGATTTGATATTGGATTCGGAAATAATTGTTGTTGACACAAAAACTGGAGAGTTGCTTCCCTTTGGCACATTAGGTGTTCATAAGAAAACACAATACGATTCGGCAGAAGTGTGCCTTTTTATATTTGATTGTATTTACTACAACGGTGAAGATTTAACAAAGAAGTAATTAAATTTTCACTATTTTTATCCTTTTTATAAAACAATTTTTTTTTTAATTACAATGCAACATAGGTCAATGAAAGTAAGACGTGAGATATTGGAGAAAAATATTTCTCCCATTAAAAATCATGTTGAATTATCTCGGCAAAAATTTATAAATACGACAAAGGAGTTATCTAGTATGCTATCTACGGTAATGTATATCCTTTGAAAAATTAAAAACACAAAAATAATAAAACGTGCCGTATTACATTATAAGGTATTGCAAAAGGGTCTTGAGGGTCTTGTACTAAAAGACATTAATGGTATTTATGAGCCGGGTAAACGTCATTGGTTGAAAATGAAAAAAGATTATTTATTTGATGGAAAGATGGCAGATGCAGCTGATTTAGTGGTCTTGGGAGCTTGGTTTGGTAAATGAATTTAGGGATAAAAATAAAAAAAAGAAAAAAAAAAACCAAAACCTAATGAATTTTTTCTATAAAAAATAAATAACCAGGTACCGGTAAAAAGGGTGGAAAATTGAGTATTTTTTTAATGGGATGTTTAGATGAGAAAAAAAATAAATGGAAAACGGTGACTAAAGTTGCAACGGGCTTAGATGATTCTACCCTTGACAAATTACAGGTATAAAATAATTAAGAAAATAATAAATTCGTGTTTTTTTTTTAATTGAAAAGTTATAATTTTAGGATACACTAAAACCTTTAATGATTCGTAGTGATTCAGATAATATTCCAAAATGGTTTGACTGTAAAAAATCAATGTTACCAGACCTAATAGCAAGTGATCCAGAGACAATGCCAATTTGGGAGATTGTTGGTAATATTTCATGATTTTATGTTTATTAGGATTAATTGAAAAATATTTTGTTTGTGCAGGTGCGGAATTTTCTCGCGCTGAAATTCATACAGCGGATGGTATTTCAATACGGTTTCCACGTATCTCTAAAATGCGTGATGATAAATCTTTTGAAAATGCAACCAATTTAACTGAATTGAAATTATTATTTAAAAATTCTAAAGATTCTATTGATTTAAAATTACTTGGCGGTAATACTAAAAATGATATTTGGGATGACGGGGATGAAAGTAATTATTTTATAAATATTTGTATGACGTTTTACTGACGTTATGTTTTCAGAAATGTTAGATGTGTCGGTAGACAGCAATGTTAGTGACCAGAAAAAGAAAAGACAGAGTGCTGAAAAAGTTAAAGATATTGATGTAAGTCCACTAAAACCACCGTCCTCTACAAAGAAACATCAACATAGTAATGTGAAAAAAGAATCCAATGCCGCTGATGATTGTAAAGTAAAGAGAAAATCATCTGACCCGGACAATACTCTTGTAAAAAATCCAGTTAAAAAAATAAAAATTGAATTAACTGGAAAAGATGAGGTCGCTGTTGATGATAAAAAAGAAAATTTAAATTTAAAATATCTGGATGTGGCTTCTACTAGTTGTGATAAAAATAAAATTATCGACGAAAATCTAACAGCAAATGTTAAAAATACTTGTGCAATATTTAATGATGTCAAACTTTTTGTTGAAAATAATGAAAAAGATGTTTTGGAAGCGTTAACAGAGGAATTGAGTATATTTAAATTGTGGGGTGGCACACTTGTTGATGAGTCTACAAAATGTACACACGCAATCCATAATTCTGATCATACAACAAATGATATTAAAATTTTACGGTAGACTCTTAATGATTTTATTTATTTTTATGGAATTTTCTAATTAAAAATTTCTTATAGAAAAATGTATAAACCGACTTGTCGTCACGTACAAAAAAAATGGCTTACAGAATCAATTGAAAAAAAACAACTAGAATCAGTAGCAACCTATTCAGTAATTCTAATTAATAATAACTAAAGTTATTAATATAATAAAACAAAGAAAATTGTAAAAAATATTAATTAAAAAAAAAAAAAAAAAATCACAACTAAAGATGTTTACAATAAAAAAAAAAAATATGCGAAAAGAAAAACGGAACACAGCACCCCATCCCTATATTATTATTATGATTATTATTGTTATTATGGTGTCTGTGTTAGTTTTTCCTACGTATTTTGCATTTATAAAAAGAATAAAATTATTAAATACGGCTTAGTTGCTGTTAAAAGTCAAAGTGAACAAGCGTAACATAAAAACAATGTTATATGAAAAGAATAAACATAAAACAAAAAAAAAAAAAAAAATCCGCTGAAAAGCATTTGTTTGCATAACTTTTGTATTATTTTTTAAATTTTCCCTCCTATTTTATGATGTTCTTTTGTAGTGAGAATGACGATGTTGCTCTCTGCTAACACTTACATTGTTCCGTTCTGTAGCAAAATGATTAATTATATATGTGCAAACTTTTTGATAAAACAAGTATAAATATGTGTGTGTGTGCTTTAAAATTTATTTCTCTATTCAATTTTGCGACGTGCTTTATTAAAAAAACAAACAGAAAAAGAAAAAAACGCTTCACGCCTTGTCGATCCTTTTCAGTATTTTTTTCTTTCTTTCATTATTTTTTTTTTTGCTTTGTTTTATATTAAAATCCCAGCTCTTTACAGATCATCTCATTGTTTAAGAACATTAAACAATTGATCGTAATGACGATATTAATAACATATACTAACCATGGGGAGGTTAGTGTAAATTTGATTAAATCACAGAAAATTAATTGAAAGTTATTTAAAAAGATTTTTATTACATTGAAAATCAACTATGTTGTGTACAATCAAGTGCTGCAAATTAATTTCGCAATAAAATACTTTTACAAAAGCTCATATTACAAATTCAATTCCATTACACATACAAATAAATAAAAAAGAAAAAAAACCGGAACTTTTGAAGAAATAAAAGATATTTCCAGAAGAACGAAAAAAAAAAAAAAAAAAAAAAACGATGACAACAGCTAGCAAGTTGACAAAGAAAAACTTTAATCATGAATAATTAAAATTTTAACAACTTTCAATTTATGCAAATGAGAAGAGAATTAAAAAAAAAAAATTAATTTTCTTTTATTTTTTTGTATTTAAAAAGTAATGAAGACGAAGTTTCAATGTGATGATGAAGGAATAAGGATGTGAATTGTTGTTACCTTTTCTGTCAATTAGTGCTAATTTTTTTTATTTTTTTTTTATATAAAAACTTTTCTTTTTTTTCCCTGTGTTATTACTGTTTTTTTTTTTTTTTTGCACATTTAATTTACTCTTTGAACTATTTATATTTTATTAAAACGGTTTTTATGCAACGGACTTTTTAGTTAAAAAGCTTCCTTCTTTTTTTTTTTTTTTTGATGTTCCCTGTTAGCTGTATGAAAATTTATTTAATTTTCTCTTGAAACGGTAGTTCTAAGCGATCAATTGTAATTTCAGTTTAAACATGAAAAAAAAGGGCTTTTTTTTTAACAATAAAAGTAAATAAATTTATTTATTTTTTGTTTTATTGTTAAATAATTTAACGATTATTACCGTCTGTTAACGCGTTAATGTTATTAAAATTATTTATAACGTTAGTAAATCATAGAATTATTATTTTTATTTTTCACTCTTAATACCCTTAAAAAACACACCCACAATGAACAGAGAAGAAAATAAAAAAAATTATCATAAATTAAACTTCCTTGTTATATTGTTCTTCCATCGTTTTTTTTAATTTTTTTTTTTTACTTTACTTGACTTTACTTTACTGAAATTTAGTGTTAACAAAGGGTGTTCTTTGGTTTAAAAAACCAAAAAAAAAGTGAAAGAAAAGTAAAATTACTCCCTTGAGAATCGTGTATATATGAAAACAAATATCGTGTAATGTAAATAACACAAAAAACAAAAAGAAAAGCTAAAGACAAAAGTTAAATAAAAAAATTCATCAATAAATCACCATGTGATCAAATTTATTGGCTTTCTCCCAAAAGTAATTGGTTAATATAAAAATAAAGCGTTCCTGTTAAGCATTATGTACGCTACTACTGTGTAGTATCTACTCTGCAGGTGTTTTTCATTCTATATAACTATTTTCATAAGAAATTTCCTACTTTATATTTTCCTTTAAGATATTTATATCTCTTTGTTGTTTTTATTTATTTATTTTTTCTTTTACCTATAAAACATGTGAAATAAAATTTTATTGCACTAATTATTTATATGAAATAGTTCAATTAATATAAACAAATCACATGAGAAAAAAGTTCTATAGACAAAAAAATAATACTAAAAGGGTGTTAACGATTAGTCGTTTTTAACCAGAAACAGAAATGATAGGAATTTATTATTAATGAAAGTGTATTTGTTAATCGATTTTTTCTATATACCATATAAAACATGAACAGGATTATTCAATTGATTCTAATATGCACAAATAACGATTCGTTATCATTTGCGAAATAATTTTTCAGTAATAAAAAAGTAAAAAAGCATTTTCCATTACAACTAGCATTAATTTTGTGAAACTATTTTCTTTATATTTACCAGATTAAACAGTCGTTGACATTTATCATACAAGCTGACAACATAGAGTTTTATTATTTTTCAGCTTTAATTAACCATAAGATCGTTTGTTGAATATATATATTCCCTTAAAGAAAAAAAAAACAAAAATCACGAACATGAATGAATCAACAGACAGGATTGAGATTTGTTGATTGTTTTCGAACAAAAAAAAAAAATATTTATTTTTGTTGTTGTTGCTTAAAAATACTAAACTTTTGCAAACAAATAAACTAAACATAAGACTTTATGTAAAATTCATACAGAAAATTTAAATAAACATAAAGTTATGTTGGAAGTTCTTTTTTTTTCTTTTTTTTTGCTTATGTATTTTGCACAATGTTTGTCGCCTTTTGTTGCTTTGATGCTACATTTGTCATATTCTTTTTTTTTTTTCTTTCTCTCTCTCTACTTTATTAATATATGCATAGAAATATGTAAATTAACTTATATTTTCATAAAAGTAAAAAAATGAAAGGAAAGAAAGAAAAATTTATAATAATAATAACTCTCTACAGTGCAATTCATGTATGGAAAGGAAAATAATAATAATAATAATAAAAAAAAAAAAAATGACAAAGAAATTCTTCTCTTCTGAAAGCTTTCCGTTTTTCAATTTTTTTCTTTTTTTTTTCTATTTCTATTCATTGGAATTTGTGTGGGAAAAACTAAACATATTTTATTCCTTTTTTTTCACGTTTTTATTGTTGTTTAGATAATATTTAATTCAAAACGTAGCTTAATTAAATATAATCTAGCTATAGACGTATGTCAAATAGAAAATAATAGCGGAGTTGTTAAAATAATAATTGAATAAAAGTTAAGAAAATAGATTTAACGTCGTAATTCAATTAACCAACCAGAAATTACATGATAAGGCGATGACTTGTGTCTATTAAGCAATTCATTATCTTCTTTTTTTTTTTTTGGTATTTTTTTTTTCAAAGTTTAACATAACTCGTGAGTAAGTAAACGTGGATTTATGATTTTCATAAAAGAATTAAACCAAATTAAAGTCACAAAATATCTTTTCATTTAAAGCTTAAATCTTGTGATTTTATTTATTTATTTTATTTTTAAGTAATAATAATAGAATAGTGAACAAAAAAGGGTCTAGCATATCAAAAATATAATATTTTATTAGTAGCATTTATTTAGGGAATACATGCGTCAATATAAACATTGTAAGTTGATAATACAAATGATAATAAAATAGATGTGACACACTGTCGACCGCAGTTTTATATATATATATATTTTTTTTCAGTATCCAACTAAACCAGATCACTTTCATACGTTTCCTTATAATTGCACGCACAAATAACTTTTCTTTTCACTCTTTTTGTGCAAAAACGGAAATAAACAAATTAAAAGGAAAGGAAAAAACGTTCTAAAATCCCATCAAAAACACTTGAATGTTTATTAACATCACGCTGTGGATGTAATTAGAAAAAAAAAAAGTTATTATAGCGAAGAAAAAAAAAAAAAACTTTTCTAGCGTAACAAATATTTTTGTGATGCTTTATTGAAAATAGAAGTGAGAAAAATCGTACAGAGAACAACGGAAACATAAAAAGTTTTTTTTTTTCTGTTTGTTTGTTTGTTTCTGGGAAAGGAAGAGTAATAATCATAAAGCATCATACTTGGTGCAGAGATGTGTGAACATTTTTCACAATACAATGCGATCAGGTATTGAGTGCCTAGAGATTTAGAATAGAAAAGCTTTAAACAAATCATGATGAGTTATAAATCTTGTTATAAAAACAATCACTTTGCAATAAATTGTCTAAAATTTTTTTTAACTTTAAACGAAAGCAACTGATAATTTTGTAATCTGCTTAACTTATTTATGTTTAAACTATAATAATTAAGTCACTTTGTTATTTGAAAATGAAAATTTTGTATTTTTATTGAATCATTTGAAGTAAATATCTAAGTAACGAACGTCCAATAAAATTTATTTAACAAGATGATACCAATTTTAATTCTTTATGAAAAACAAATTTGTAGTACAGGGCGTCTATAGTATTAATACTAGTAAAGCATGTACATCGTATAACACCAGTTGTTGTCAAGGAAATTTAATGAAAGAAATCATGTGAAATACTCATTTATATTCACTGATATAGCTTCAGTATTTAATTTCGAAATAAATGAACACAAATGAAATGAAACGAAACGATAATGCATAGTGATAATGAATATACAGGAAAATAAACAAATAATTAAAAAATATTTCTCTATTTTTTGTATAAGAAAATTATTTACCACAAAAATAATAATTATAATTATGCAATGATTATGATTGAAAAAAAAGAAAATTAAATTAAATTAAAAGCTTTAATAGAAATAGGTTAAAACAGCAAACATTTATGGTTTACATTGCAAAAATAAGTAAAAAAAAAAATAGAAAAAATAAAAAAAATAAAAAATTTGCAACATAAAGGCAGAAAATGTACCGAGAGGGAAAAAAAAAAAAATGGTATAGCTTTTACATTACAGATAAAATGTTTCCTTTGTTGCCATCATCAGCATTATTCTTTTGTTCCTTTTTTAACATACTAGCAGCAACTGAACGGTCATGGTTTTCAGTTTGTCCTATTTTACTGTTGTACAACGACAACGTGCATTGTATGATTATTCAATTAAAGGTATGGCACGGTACAGTACATCCATCGTACCATATACTTACTTAGAATACAGCATGAACGGATACTGTAAACCAAGTTTATAATCGCAAACTATCATCACGACTCTGTAGCTATGTGACATTATTATTATTTTTTTTTTAATTTTACTTTTATTTTTTGTATTCTTTCTGAGCAATATCAGCGAAACAGCAAACTTTTATTTTGAATATTAATAATTTTATTACTTTGATGCCTGTTTTCCGCGTTTGTATACCTTATAAGTAGATTTCAATTAGGATGACAATTCGAAAAGTTATTCAATCACAGAAATATTTCGGAAATTTCATATATTTCATACTTCAGTTGAAATTAAAATCTAAATACTAGACCTAATTTAACAATCTGAAATTTAAAATACTTTAGCGTCTCTTGAATTGTTGTTTTTTTTTTATTTACAATTTTAATTACAGAAAATTTTATATATTTATTGAAGCAAAAATATTAAAAATTAATTAATCTCTGCTTAAAGATATTATTGGGGAAAAAAAAAATTCTTTAAGTTACAGGCATTGTAAGTTCCGAATTGAACCGGAGTTTTATTTTTGAAAATTTCTGTAATTTTGTGTGAGCATAACACATTTTTTTCCTGTAGTACCCGTAGAATAATTTTATTTTATTAGTTACTGGCATTGTAAGATTTGGGCTGAACCGGAATTTTGTTTTTGAAAAATTTTCTATATTATATTGTATTAATGATTTAGTAATAATATCTTATCTACTGTAGTCGAAAAGTATATAAATAATAAATACAAATGATGGGGATGATAAACTCAAAAGAGAAGCTCATTTAAAATTTCAAGGTGAAAAAATATAATTATTTTATATTAAAATAAATAGCCTAAATATATATCTTTTTCAACACTTAATTAAAATTAACTTTCCATGCTTTGGATTCTTGAATTTCGCATGATTAAACTAGAAATATTAGAAAAGGCAAAGCTATTATCACCTATTTTCATGAGACTATTCTAGAGAAATATGGTGCAAAAGAAAAAGCTTCTTTTTTTATTAACTTTGTAATAAAAAATAAAAAACGAAACAACAAGTCATGATTTACATCTTTGTTAAGTTATTTCATTGTATGTAATATGTGGTAAATAATGGCGCAACGGTGTAATTATATTGTTTACATTACTCAGAGCGTTTCTTATGCGATGTTCTTGGCATTCTAACGTTAATCTGTCTCTCTCTGTGTGTGTGTTTTTATTTTTTATTCTATATATAATAATTTTATTTTACTTTCTTTTTGACATTATTATCATCACCTTGGGAATTAAATTCACCCTTAAAAATTTATTGGAATGAGTAGAATAAATATACTTCGCCTTTAATAATAATGTAAAATTATTATAAAAAAATTAAACTTATCTGGATAAATATAAAAATAATAATAATAATAATAATGCTGGATACTTGAAATTAAAGCGACGGTTTAAACATCGTAAAATCGGGATGTAATAAAAATTTATTGGTTAAAATTGATGGAAAAGTACATTTTCGATCATGTTCAATAAATATTATTTGAAAATGGCATTTTAAGATAAAATAAATGAAAAATTGTGTTAATAAAATTATATTTAAAAACAAAAAAGAAAATAAAATGAAAGAAAAGCTTTAAAGCTTTGCGGTTTGTTAAAGACATGAATGAAGCAAAAACAAATTATAGTCATGTACATAGATTTGTTATAAATTTATTGCACATTTTATTGTTTTGTATTGACAAGTATTTACCATTCAAGTATTAATTTTATGTGACACGAATCCCTTTTTTCTTTGTTGTTCTTTCTAAGATCATCTAAAGCTGCTTGTATGTTTTTATCTTTAAAAATACAATAAATAAAAGTAATAATAATACAAAAAAAAAAAAACTTTTACACATGTGAACACTTAAAATGTTTTAATATAAAAATAATTACAAAAAAAAAAAATGAAAAATATTTTTCCTCTGTCGAACGTGTCACAGTTGAATTATTTCTAGACAAATTAAAATGGATTGGACAGGACATATTTTTATAACACAATAGAAAAAATAATATAGCCAGTGGAGGCGCATAAATATTAACTAAAAAAAAAATAAATATTTCGAGATTTTGTTATGCTCACTGAAAAGTACATAATTATTGTATCAAAGGGATATCAGTAACATGCAATTTTACGTATGTTTTAATAAATAAAAACAAACGTAGATTTTGTGTGAAATAATATAGAATTTTATTTAAATATTTATAGAAGCATAAAAAAATGTCTTTTTACGTTTATAAATTATAAAAAAAAGCTGCAGTAAATCGTGAAGTAATGTAAAAGGAAAAATAAGGGAAATGAAGTGTTTTTTTTTTTTTTTAGAAAATTATAATTTATTCATAATTAGAACGAAAAACGTTCTAATATTTATTTTAAACATTTTTAATAATATTATTAAATAAAAATAAATATATTAGCAACTAGAAGAGGCTATGTGTTTTCGTTCTTTTCCTTTTGTACCATGTAGAGTTAAAACGTTTGCTATGTTACTCAATCTCGGTTATAATGTTGACATGAATTTCTGCTTACTACAAAATTATTATAATAATAAAAATAGAAACAATTTTTTATTACAGAATGAACTGACGATTGAAGCAAAAGATATATTCTTTTCTTTTTTTTTTTTTATTTTATTTTATTAATAAAAACTCAGTTGTCATCATGATCTGTACACCATTTGACATTTTTCATCCACAAATGTACATACAAGATGTAACGTTTTCGTATTTTTTTTTATTCACTACAGTGGATTTTTATATTTACTTTACTTTTTTTTTTTTTTTGGAAACGTGCAACCAAGACCATCAAGTTGATTATACTTGACGTTACATTTTAAGATAGCAAAAATTCCTCGTTTTTTTTTTTTTTTTGTTCTATCTACGATGGAACATGATGAAATAAAAATAACAATTTGTAATAATTTTACCTGATTTTATTTAATCTTATTTACAAAATCGATTAAACACAAAATAAAAGAATATAATTTTGGCACATAATTTCTACAATAAAAGCACACAATTTATTATTGCTAGCAAAACATAAATTTTTTTTTTTTAATTAAAGTGAAATAAAAAAAAAAAAAAAATCCTTCTTTCATGGTACATGGATAGATTTTTTAAGTAGGTTAATTTTTTTTTTTGATATTTCTAATTTTGCACTGGATAGTGTAAAATGTAGGGTGAATTTGCAACAATAGTGGCCAAACAAACGTTGTGGTTAATTTCAGTGTTTATTGTGGCTGAACAGAAAAGAAAAGAAGTAAAATTGTATCGATTGTGAATTTTATTTTTTCTTTCTTTTATTTTAAAGCTTTTTTTTTTCCTCTTCTCCTTTTTGCGTTGTTTCACTTGTTCTGGCAGAAGTTAATAGTCTGGAAATAATCGTCTGATAATTTTCCACTACATTTGAGATGAATTGAATATAATTGTTAGCGGAGTTTTGATTTAATGCTTTGTGGATTTTTCTTGTGGGTTTTTACATTTCGTTTATGTTTTTCTTTTTTTTTTTTTTTTTTTGCATTTTTACTATTTCTCTTGTTGGCTACAACATAATGTAATTTATTTCGATTTTTTTTTTATTTTGCTTCTATTTAACCAAATTTTGTGTTTTTCTATTTTTCTTTTCTGCATTTGTGTTAATTTTTACAATGAAAATAATAATCAAAAACCTTTCACTAACCAACAGAAATAATAAAAAAAAAAAATTTAACGTTTTTTCTCTTCTACACTCTTTGACAACAAAAATCTTGTTATCTTATGTCCGAAATGGTATGAAAAAAAAAAAAAAAAGAGAATTTTTTTTTTCTTTCTTTTGTTACCCCTAAAATCTTATCTTTTATGGTGTTTTAAAGCTAAAAGTTTTTATTTTATTTCACTTTTTTTTTTCGCCTTGAATACTTAAAGACTATAAAATTTTGTTCTTGTTGGCTGTTTTTATTTTTCCATTCGTTTATTTGGCAGTGTCATTGAAAATTTCTTTCGCAATTCTTATGAAATAATCTCGATTTGAGTGTTTACTCTTGTGTAACCACATCTTATATAAGCTTTTCGTTAAAGGTTCGTATATATGCAAATTAAATGATTATATGTTTGTTTAATACATACAAAAGTGTAGTTTTTTTTTTTTTTTTTTTTGGTTAACGGAATTGTGATTGTTTGTATGTTTTGATATTTTGTACATCATTCTCTATTTGAATTTTCATTTATTTTTTCAGCTTAACTTTATTCACTGTTGTATCGTATCGATACTTTATATAATGTAAGAGAGCAAACATAAAAACGTTGAAAAATCTGTTTTCGGTTTTAATAAATATTTAAGATTTGTGTATTTATATCTTGAATCAAAATAGTCTATATCTGACCCTTCTTTTATTAAATTTCAACTTTTTTTTTTCTTTCTTTCTCGTTTGCTTTCTTTCGCTTTCATTCCAATTGCTAAAATTGATTTAAGAATATTTTTTTTTTCTTTAATATCGCTTTTGAAACAAATAATAAACAAATAATAAATTGAATATTCAAAATAAATTAAATTTATTTCAGCATTTTAATATTCATTTAAACATTTTTATTTTATTTATTCGTTTTATTCGTTTTTTTTTTTTATAATAAATTGTGTCTGGCAAGCATTTTATACAAAAAAACATTAATTTACATTTTTGAATAAAGTTTGGTTATTTTTTTTATTATATAATATTTTTATTTGATGTATATAGTTGATTTGATGATGACGAGGAAATGTTAATGATAAGGGGTCAAATAACAATAATAGTTAAATTTAAATTGAAAAATAAAAAAAATAATTTTTGTTATCATTGAAACAAAGCGACATATTTAATTAACAGTTGAGTTACAATTTTGTACATGGAATTAATTAATAGAAATTCAGTTTCATGTCAAGAATGTGATTATTTGAAATCAACAAATAACTAAATAAATTGAAAATCAAATATAAAACGTAAAAATAAAATGTTAAAAAAAAAAAAATATAAAATAAAATAATTTTTAACTACAAACATTTTTCCAAATCTGATATGTCATACGTGTACAGAGAATTACGATAAAAAATCAATGAAAATAAAATATCCTTTTCATGTTATTTCAAATTTAAATTATAAAAGAAAATTGATATCTGGTTTTTTTTTTTTTTTTTAACTAGAAATGTTTTTTTCAATAATTATGAATAAAAAAAAAAAATGTTCGTATTTAAATCTAAGTGCAGTTTTCAATAAGGTTTCAAATTATTAAAATTCTGTATGGAAATGACAAGGGTAAAAGATTAACTATGTATAAGCCATATAAAATATTATTGTTATGTTAGTAAGTACCTTACTACTAGCTGACAAGGGACCAATATGACAAATTATAATATGATGAGGTGATAATAGCTGAAAAAGGTACAAAAGCCTTTGTTGATATTACACTAATGTTTTCTAACAACGACCTCTCACTAAATTTCCTGTTTAACAATAAACTGCACACTTTGACGTGTTAATAATATTCTAGATAATAATCACAACCATTAACAATAAGATGAATTAAAAAAAAATTATATATATAATAGTACCCCCGAAAATGACTAGAGATTCTAACCAACATCTATTAACATGTCATTTTGAAACCGTCTTTCTAACCGTTTATGTAACAAAAGTGTTTATTTAAATGTTAAAATTACAAAGAGGGGTAAAAAAAAAGGGTTTCCTTGTCGGCCGACATAATTACAGTCAGGATAGTCATACAATTCAAATATGCGAAAAGATTAACATCCGTTTATTATTTAATATAAAAGTTTGCCGACAAACTCATTTAACTGCAATAATTATAATTTTTACATTTCTTTTTCTTTTTTTTTACATTTGCTTTTGCTTTTGCTTTCTAAACGTTGATAATATTCCTTTATGAATAACCATTATTATTTTATACATTTTCACTTTGTTTTCCTTTTTCATTACTTTTATAATTTAGACAAAATTTTCATTTAATAAATTTAATTACAACATGGTTTAATTACAATATAACAAATAAAATAATTGAATTTAAAAGAAATTTCCCTAAAGCTACATTTATATTTATTTAAGGAACTGTTTTAAAATTGAATTTAATTAATTTTAATTAATTCAAAAAATTGATATTCAGCGATTTGATTTATTTTAATTTTTTCTTTAATTCACAATCAACGTTGAAAATATGTTGATTTGAAAATTTTTTTTGTACGCTTTTACACCGGAACTAAAAAGTAAAAATTTTTTTTTTTTATTTGTTTATGTTGGGCATTATAGCGATGGATAATTGTTAGTCAGAATTTACTCCATAATGAATTTATTTTGAATCTATTTTTTAATAAAAAAATAAAAAAATTATATAATGAGTAGAAGATGCTTGAACATTATTTTATACAGAAATGTATTTCAACTGTTAAATAAATAATTCATTTTCAACATAAACATTGACTCTGCTTTCTAGGAATATATAAACGTGAATAAATGAAGAACACAAATAAAGTCGATTTTCATTTAATTCATAATAATAAAATAATGATGGTAAAATCTGCTTAGAATGAGAAATATAACTTCCAGCTATATATATATATATATATATATATATATATATCCTGTTTTAATATAGTTATATACCATGGGGTTTATAAATTTAAAATTCATTTATAAGATAAGAATTAATTAATTAATTAAATAATTAATTAATTAAAAGTATGTCTAAAACTTAATTATGTTCAATCACTCTGTGTTTATATTGTATTAAGAATATAAAACAATTGTCAAATATATTTGTATGTATTTCTGATTAAACCAAGTTAAAAAAAAAAAAGTCTAGAAGAAACACCAAAAAAAAAAACATCGACAAAAAACTTAAAAGTTGTAGAACGACACATTGAAATAGTTGAAACTAGTTTGAAAAGACATTAACAGACGTTAAAAGCGTAACAAATGTGAAGGCAATTTTATAAATTGTTAAACAACAAAAATATATATATATATATATATATATATATATATAGAAATGGATAGAGAGTGGGAAAGAAAAAAAAAATAGAAAAAGGAGAAGCGAATCTTGTTCCTGTAATTAGTTACAACTGATAATTACTAACTACATACAGTTAAAATTAAAACAAAGATGTTGAACATTTTACATTTTATTAATTAGTCTTGTTGTATTTTCCAACAATCAACACAACTAAATGTGAAATAAAATAAATAAAGTACTTACAATCCATTACTTATGTGGAACCCAACTATATACTTGGTACTTTAAAACTCTGATGGATATAGAGTAAAGTCGTTAAGTGGCGCTTTAACTAAAAGCTAACTATGAAATTTTAATGAATGCTTTAATGTATAAAAGCTTTTCTTTTTTTTTTTTTTTGGTTTTTCCTCTATTTGCTGATATTGTATAAAAGGCGGTATGCTGCAGAAGCGTTTTTTTTCTTTTTTTTTTTTTTTTTTGATTCACTACTTTGATAAATTAAAATTATTTCCCGTTTATTTTTTATTATTTTTTTATGTTTAACTTAATTAAAATTCAAAATTTAATTTTATTTAAATATTGATGAAATAAAAATTATAAAAAATAAATTAAAATCATCAAATCAAATAAAACCGCAAGCACCGTCAACGACAATTGTTGGAAAAAGATACAAAAAAAAAAAAAAAAAAAATTAAAATCCCACAAAAATTCAATAATTGCACCATTTGTTGTTAATGTCATTCAGTCAGTTTTCGGATTTATATTTTTTATGTGGACAAAGTTGGTTAAAAAAAATTTATTAAATAAAAAAAAAAGCTTTGTAAAACCTCAATTCGTCCATGCGAATAAATAATAACAAAACAAAAAGCTTCTTTTTTTTTCGTAAATTATTACTAAAAATAAATTTTTTGTGTGTGCTTTTTTTTTTAAATGACATATGCACTGTCACTGTTTGACCATTTTAACCATTTTGTCGGGGTTTATAAATACAAAAAAAAAAAAAAAAAATTGATTTTAAGAAAATAAAACAATAAATAAATAAAAGCTCAAGTTTCAAATGAAAAAATGTTGTTTTTTTTTCTTTAATTTTATAAAATCAAAAATAAATAAAACTACAAGGGAATGCAATTATTTTGTTATTATTGTTTATTATTATTAAAAATAAAAAAATAAATACAAATATTTTCAACAATTTTTTTCATAAAAAAAGCATAAATAAAACATTTTTTTATGCTTTTTTATTTTTTTTTTTATTCATATAAATATATTTTCCATAGAAATTTTCCTCTTGTTTATTGTTTTAAAAAAAAAAAAAAATTAAAAAAAAAAAAACACAAAATTCTTCTTATATATTTTACTTAGTTTTTCATTCATGCTAAAAATATTTCTTTTTTTTTTTTTATTTTAATTAAAACAATTATTAAATAAAACAAGTGATAATAGTAAAAATGATTACATTACCATTGCTATGTAGATTTGTTATATTGGATAACGTAACAATAATAATATGTTTATAGTATGGTAAAAATTATAATAATGCTTTAAGGAATATTACATTAAAGTGTGCAATAATATATATTAAAAAGCATAAAAAATGAACAAGATAATAAATGGTAAAAATGAAATAAATTTTTTTCTATAACAAATAAAGTAAAATGAAATGAAAAAAAAAAAAAAAATAAATAAATAAATAAAGAAAAAACAGAAAATGTAAACATTTCGTATCATTTGAAACATTTTTTTTTTTAATGTTGCTACATGTTTTTGTATTTAGATTCTTTCATTTCTTTTTTGCTTCTTCTTTAGTTAAACCATTATTATTCAGCGAATGCAAACAAAACCTCCTGCATTCAGTTTCTTCAATTAAAACAAAAAACATAAAAAAATTTAACAAAAATAAATAAATAAAAAAAATGAATACTTTTTCCATTGAAGCATATAGAAAAACATTAATTACTTAAAATATAAAAACATGCTCTCAATAATTTACTTTATTATTATAAATAAATTTAAAACACAAAAAAATATGCAAATCTAAACAATTAATGTTTTTTTTCACCAACAACAACATAAACGATTTTAATAAAATTTCTTCTTCATTGTTTATATTTATATTTTTTATTTTTTTTGTAATTTAATTTATTCAATTAATATTGTTTACACAATATCTGATAAAAATATTAATTAAAAAAAAAAAAAATCAAATAATAAAAATATCGGAAATCAATTTTTATTTAAACATATTTTTCAACAGAAATAATAATTTAATGAAAAAAAATTTTATTTTTATTTTTTTTTTTAAATAAAAAAGGTTAAACAAAACGTTTTTTATAATTATTTTTCCGTGTTCATTATTAAATATTGTGTTCAGTGTTGTAACTAGGCAGGTGCAACAAGTTGCTTAATTTATGGTTTATTAGGGCACCACAAAGCTCGTCTCTTACTCAATAAAATCAGTGTTAATAACATTTCGATTCATTCGTGTTAATAATAAAAAAAAAATTAAATCAAAAACAAATTATTTTGCTTCCTTTTTACAAATAAATTCCTTTAATTAATCAAAAGTTAATTTTATTATACAGGATTTTCATTAAAAAAAAAAAAATTCCTTTTAACCATAATCGAATTATTCTGAGTGAATAAATTCTTGTTAAAACTATACACCGCAGTATTCACCACAAGTGAATAGTTTTCTTTCTATTTTCTTTTTTGAATAATTATTATCGACCTTTGCTGTTAAATAAATAAATGCTTATGGTTTGATATGACTGCTGAAGTAATGTTTATTATTTTATATAAAAAAAAAAATTTAGATTAAAAGGAATTTAAGTAATTTATATATTATTGGCTTATTTAAATTGAATAAATCACTCAAAAATCTATTATCATATTTATTTGTGATTATTCAAACAGTGTTTGTCATTAATAAATCAATTAATTGTTTTCTTTTTAAGAACACTGCAATGATTAATAAAACTTGCTTAATTAAAGGTTTTGCAGAAGAAAAAATATTTATTAATCCAAATCAATGATGTTTCAACGAAAAAAAAAAATAATAATAATAATAAAGGTTGAAAATAGTTGAATGATGAACCTTTGGGGAGAAACCTTTAAAATTTTAACAACGTATTACCTCCCTTATGTGGGTAAATGATAATAATATTTATTTAATTTTCGGATTTTATTAACGAACAAAAAATAAACCCATCATGGTGACTAATCTTTTTATTCATAATATCCATTAAGATTCACTTTTTATATGGTTACATTTTAAGAAGGAACACAAAAGCTTGTTTATGAAACATTCGGTGAAAAAAAATAAAAAAAATATTATGATGCTTCAAGGATTGAAAATAATATTTTTAAGGGATGTAAACTGCTATAAAAATGTAACAAATAACAAACCGCGCTTGTCCAGCTGTATGATAAGATACATTCTCTGCTCTTTACCGTTGTGCTTTTACCAGAGTTCTCTCAGCAGTGAAACAACAATATATTAATTGTACTCCTCTAAAAGCTTTGTTTATTTTAAGAGAATGTTTATTGTGCCTTTTGTAAACGCGACAGTATTCCTTTTAATATTAAAGCACACGGATACATGCTGCAACGTTGAAAAATTTTAATTTCGTTGTTGTTGCTGTTGTTTTGTTTTTAAAGTCATTGCACGCTATTTTAATATTTATTATGAATAATATTTGTTTGTTTAAAATAAATTAATAATTACTTGTTCAGTGTTAGACACTAATATTCTGTTACTGATATATACACATATATATATATATATATATATGTATAGATAAGACAAAAACATAAAGATAAAAACCCTATTTAGTCATTTGCTGATGCACATAAAATAACCAGAAACTATAAAAGCTGATACTTAGTAGAATACATCTGTGAATTATTATGATTGCACTCGTATATTTAAATGGATAACAATGATATAACAGTACTAGCCTGTTGAAAGATTTACATATGATTTGGCATCAACATAAATCAGTGTTTCCGAATACGTACATGATATTCGCTATTATCTGTTTGCATTACATTATTTAACATTCTGATTCAAAAGATTCTATTGTGATAGTTTTGTTAAACGATTATACACATTTGGTTTATTTTAATTGAAATTATTTTATTTTTTTTTTTTTTTATTTTATCGAAAAACCACAGCGATACTACTTTTACAACAAATAAAATTACAACTTGACGAATGTTGAAATATTTTTTTTAGGTTTCTTTTGCTACTTTATTGGTTTTTCAATTAAATCCTGCTGTTCGGTATCTTTATACGAATTAACGTTCTTGTGTTGTTGTCGCTAGGAATTTATTATTATTATTTTTTTTTTTTGATTGTTCCAAAAAGTGATTTCATTAAAATTAGAAAATACTTTGAAGTTTCTGTGTATAGTTTTCAAATAAAATATTTTTTTTTTCTTTTGCTCAAGATATTTATTAACTTTTAGAAAAATATTTCTTCGTTACGTTATAAGATGATGATTGTATTGTCCTTCAGTATTTCTTTTCCGCCATGTACTGAAGAATGGGAGTTTTTTTTTTCGATATTGAGAGAATAATGCTTATTGAAAGACATTCCACGATTCACACTCTACTTGACTCATTTGAATTCAGGTCACCCGATCTATTGAAACATAATATTCTATACCATATTATTTATTTATTAGCTTTTATTTCCCTTTTTGTTTTATTTTATAGTATTACTTGGTTGTTTTTTATATTATTTTTCTCTCCTGTACAATTGTTTATTGTTAATTTCTTTTTTCTTGGCAGTACTGAAAAAGTTTACCTGTTAAAAACACTAAAATGTGAAGAAACATCGAAATACACTTAAAAGTTTATTCATTTACTTACTAAGGATAATTAAATAAAACTTAAACAAATAATGCTTAAGAATATTTTGTACTTACTTTAATTTCATTAACATTTTACATTGAAAAAAAATATTTATTATAATGGTGGAGACGCCATATAACAATTTTTAGTTTTATTATCATGGATTTAATTTTAATAATTTTTTTTTCTATTAAAGTCCTATAATTTGCTTAATGCAATTTAATTATAGATGATGATTAAATTACCTTTTATCTAATATGTTCAGCATAATTTATTTTAAAGCAGATATATGTAGAATATGATTGGACAAAATTGAACAGGCTATAAACTTTAAAGTGCTATGAAAATGGTCATGCATTATAAAGTGAAATGTGTTAAGTACTTAGTTGAATTGTGTTGAAGAATAGTCTCAACAATAGTAACAAGAAGGACAACTTGAATCGATTCTATATGGTTGAACGACATACAGACATCTGTCGTTTTAAGTAAATCCACTAAAGAGCTGCCTTTATACAAAATGTATTTAAACAATATTTTAGCAGTAGCAGTAGCAGCAGCAGCAGTAGCATCATCAACCAATTTAATATATCCATTTCAATAAATAAAATACAGGATGCTGGTATTGTTTTGATTTTGATTTTGTTTTTATCTCTCTGGTGATCAATAATAATAAATAGAACTTATTTGTGTAAATTTTAATACCTGTATATTCATAAAACACATAATCTGAGTGCTTTTATGGAATTGACATTTATCTATTAAATTAGGTATTTTGTGTGTTTTTTGGTGAACGAATCGATTGGTTAGGTTCGTGAGCAATAATAAATATTTCATATTCACATAACAAATACAAACAATTTATCTCTAGAGTATTAATTCAATTATTATCTGTTGTGATATTTATAGAAAACCTTTTAATGTTAAGTATTACCATCCCTACCCTATATTATATATCTTAATTTCATTGTTTGTCTTAATTTATTTCATTCATAATGAAATTTATTGTATTTCTTCTGCTTCCCTTTCTTCTTCTTCTTCTTCTTAATTTGATCATTTTTCCATTAGGAAATTTTTTTTTTATGTAAAAAAAAAATATATATAAAAATAAAAAAAAAAAACCGATGTAAAAGCCTAAATAGAATTTTAAATTAACTAAGAAACATTTTTAATGTTGATAAAGTTCAGTTAAAAACAATTTTCTAATCTTTTGTGACGAAATGCGAAATGCAAAAGCAATACAATAAAAAACAGATAATAAAAAAAAAAAAGTCATTACAGCGTGGGATCATTTAATAATTTCTCTTTGTATTTCGCCAACATAATTCAACCGTAAAATTTATTTTCATATTCCCTTTTATTCATTTGGAACAAATAAAAACGAAAAAAAATTGAGGAGATAAAAAAACATTTATAACAGGCATTTTTTGGAGGCGTAACATGATTTTTTTTTTTTTTTTTGCATAATATATATTAAAATATAAAAATGATATACAATTTGTAATGTTATATGGAAACAATGCTCTTGAATTTTTATATTTTTAATAATTTATTTCATCAGCAACAGAAAAAACATGCAACGCATATACAAAAATAGCTTAGCATAATATCCTTTTTTTTTATTATTTTTATTATTATTATTATTCTTATCAGTAAAGATGCTTAACATTTAACCAGAAATTCTACTAGAATCAGTTTAATTAAATTTAAAAAAAAATTCTTTTCACTGGTGCTGATAATTACGATAATAATTTAATAAAAACTTTTAAGTTTTCAATGTTTTTTTGATCAATTTAAATTAATTAAATTCATTATTTAGTTAATAGCTTGACAGAAAATTTTTTCTTTCTTTTTTTTTTTTTTTTGCGAGTAAATATTTAAGACAATTTAAACAATTAATTACGCTTGGTTAGAAAATTTTAATTAAAAAATATTTTTGTAATTATTTGTAGCCAACAATTTATTTTATTAATTTTTGTCATTTTATCATGAAATATTTCTCCTGTTTTAACATTTTACGTATCCTTATATAAAATCTATATTATGATATTATTTTATAGGAAATGGTAAAGGTTTTATGTTTGTCTAATCTCTTTATATTTTATTTAACATCAATGAATTATTATAATAAAAATCATAGATTATATCTGCATTGAGTTATTATTCATCAAAATTGTTGTAAAATATATAGAAATAAATAGATGAAAATGAAGAAGAAAATGTTTTTTTTTTTTTTGGTAAATAAATTCACTGTGGCAAATTAGATAAGTTTAATCTGTGTTAAATTTTTCGTTGTTTTTAAGATTAATTTAAATTACAAATTTTGATCGATTTACATTTTTTTTTCTTTGTTCTAATTTTCCGTTTTGATAATAAACAACGACATTTGTTTAACGCTGATGTTACAAAATCTGACTAATTAAGATTCTATCATGATACGGCACGACACAGTCAAAAATAATGACTTTGTCTCATTACTTAAAAAAAAAAAAATTCTAGCTAAGACTTTCATGGTATTACATTTTGAAGAGGAGTTTTTTTTTTTTTTTTTTATTAAATTTTGTAATATTTCCTACATAAAAAATAAGATTAAAATTAACAAAACAAAAAAAAACCCACAGTAGAATCTACTTGATTATTTATTAATATATTGTTGAGCTATTATTAAAATTAAGTTAAACACAATAAACAAAGTCTGTATTAAAGTCAAGTGATTGCCAATAATTGAATGAACTCTGAAAATAATTCTTAGACATTTTAATTGCATATTTCTTCTATTTTTTTTTTTATATTAAATTTACTTGGCACTATATTATTATAACATGCATTCATCTAACCATGATATGATAGAAAAATAATTTTTTTTTTCTCATTATATTATATCGACATTATTAAATGTTAAAACCTGTTACGGCAACAGGTAACAAAATGAACTCATCATTTATTAATACATCACAAAAACATGTGCTCATCTATATGACTAGAGGTGGTGAAGACATAACAACTGATATAGCATGAGTAAAGTAAATAAGCTTTTCGTTTTAATAATAATAAAAAAAAAAAAAAAATTATTCTATATTGAATTTAGTAACAAAATAACAGGAAGTAAAGATTTGTTTGATGTAGAAATAAATGAATTAAAAATAGTTAATAAAAATTAATTAAATTAACTTAATTATATCTATTATAATTGTTATTTTATAATTACTAAAAATATATTATTATGCTTGTTATAAAACATGGGAAATTGTGTTAAAATTTATTACAATCACTATTGCTGATAAAAATATTTTTATTTTTTTATTTATTTATGTACTGAATGTTTCGAATGTGATAAAGAAAAATAATAACATGTGATTGATGATGACAAAACATTATTTAGTTTTCTGATAATAGAAATAATATAGCGAAACACCTATTATTTATTTATTATATATATAATGATTTTTCAATGAATTGGGGGTGGTTATATAATGCCGGAAATCAGTTCCTCTAGTTATATTTATGTGAAGATACCACCATAATAATATTATGAGTAAATGAACGTAGATGATGATGATGATGATATGGTTCTAATTAATTGAAATTATAGGATTTATGAAAATGATTTATTACCACCTTTACGTATATGTCTTATGTAAACAATAGAACGATAGATAATTGAAATTTTTTGACCATTGTTACATCATCAACATTAAGAGCAACTAATGGAATAATAATGATTGAAGTTTATCCTAATTGATGCTGATTAAGCTAGAATAGATATTATTAAAGAAAAAAAAAATCTCACACAAAACTTTGCTTTATTTTCAAATAATTAATCAATTTTCAGTTCAAAAATAATATTTTTGTTAGATAGCAAGCGATGATTTTCGGTGTGACAATTAAAAATTTTTTTTTCTTTGATTTCCCGTAAAATTATTTGAATTTTTGTTTTGTCATAAAAAAAAATAGGAAAATTCATCAACTAAAAAAAGAAAAAATACTTTTTTCGATTTCAACATAAACATTTAAATTAATAAGAGAAAAAAAAAATTGCCATAATGCCACGTAATGCTTTAGTGATAATAATTTTTATATTGTGTTTATTAGCGATTTTCTATGTTTATACAAATATACAAAATGATATATCGTCAAAATCGATCAAAAAGAGATAAACTATGAAATATGAAAAAAGACAAGGTAAAAAAATTTGGTTAAATGTTAAATTAGGTTAAAAAATTAAAAAAAAAAAAAAATTATACCTTTTCAGCAAATAAAAATTATTAACGTGAAACCACCAAATTGTAAATATAATAAAAATAAAATTATGACAAAACACTAAAAAAAAAGTTTTTTTTTCCCTCCCTTATTTTTAATAAAACACATTTGTGTGATGTTGTGATTGTGTATGTCAAAGATACTAACAAATTTATCGAATTTAATTAGATTTATAGTTTAGATATGTCATTAACAATTTATCAAAACAATGAATAAATATCATTAAATATGACATGAAAGTTCAACATAAGATTAATCAATGCCACAGCTTTATAAAATTATCATGGATTTACAAATCTTTTTGAAATATGATTATATCCAAAAGAAAAATATTATATTAAATATTAACTAATGCACGTATATGCGGTTACTTAATATGAGGTTTATGGATTATGGTGGCTTAGAAATTAATACAAATTGAACAAAGTTATTCTTGATTTATGTTACAGCAAATGATTCATAAACGTGACTAAATGAAATATTTAAACTTTAAAGTTGAGAATTCTGATATATTCTGTCTAGTTTCTACCTGTAACTCAGCATATAGATTTTAGAAATTTTTTACATTTTGATTTAGTGAATATTATAAGAAATGACAAAAACCATAAAATTAAAACAGAATGAAATTTATTATAATCAATTTTATCAATTAAAATAAATTTTATTTATCAATTTAAACACAAAGAATGTTGAAAAATTTTTCTCACACTCTCCTCGTAAATTGTAAACAATAACAAATTAAAACCGATTGTTTATTAAAATTAATCAATAAAATAACGATTAGAGGCATATATATATATTTATTGTTTTGACTTTTGTTACAGCTTTAAAATCATTTCAACAATAAATAATCGTTGTGTTCATCGACATGTGTTGTTGGTTTATATTGAACATCTGTGTTATGACTACATTTATTTGATATCAGTAAAACCAGCCAGGATGTTACAATAAACAATTTACTGTTTTGATATGCCAAAAAAAAAAAAAAGAAAAAAAAAAGACGCACCAATTTAATCAAAATTTACTAACAATTTATTTTCAACAATTTAATTGGTTTTATTGAGATTTTTGTTTTCCTTTAATTCTTTACTGTTTTCTGTTAATTAAATTAAATTATTATATTTTTGTTGCATTAAAAACGTTTAAATTTTTCAGCAAATTACTTATTATTAAATATTAAATTATTTTAAATTGTTTATGTGAGAATTTATTCATGTATAATAAAAAAAAAAAATAATAAAAATCCACTTTTCTGCTCAGTGAGCCTTTAAATTACAAAAAAAAAAAAAAAAAAATTGTTTTTGCATCAAAATACAAAACATCTGTGTATTGAAAATGTTCTCTGACCTCTATTCTAAAATAACAGAATTTTACTTATCTGTTGGTGCATAACTAACAAAAATATTTTATTTTCTACCAAAATTAATATTTTATAATAAAAATTAAAATCTAAAATAATTGATAGATTAAATAACATGTAGTGTTTCGTGATTCATTCATCTGTATCTTGTTATCCTATAACAAAAGTTCATAACTCAATCTTATGTAGATTTGTTATAAAAGCTTCTCTTGAGAAAATGACTAACGTTTATTATTTATTAAGTCACATTATTTACCTGTTATAAGAATTTGATAATATTGTTAATTTACGTTAGTTTTCTAGTGAAAACATATGCGAATTTTGTCATCATAATAAATAATCATTTCACCAGACACAACCACCATCCCAACACAAACTTAAAATAACACGATTATTGTTTGCATTGTATATTGTTTATCTTGTGGATTTTGTATAAACTTTTATTATTTTTTTCCTTAATAAATAAATCTCTGGCCAAAACCATTGTTATTTTACCTTAAGGGAATTTTCTATGAAGAAATAAATAAAAAAAAAAAAATCCACAAATTATACTAATGTCAACAGTAAACCGAATCCATTCGATGACATTCTCATATGTAAATATATAGAGTTGACTTGATAAAGTGAAATAGATCAGTCATACTAAAGAAGATATTCATTTGATAAGGGAGTATTACCAGCTAACAATAACCAGCTTTAATAAGATTTTATGTTTTAAATTAATGACATTGATTATGCTTATAGTTTTTAACATTATCAATTTTTTTCTTCTTTCTATTCCATAATCAAAAAAAAAAAAAGAAAAAAGAAAAATAAATGGAAACTTTTTCCTCATTATTTTGAATTAATAATTTACGATTTTTTTTTTTAACATGTTTTACTTGAAATTTAAACAAAGAAATTTAAAATAAAGTTACGGAAAACTTTCTTATTCATATTTGACAATGAAATCAGTTTCTTTTCCTTTTATTTTTTATTTATTTTTTTTGCTTTGCCTTGCTTGGTTTTGGTTGGTTGGTGTTGAAATAATTTAATTAAAAGTTTTTAAACATTTTTTATTATTTTTCAGTGTATTTTTTTTTGTTCTCTTCTTAAGCCACATACTTACTTAGAGAAGCTTCTTATGTGAAAGCATACATGCAATAAAAATAAAGTTATGTTAATTACATTCATCAAGTAATTTTCGTGATTTTTTTTTTATCTTATTCTTATTATAATTTTATAATGATGTATAGAGAATGTTTTTTTTTTTTTATTTTGATATGCTAATCATATTATTTAGTATAAGCACTGTGTAAGAAAGTGTTGCTTATTATTCTAACGTTTTCTTTTGCAACACTTCTGAAGGTTTGCTTTGTGTAAAAACTTATGATTTTTCTCTGAAAATAATAAACCAAAATTTTCTTAATATTTCCTTGCAGAACAACAGCACAAAAATAAATTAAGAAAAAAAATTCTTTACTTGTAAAGAAAAATCAAAATTCTTGTTACAAATTCTTGTTTAAAAGTTTTACATAAATAACCGGAAAAAAAAATACACAAAAAACAAAGAGATGAAGATTTTCCAAATAAAATTTTGTACCTTTTTGAGGTTCATTTTTTACATTAAAAAAGAAAAAAAAAAAGAAAAAACTCTTTTAAACAAAAGTACAAAGAACTTTTTTTTTGCCTTTTTAATTTGTAATATCAACAACCAAGAATGACCAAAAGCTCTGGTCATTTGAAATATGTCTAAAATAATAATCAAAATACAAAAACAATTTCTTTATTTCTTTAATTAACCATCAACATTCTTCATTTCATTTTTTTTGCGATATAATTTACATAATCATTATGATGATTAATATATTTTTTTGTTATCTTTTGAAAGCAAACTTTTTCCCTGTTTTTAATCTAAAATTTGTTTTCTTGAAAATATTTCTTTGGAAAATATTTATCACATTGAAAACTGATGTTTGTTTAAATGTAAATACAATTAGAATTTGATGTAATTCACAGTGGTGCTTTCTTTTGAAGACATTTATTATGAAAGCAAATATTTAATATTAGGTTAACTGTGGTGGTAGTGGTGGTGGTCGTGTAACAAACTGACATTTATTTAGAAAAAAAAAAAAAAATTATATATACTTCTGACAAGTAGGTAAATTTTCTTTTTATTTTTTACTGTACACAAGTGGACACTTTTTTTTTGTAAAAAAAAGAAGAAAATTGTTTAAATCTTGACAAGTACAGCAAAAAAAAAATTCCCTCTTTAATATTCAGCTTCACTTAGTTTTAATGCAAATCTCGCTTAAGGTATTTTTTTTTTAGAATTGTTATAAATATTTGTCAGGCATTTAAACGTCTTGCACGTACTCATTAATTTGTTTAACTAACAAATACATAAAATAACCTAAAGCATAATCATATGGAATATATTATTTTTATTTGTTGACAATTTTAATGATTATTATAATTATTAAGCCAGTGTTACAGCCATACCCTAAAATATTAATTATGTTTCCTTTAAAGAAATATATTTAAATAAATAGAAGCATTTTTTATTTTTAAATAATAATTATTATTATAATAAATAAACAAATAATAATAATGAGAAATTGCCGCAGGGTTATTTTAATTATTTTCTATATAAAATATGAAATACACAAAAATTTTTAATAGCATGGAAAAAAAAATTCAAAAATTAAAATGAAAATTAAAAAGTAACAAAAAAAAAAAGAGGAAGGAATTTTCTTTAATTAATCGTATTTATCGTTGTTATAAAAATAAATAAATAATAAAAAAAAAAAGTGCAGAACCGTTAAATAAACGAAGTCCATCAATTTGTTAAAAACTCAGTTTCGTTTATGTTGGGGTAGAATAGTAAAATGCTGTACTGAATATCTTCATTAAAATTTATGACCTCGCATAACAATGTACTGTCTGGCGACGTTATTATAAATGATAATAAAAAAAAAAAAATATATTTTATAACTTCGCTGAATTAAAAAATCATCAACTTATCGATTATATATATTTATTGTTGTTGATGATGATGATGATGATAATAATAATTTTATTTATTTATTTTTTTTTTTCAAAATTATTGATCCCTGCTGGTTTACTTGTTTATCATTTTTTTTTTTTTTTGTTAAATAATTTTGCGAATATTTAGTTAAAACAAAAAGCTAGGTCAGGCGATAACATGTGTGTTATGCATAATAAATGAAAAATAATTTTATTGACGTGACACAACATGTATATTGTGGAAAATATTTTTTCTTTTTTTTTTTTTTTTTATTATTTAAAAAATAAATAAAATTTTTTTGTTTTAACCTTTCGATATTTCATAAATAAAATCACGTTTTGTGGTGTTTATTTGTTTTAAAAACGACTCTCAGGTTTTCGTTGTTAAAAACATACAAAGCAAAATAAAAAAAATGTCCGCATCAGTATTGGAATAATAAATGATATGAACGAGTAGAAATCTTTTCATTTTTTGCGTTTTTTTCCTTTTAAGATAATTTTCAGGACGGAAAAATCGTACAAATCGTTGAAATTGGAGTAACAGAAGATATTCTAGTGTTATTTAGGTTGTTGGTTTTATGAATTATAAACGAAACAATGAGTTTGGCATACAACTTTCTTCTTTTTTTTTTCTTTTTAATATGTATTTAAAGGTTTTCAGAAGAAATGTAAACAAGATTATTGAGAATTGGGGAATTTTTTAATAAAAATATATTGAGTCACACCCTTATTTATCTATTGTTATCAACAACACTTTTATACAATATTATTTACTTAGTTATTTTCATCTATTAGTCCCTTTTTTTTTGTTTCTAAATAAATAATTCAATATTTGCTGTTTTTGTTTAAGCTTTAAGTAATGATTTTCATAATTTAAAATCATTTAAATTTTATTTATTTAAGGTATTCGTGTATGAATTTATATAAATCCATCATTATCATTGAGATTTAAAATTTTAAAATTACTGTCGGAGCTTTTATTTAGTAAATAGATTTATATTAAACGGTTTTTAAATAAAAATCGCATTTATAAAATTTATAGCTTTTATAATAACAATAATAGTTTATGAATAAAGCAATAGAATTTTTTTTTTTATGATTATAAAATTAATAAATAAGAAATGTAAATAAAAAAAAAAGAAAAAAAATATTTTATTGTGATTCAAATGATAATATTTACTTAAATTATTCAAACAAGAGTTTATAATTGTGTAAAATGGCAACTGATAACACACTCTATGGAGAATTAATTTTAATTTAAATTTTTCGTCTTTTTTTTTTTTGTTTTCTTCCCTATATGTATATAAAATGATGGGAAAATTTAATTTAATTTTGCATGACTGGTAGACATGATAGACTGATTATTTATTTATCTATTATTTTCATTCATATAAGTCATTTAAATCATGTCAATATAATCTGTTCAAATAAGCAAAAATATATTCCCTAGGTTTTTTCTATTTTTACTATAAATATATATATATATTTTTTTTCATTTATTAAACGCCGAAAATTTATAGTAAAAATGAATAAAAACCGAAGAAAAAAAAAAAAATATTCAGTTCATCTGTATTGTCTATATTTTCAAAGAGATTTCATTAATCAGATTAAAATTGTTGTCAATTCACTGTTCAGCAATAGAAACAAAACAAATAAACTAAACAAAAATAATTGGCACACACAGCTTAAAGAAGAATTTATATAACAAAAACACAAAAAAGATGCGAATTTTTGGATTATATTTCGCTGTTGCCATTATTAATCTGCATAACAACAGCAAAGCGTAAAGTGCGACAAAGACATTTCTATTCAATTTATTTAATTTTTAATCATTAAAGAAGGAATTATTATTATTATTATTATTAAAAATAAATACGCGATAAGATTTGGGATAGAGTTGTTTTTAACTTAAACACAATTTTCCTTTGGTTAAATATTTTAAAAGCCATTCTTAAGTAGTTTTTGTTTAAGAAAAAAAAAAAGAAGTTTTTTTTTTTTGTATTTATTTTGCAACAAACATCGGATTATAATCTTATTTATCAAAACGATTGCTACAGCTCTTACTTAAAGTATACTTGGGGATTGTATTTTTAAATAAACCGAACATTGTTTACTTCGTAAGTTACTTCAAATGGGATTATAAATCAAAATAACTTTTTCTTTTTTCATTTTTTATTTGTGTTAAAGATTGTTATGATTGTTTGGTAGCGGAAATACAATAAATAAAAAAATTATTTCTAATTGATTTTATCCCATAATAGATTCAGTAACTTTACCTTTATTTATATAAATCTATTTAAAAAAAAAAACAGAGTTAATTGTTTCACAAAAAAATTAACAAACTGATAAGCTACCAAAAAAAAAAAAAAATGCTAAAAATGTATTTAAAAGTTTAATTTTGTATAAAAGTTTCTCTATAATAAAATAAGAGAGGAAGCTTTTTTTATAGTCATATTGTGTTGACAAACACAATACATACAGTAAAATTTGTAAATAAATGAAAACTTTTTGTTCAAGTCTAAGAAAGTTTTGTGTAATTTCTTATTATTTCTTCATTTCTTCTGGGTTTTTTTTTCTCCAGCAAGATTTATTTTTTAAACAATTTCCGTTTGGCGACAAAATAAAAAAAAAATAAAAAAATAGAATATAACTTTATATTTGCAAAATGACGATGAATAAAGCATTGGTAGTAAATTAAAATGTAAAAGTTTTTCTTGTATAAAGCTAAATAAAATAAGATAAAAGCGCGACGATAGTTAATGAAAAAAAAAAAAAATAATAAATAAGAAATAACACTTAGTTCAGATATTGAAATGAAAAAATTATTTTTTAATTAAATCTTCTTTTATTTGCTGTTTAAATTTTTATTTTTTAAATCAAATACTTCGCGTAAATCACATATAAATACATAATAAATGTCAATAAAGCTGGAATTTCTATTTATTTTTATTCTGAGTTTTATTCGTACTTTTGATTTTACATTTTTTTTTTATTGTTGCTGTTGTTGTTGTCGTTAAAGAAAGAAGACAGAGTGAAAGTATTTGAAAAAGATTTGAAAGAATCCTTTACCACCCATTTATTAACTATACAAAATTAAGCTGCTTTATTATGCTCAATTTAGTCAATGCATATTGTAATAGAAATACAAGAAAATATAGAAGAATTTTTTTTTTTACTTTTTACCCCACTGAACTTAGCATATCAAACAACTCATATAACTCATGTTTGTATGATCAGCTAACAAAGAGAAAAATCATCCGTACTTCGCTTCTTTATTTAAATAAAAAAAAAGAAAAAAGAAAAATAACGCAGCATATTTTATTATGACTGAAAGAAAAATAAATAAGCATATTTTTACATTTAAAGCTGATAAGAACGAACAAAATATAAAGAAATCACAAAATAAATAAATAAATGTTAACTTCTTGACAAAATAAAAATAAAACTGAGTGCTGCTGATTCTTTGCAATCATGCAGATTCTGTATGAATAAGAAATTTAATCATTTCTGGGTTTTTTTTTTTTTTTTTTCAATTTCTCACCTTTACTTGTTATTTGATTTGTTAATAACTTTGTCGGTGCTTTTGTTTATGCTTTTAAGTAGTTGATTTAACTGGAAAATAACCTATAATAATTTATAATTGAGTTATCACTGGGTGATTTTCTCTATTTTTGAGTATGGATGACAAGTATGGATTTTAAATTTAATGAAAAGTTAGATAGCATGTTTGCTGGTAACTTGGATGGCAAGTTGGATAACAAATTGGACGCCAAAGTGGAAACCAAGTTAGAAACCAAGTATAAAGTATGTTGAATGTCAATTTAGCGATTTATTGCTACAGCAAAGTTAATTCGTTATCCATATAGGAATATTCTGCATATAGAAGGGATTTCATAAGAAAAAACGGTCGAATGTCACAAAGGAGAAAAACAAATATCATACCGACTTTCTGCTTTAAATATCTAGATTAACTTCCAATAACCCCAATGGTAATAACAAAAAAAAATAAAAATAAAATAAAAACAAATAAAATAAACATACGAAAATTGATTGGCATTAAGTGTGATTTAGGCATTTCTTATCTTTATTTACTTTATAGATATTAACTGAAAGGTGAACGAAACTGATATAAAGGAATATGAAAAATAAGTCATAGAGATTTATCTTTTACTTTAAATAAGCACTTCAGGGATGTAGTGTGTTCAATGCACGTATACAAATATATTCAGGATAAAAACAAAAAAAAAAAAAGCAAAAAATATGAATGTGGTGAAAAGATGTGATATTCGTATTTATTTTATTTTTTTTTTCCTGCGTAAACATTATTCTCCAAAGTATATTTTTCTAAGCTTTTCATGTTGTTTTTATTATTATTATTCTTCTTCTTTCTTTCTTTCTTTTCTGGTTGTTGATTTAGTAAAACAATTTTTTCTTTTTTCTTTGCTTGTTTTGTTTTTAACGTGATTTGTTATATGTCTACAATTTATTATGATGTTTTTCTATTCTTTTCATATTATTTTCAGTCAGTTTATTGGTTAAATGAGATAAAAAAGGATGATATATGGAATCAATATTATTTTCTATTTAAATATGACATAAATTTTTTTTATATATTTTTTTTTTTTAACTGAAGTATAGACTAAATAAAATATATAGCAAAAAAAAAAAAGAAGCAAAATGAGTTATTTGATGACTTAAATAACGAACAAAAAGAAAAAAAAACACTGAGACCTTTAACGAGCTTTAACACCGATAAATATTTATAAGATGAAAAACTTTAACGTTTGACGGGAGATGTGAAAATGAATATTTAAGTAAAGAAAAAAATTAAATAATAACACAAACAAAATTAATTAAATACATAAATATTCAATATAGGAAAGTGTCAAGTGATGCAAACTTTATAAATTCGACTTTTTATTATAAAAGAAAGTACAACCAGTCTAACTTATTTTCAAATATCTACCCGAGTTAACGAAAAAAAAAAATATTGAAAAATATTAAAAATTTCATCTATGGCAATTTTGGATAACATCTGTGTGCTGCTGCGCGTTTTCTTGATATCGCAGTTCAACGGTGATGTTTAAAAAGTCTACGAAGATTGTGTATGAAAATAATTTTAATTTTAACATCATGCAGAAGGGACCTTCAACACAATTTTTCAAATAATAATAATAAAGTTAAAAAAAAAAAAAAAAAAACAAACAAACACACACAACTGTCAACAACTACATCTCCGATTGTCTTCTTATGGACCACGCAAAAAAAAAAAAAAAAAAAAAACAAAAAAACGAAGAAAACTTTAAAAAGAAAAATAATTTTAGCTGATAAAAAAAATTATGAGAAAGTTTTTTTTTTTTTTGTAGAAGGCAAGAAGAAAAAAAAATCGAATAAAACTCTGATTATTCAACGGTATACATACTTTGCCATGGATGTTTTTACATAAATTAAATTTTCATAAATATATTCTAAAAAAAAAAATTAAATAATAAAAATACAAAAGTTTTACTGATTTTAATCTTATATATCTTGGATATTTCAAATAGAATTAAATTTTCTTACGTTTATTAATATTGCAGTAAAAAGTATTACAAAAAAAAAAAAAAAAAATTAATAAAAAAAAATTTCTTATAAATGTTTTTGCTCATTTATTTATTTTCATCCCTTTTGAAAAAAAAAAAAACCACGATGTTCATGTGCTATACAAATATTTCTACCCTACTTTGCTGCTTTTATTTTTTATTTTTTTTGTCTTCCTATATTTATTTAAACCAGAAAAAAGTTGCTCAAATGAAACATTAAACAATTTTGGTGCATGAAATGCTCTTAATATTACGTTAATTTTCAAGCCGCTGTTGCTGCTGCTGCTGCTAATAGAGATCCTCTTTCCTTTGCAACATTATTTATGTTCCTTTCATAAAAAAGAGTACAAAAAGTCTTAATATGATTTACATAGACTTTAAGTAAAAAATAAAAACAACGTAGAAACAGTTAATGTTGAAACAAATTGAAATCATTTGTAGGTTTAATAACCGTGAATAAGTGTTGGCCCTTTTCCATAATTTTGATTTAAATGTATTATAAGTATTATAGTCAATTGTTTGAATGAAAAAAAAAATATATATATATAAATATTATAGCATAAATAAAATTATAACAATGAATGAATGAATTGTTTTTGTGTATAAATAAAATATAACACGCAACCGCGTCTATATTACAGCTTCATTAAGTCTGCATTGCTTTTATAACCGAATATTTCTAGTCTCTATTTTACATCTTTTTGTATTTCTCTGTGAACAAAACTGCGATGCGTGATCATTAAATTTTATTATATTATATTTCACAAAATATAAAAAATAATAAAAATAGAAAATATTAAATAAGGATAACGATTTCCTATGTTATAAGTACTGTCGAAAAAAAAAAAAAACGAAAACGAAAACGAAAAAACGATAAATTTTTATTATATTAATTTTTTTCTTTTTTTTTATTCAGAAATATTATTTTTTCCGCCTGTGTATATGGGAAAGTAAAAAAACTAATTTGAATAATACTCTTGTTGTTAACGGGTAGAAGAATTTAGAGTTTGAAGGCAAATAACAAAAATAGAGTTCACAGTGTATTCCGCCTTTTCTGAATAATAAATTTATTTTTATATTGACTAAAGAAAGATTTAAAATGTTTAAACGAAAAAAAAAATGACTGATTTAGGTTTATAACATTCCTTTTGTGCTTTTAGATAAAATAATTAAAGTTCTTTGATTTCCTTTATAGATAAAAAAAAAAAAAAATCGTAAGCTTCTGGTATTCAACTTTAATAATGATTATGTAGCGAATTTTTCGTTTTTTTTTTTCTTTTATTAATAAACGAAAACTTTTAGTTTGCTGATTTTTAATTTTAAATTATAGACAAAGCTTTTTCATTAACAAAATCAAATTTTAAATAAATGAATGCATCGTCATCAAGCATATATTTGGATAGATTTGTTTGGGAAATATTTTACTTTTGTCGTAATGAACATTGTAATGAAAGAAACCTTTTTATTAAAATATTTATTAATCATAGCTTAAAATGTCGAGGATATTAAAAGAAAAATGTAAACAAATGTATAAATGGGTCAAACTGGTCAATAATAATAATAATAATAATAATAATAATAATAATAAAAAAAGAGGAATAAAAATAGAAAAATGCATTACAAAAGATCAGATTATTGAATACATCTGGTGACCTTATGAACAAATATTCTATAAAAGCATATAAATGCGGAAATGAAAAAATAGAAGAAAATAATAAAAAAGTAAAGAATTTTTCTTTTCAACGATGCCATAAAAGAGAGCAACTGAATGAACACAATATAATGTAAAGAAGTAAATTGAAAAAATAACTCGTTTTTACTACGAGTAGTAGAGAAATGTAAAGCAAAATAACAATTCACTGTTTGATCAAATTGAAAACGAAAGCAACACTCTACTATTGTGTCAACATTTTCAACAATATCAATGAGCTTTTCTTTTCTTTTCCATTTCTCTTTTTTTTTTTCGATTAATTTTTTTTGTTACGCAAGTAACTCTATTCCATCACCAATAATTAATATAATGAAGACACACACACACAGTTATAATAATAATAATAACAACAAAAATATATAATCACTAATTCACGTTTTAATAAATGTAATGAAATGCCAGTCAGACTCTGTGCATGTTAAATAAAAATCTAAATTCTGATTTTCGTTAAATACTTCATGGGTAGAAACCAACGTTGTATTGTTATCGGTTGCTGTTTTATTTTATATTTCTTTACCATAAAGAGACTTGTGGTGTATATGTACAAAAAAAAAAAAAAAATAAATAAAACAAAAACAAACGAGCTTTTTCCCCCTAAATTTTCTCAAAGTTTTTACATATTTTTGTTATCAGTGTTCTTAAAGCTTTAATAAACGCGTGCGCTGATTTTCGGTTTTTTCTTTTTGTCTTGCATGAGGTTATCACTGTGAAAGGTTAGAACTTTTTTTCCTCTTATATTTTCTTCTTTTTTTGTTTTTATTATTATTATTATTATTTCATTAATGTTTTCACACCTAATTATTTGTTGTTTTTGTTTCTGTTCACTTCAACAAATAGAACCTTTATTATTATTTATTTATTATAAGAAAAAAGTTTTTTGGTTTTGTTTTTTTTTTTAAGGGTTGGAAATATTTCAATTTTACTTTGACAATGCTTGAATATTTAATTATTGTGTTTATTAATATTGAATATGTAATTGTTTTATTGATATTTGAATAGTTATTACCTTTATTATTATAACTTTAAAGCATCGTTCCACTCGATATAATAACTAAACGTTGTATTGCTATATGAATTCTGTAAATATTTGATAAGATTGCAACTATATTGACAATTTTAGGGTTTCTAACATAAAGTCTGTCTGTGAATAGTTAGGTAGTTAAGCTACTATGTCAATTTAAAATTTTAGTTTGATATATTTGTAGACGTTGGTTTTAAAGGTATTGATGCTAAATTTTGAAGGGAATACGGCCGATGTTAAGACGTTCCAGAAACTATTTTGGTATTTCGTGGTCCGAATTCTAATAATGGTGCAATGCGATGTTTATAAAAAACGATGACACCTGGAATAAAATAAAAATGAACCCATTGGCAAGTATTTACCTCTAGAAAAAATTTAAAATAAAAACAGGGACAAGTACTTATCCCTGGAATGAAGTAAATAAAAACCTGGAATTATTTCAAAATAAACCCAATAGCATCACCATCATTATTCGAGTTCCGAAAACGGTTTTTTTCAGCAGCAATCCAGCATTGTGATATTTATAAAAACGATGCTTAAGCGAATCTAAGCTAATTATGATATCCTATACATTGTAAAGTATTACATGGCGTCTCTGCAACCTATATAGAAGTTCTAATATAGTGTTTAATGCACCTCCCCAAACTTTAATTTTATTGATTTTATATATTTTACATTATTATGTTTACTGCTTTTAGAAATTTATATCCTTTTATTATATTGTCTACAATTCAAAGCTTTGTAATTTAAACCAAATTATTATCATATTAATTTTATTTAAAATATACAAAATTTATTTACGATTAATTTAATTTTGGTAGCATTACCCAGAAAAATAAATAAAATAAAAATGATAATATATTAAAAGAAAATGTATGTTATTTGATATATTTTATGATAAAACATGATAATAAATGTAATAATAATAGTAATAAAATAAACGATGCGGTTTCCGCGATAAACTAAAAATTGAAAACAGATAAAAGAAAAATAAAATTTATTTTTTTTTTTTTGCTTTTTTATTATAAAATTCGATTGTTATCAAAATAAAAGAAAATAAAATAACAACTGCGAATTTTATTATTAATAAAAAGTATAAAGAAATTGGTACGCTAAAGCTTAACAAAAAAAAAAAAAATTCTTGATTTATGATATCGAATTCAATTAGAGTCAAATAAAATTTATTTAAAGAACACAATTGCAATGTTTTTTTGTTGTTCAAACATCTTTTTGCATCTTTTGGTGCTGATGCTGTTTATAATGTATTTTTATTGCAATACACAAAAAGCACAATTTCGATATAAGGCAATCTGGCGTCGTAACCACTATTAAAATCACGTCGGTACTGTTTTTTTTCTCCTGATTTTTCCCTTTTTATTTTCTATAATTTGTTTTCTTAAAATATTATATTTCTTTAATGTAAAATATTGCAGCAATTTCCGCTTTGCACAATCGAAAATTGGTTTTTCAAGCCAGTTTAATACTGGTTAAATAATTTTTTTTTTTTGTTATACACAATCATGTTAAGTTAGTTTTTTCGCATCTGCAAAGTAAAATTGATTGTTTAAGGCAGAAATTGGAGCTTTTCCGGGGTATTTATTATTATTTTTTTTTTTTGATGTTTGATTAGGGAATTGAAAAAGCTGAACAAAACAAAACATAATAATACAGACAAAAAAAAAAAAAATAAAAAATGTTTATAAAAAAATAAACGCAAAGTTTGTAGATAAAGTTTAGTCCATCGGAATTTACTTGTTTATTTAACCGAAAAATGAGAATAAAATTATTCCCATGTAACTCTTTAACATTTTCACCTTTTTATGTTATAAATTTAAACAAAAAAGGAGAAGTTTTTAGAATTTGTTTTACAAAAATATTCCTCAATAAGTTAATGAAAAAATTGCATATAATAATAAATTAGAAAGTACTTGCCTCTGGAAAAAAATTAAAAATAGTCCAGGGGCAAGTAGTTAAATATTCTTAATATTTTCCCTGGAATAATTTTAATACAATCCAAAGTGTAAGAACTTGCCCCTGGAAAAATAAATAAAAATAATCCAGGGGCAAGTAGTTACACATATCAACATAAATAAGAATTTGTTATACATAACTAAGATTGCATAACATATGTTAGAATTTACAAAAAAAAATATAAAAAATAAATAAAAATAACAATCTCAAGTATTTTCTACTAATATTGCTTTGTATCGTTTTATTTTTCTTTAGTAAATGTAAAAACCATAAAAATTCATCATTCAAATGACACAAGTAGCGATGTAATAAATTTTGAAGAAAAAAAAAAAAAAAAATTGAAAATAATTTATGGAAGAAAAGTTTAATTTATTTCGCAAACTTTTAATTATTTATCAACTTGAATTCTGAGCTATATGTCATTTTTAACATTAAAGCTTGTGGCAAAAAGAATAATTATTTTTAAATTAAATTTATTATAAAATGAATATTTTCTATGATCGTTTTAATTTTTTAATTATTTATTATGCATGCACAAGAGTTGTGATTTTTTTTTTTTTTCTTCTTTTTGTTTGATAATTGCATATTGAAGTTATTTTTCGTTTAATTAGTTTTTAAAATGTTCTTTCTTTTATAAAACGCATTATGACTGTTCGCATTATGTTTTAGTCCATTTGTGTTTATTTTACTGTAATGAATTATACTAGAATTTAACATAAAGGAGTTTTATTTGATTTGCTTTTATTTGCTTCCTTTTTTTGTTGAGTTGATATATAGAAATGTACGATGTATGAACAGTGCTAATGGTTTATTTGATATGAATTTTTACTATGAAACGTCAAAAAGGCTGACTGTTTTTCCGAAAATGCCTAATTCAGCATTTCATGAGAAAATAAAATAAAGTAGTTTAAGTTGCTTTTACTTTAAGTATGTTACTTTTCTTAATAGTTACATGCTTTCAAAGATCAATTTTATTTATTTATTTTCGTCTTCTGTTTCTTCTTTCCTTTTTTTTTTCGTGTTTAATATTTCAATTTTCTTTGTCTTTTTTGTTGAAAAACCTAAAAATTTATTAATCATGATTGTATAAAGCGATTTTTTTTTTGTTTGGTTATCAAAACGAATAAATTATTATAAAATAGCCATGGAAATTTGGTTTTTATTTAATAATAAAATTGTAAATCGTACCCATTCTACAATTTATTATTATTTTTTTTTCATATTTGTATTTTTATTTTCCTCATTATTGATTAAGCATTCAATGCTGTATATAAAAATTTATATTTTTTATTCTCAAAAATTACGTTTAATATTAATAATACGTTTATACTTTGTAATATTCGTAGCAGAGTATATATAAAATATAGAAAATAGATCAAAATGATAATCGATGAGAATATTTTATTTTTTGTATATATGAACTCAATCAAAATATTGAACTTTTAAGGGAGAATACTATAGACGCGTATAAATACTATCAAGAAAAATAAAAATTATAAGAAGAGGAATAAATCGAGAAAAAAAAAAAGTAATAAAAATTCATTGGATTATCCTGTGCTCGTTGTTGTCTTAAACCATCATCTTTATATCTACCATGAAAAAAGAAAAGAGAAAAAAAAATACAAAAAAACTTCCCTGTAATTTTCTTTATTATATTTGCTAACAATTTTCATTGAACTTCGATACGTATACGCAGAATATATAGAAAATCGATATAATTTTCTTCTCTCCATTTTTTTTTTTGCATTTTCTTATTTGGTTTATTGTCTTTCTATTTTTTCTTTACGTTTTCTTTTTCCGTTTTCCTTTATCATTTTATGGCTATTATTCGCCCCTTGGATATAATTTTCTTATGTTTTCTTTCGTGTCGTGTTGCTACATTGTTTCATGACGCATCATCATAAAAGAAAAATAAATATATTGCACGCTGACAAAAAGTTTATTTTTCCTTCACATTTTTTCACTTTAAATTTTTTTTTTTTTTTTTTTTGTAATTATATCGTCAGCTTGATGTAAATAATCATTCAAGTGTTTTTGATGGGAATCTTGAAAGTTTTGTCGTTTTTCGGGTATCCTTTTATATCTGATTATCGGATTTTTCATTTTAATTTTGATTTTATGAATCTGCAAGAATGTAGATTTAGGTATACAAAAAAAAAAAAAAAAGAAAAAAGATTTCTAGAGAAAGCGATATGATTCAACATTTTCGTTGCCTGCGGTCTACGGTCGGTCACATCTGGTTCTTCTTAACCGCATTATTGAATTACAATTTTTATGGTGGGATTATGTATACACGGATTCAGTTTATAAGTTTATATATATAGAGAGAGAGAGAGAGAATGGATACTATTTTTGATTGTTTTTTCTACCCTTTTCAACACTAAAATCACATCCAGTAAATTAATTACTCAAATTTATTTAATTTCTTAGAGTAACAGTTCTGCAAACAACAAATGACCACCAAGTTATGAGTTACATTTAATGCTGTTGATAGATTGTTACAAATAAGAACAATAAAATTCCGTTTATTGTTCTGCACAATACATTAAGTGCTAAACACTTGACTCGATAACAATACAGAATCTGCTAACTTTGAATACGCGAACTTGGACAACGGAAGTGTATATAAATCGTCAGGATACATCTCATAAACACTTTTTAATTATTATTATAAAGTAGAAATGGTATTGTTTCTTCATAATGCTGCAGTTGTTGCATACTTGACATAATTTCAAGGCATTTAAGAACCCTTACTGAAATATTCAACTAAAACTAGAATATATATTTTTTTTTTATAAGGTTTATAATTCAGATTTTATTATGATTTATAGTGAGAATGAAGATATTAATTAATCAAACAGTATTTAACTTTATTATCCATCAAAAATTAATCAATGTCGCCATCTGAAAGTATAATAACTTCATGGAACATATCTACGTTTTAGTTTTTTTTTTTTTTTTTTTGGTTGTCGTCGTTTTGTTTTAGACAATAATAATATTTTGTTTGTTTAATGTAGCTTAAGAGAAAAATTGATGATAATGCAACGTTGACACTTCTATAACTAACATTCGATTAATATAAATCACAAAAGTAAAGCAACATTAAGCCAATATAAAAATTGTTACTGTGAATAAAGTAAGATTTATACAGTGTTAAAAAGTAATACATAAGGATTACAAAAGGACAGGACTGATCACTGTTGTTAATTAACTCCACATTTTTTTCTTTTTGTTTTTTTTTTTTTTTGTATACTATAGATAGGAAAAGTTCTTAACTTTTGAGTATTGTTGTGTAGTTTATCCTACATTGACACGTGTCTGTCTGTTGTTTATATTTCCTGATTTATGTCAGTTATATCATTGATTTCTGTTTTAGGTTTTTTTTTTTTTGTACATAAATAAAGAAAAAAAGCAGCATAGAAATATTAATTTAAATCAAATCAAGTCTGAAATTGGTGAAATTAAATAATAAACAATACAATAATTCAACGTGTTTATAACTCTGATGCCCCTTAATCCAATTTACCAATTAATATAAAGTATTTTGTTTTCTTATTCGTTAGAAACGTTGAATGTGGGCGATTGTGAAATAAAAACAACAAAAAGTTCATAAAACTGTAATGAAAAGTAAAAAAGGAAGAAGAAAATAAAACGAAAGTTTGACTATGTTTAACTAGCCTAAAACACCTGCAGAACACAAATAAAGCTTAGCCAACTAAGCTTTTTTATATTAACCTATTACGTTTGGGAGAAAAGCTAATAAAATTTATCGTACGACGATTTATTGATAATTTTTTTTTTATTATTATTTTTGCTCTGGTTTTTTATTTTATTTAACTTCGTCTTTAACTTTTCTATAAATTTTCTGTATATAATTTTATACGATACGCTGTAAACGTACACATATTTCATAATCTCATGGGAGTCATTTTACGTTTACAAATGCACATCCTCTGTTAACAGCACAAACATGGATAAAAAAAACATGCTAGAGAGAAGAATGAATGAAAAAATAAAACGAAGAAGTAGATGTTGCCTTGTTATGAGTAATAGATGTGTATTAAATAGCAATTTAATGATAAATTGTGGATATAAATAACAAGCAAAATATTATGCTGTTATTGAAGATTTTAATGAGCTTTTTTAAACTTACAATAATCGTTTATCAATAGATTTCATATTTTTCCTCCTTACCTTGGATAACTTTTACACCTTTTTTATACTTGAAAAAAACATTTTTTTTTTTTTTAAATAAGTTTTTTGTGGAAAACAGAAGATAAAAAAAAATCGAAAAAATTTAGTTTTTAGTTTGTGGCAGTAAACATTACAATTTCCATCATAGATAACTTTTACATAACACAAATAACTAACCTTTTCTTCTTGTCAAACAATTTACAACAGAAATATGTCATACAAAAGATGTTTTATGTCTATGCTTCATGTTTTTTTTTCTTCTATATTTACACAACGTTAAACAATTTTCACATTAGAAATTCATCTCATGTTTGCACTTTTTTTTTTTTTTTATTTTATAATACAAATTACTAACAGTCAGCTTTCAGCCTTTCCAAGTCGACATCAGAATACCTTGTTTTTCTTTTGATTTTACTTGGCCTTTTTAACATTACTCAAACTTTATTTTTGCTTTTTTTTTTTTTTTGTTTACCATCTTCTTCTAGCTTTTAATAAACAAAAAAATAAAAAATTTGTGACATTATAAGGTTGAAAAGGTAAAAAGGATTTTTTAGTTTAGTTTATTATAGTTTTTAAAATTTTTTGATGGAAAAATAAAATAAAAAGTAAAAATCTTTTGCTTTTACATATATTGAATATATATTGAATTTTTTTTCTTTTTCTTCTTTTTTTAATGAAAAATAATCCTATCGATGTTTAGAAGAGAAGAGAATAAAAAAAAAAAAAATAAAAGAAAAACCAAAATTCTTTATGACTTTGCTTTTTTGCCATTTAATTTGTTATTTTTAAAACCTTTTTTCATGTATTTTTTATGTTTTTTTTTACACAATTAATGGTAGTGACTCAGTTGAATTACAAAATTAAACCTTAATAAATCTCAATAAACGCCTTTATTTATATTTTTTAGATTTTTCTGTTCACTTTAAAAAAAAAAATTGGAAACCTTATAATAGAAAAAATAATGTGTGTCAGTAAAAGGTCAAAAATAGCATGATTTAAGCTTAAAACATGGATTAAAACCATTTCTCATTGATGTTATTTAATTATTCGTGTCTAAAATTACCAAAGTAAAACTATTTGTATAAACAATGAGATTATTATAACTAGAAAAGTATTTTAATTTCATTAAATGTATAAACAATAAATGTTATTCCATTCTATTAATACAGAAACAATGATATGATTTTTGATATGTAAATAAATAAATTTTAACATTATAAACTGGACATTATTTTTCCCATATAAATTACAACGTTTTTTTTTATAGCAAAACAAAATATTATTTAAGTCAGTTTAATTATAGAATATAATTTTTCTTTTTTACAAAACAATTTAGTAATTACATAACGTTGAAGTAAAATATTAAATAAAAAAAATAAAAAAATGGAAAAGAAGGAGAAAAAAAAATGTATGATATGTATAAACAACTACAGATAAAAGAAGAAGAAAATAAAGATGAAAAGTTTATCATAAAAACAGCAATGTAATGTTATGTAATGCAATGTAATTTATAATTCTTAAAAAAAAAACTACCGAAAAAAGGTCATGAATTGTCAAATAAAATTATACAGAAATGACAAAAGAAAAATACAAGCAGCTAAAATGGGATCCAGAAGAAGGAAAAAAACTAGGAAAAAAAATAAAAACCTCAATATGGTAAAGGAAAAAAAGTTTTCTTTTTTTTTTTTTTAGTTTAGTTTTTCTGCTGAGTTTTATACAATAGGAGGTTATCCTAGTTAAAATGGAAGACAAAAAAAAAAAACTCTGCATTAATGAATAAAACAAAAATAATCATTTTGATGAATAATTCATAAAAGCTTTTTTCATTTCTATCTTATTTTGACAGATTGGTGAAATACAATCGATTTGTTACTTTAAATTCCTGATTTTTTTTTTTTTTTGTAATCCAAAGTAATATGTTTCAAGTGTATTAAACTCGCGAGTAAAACTTCGTAACACTTTGTAATTTTTTTTTTTGGTTTGTTTGTTTTATACGTTTAGGATCTTCAATAATCCTTACAGTACTGATAGAGGGATATTATGTTGTAATTTGAAAGTTTTACCATCGTATATTTAATTTAATAAGTAGTCACAGATGTGCTAACACCACTAATATATATTTTCCTTTTCAACTAATATTATTATTAGAAAATTCATCATTTAAAGTAATATTTTACATAAGCTTACTCTAGTTATATGATAAAGTGTGATCGATAAATAATAAACATTTGATACTTTCATTATTCAGTTGAAAATAAATACATTTCACAAGAAACTGCTATTGTTTATCCCGATCAATCTATCTAAATAATATTCACTTATCTATTCGATACTGTTGAAATTTATCCTTTCCCATTTTTCGTAATAATAAAAAAAAAGCAACAAAATTCAATACATTTAATAAAGACGATGAAACGAATAAAAATATATATATAGAATAATTGTGCTACTTTACTCTACAGTTTTTAAAATAAAACATTTTTTCGACTTTAAATTTATTAATTTAAATCGATAATTAACAAACAACAACAAAAATATATATTGAAAATAAAAAAAAAAATCAATATTCAATTTCATTCATTTATTTCCAATTAATTTAATCAGCAATAAAACACAAAATAATAAAATATAAAGAAAATCAAAAACAAACCAATTAATTTGGTATTTAATTAAAAAAAAATCTCTTTTTTTTATTATAATTATTATTATTATTTAATTTTATATGTTTAAAGTGAAAACACAAAAAAAAAAAAAAAATAAATAAATTTTGCGTCACACAAAATACACAAATCAAAATGACTAAAAAAAAATCAATATTTAACTATTTTTAATTAATTATTATTATTTTGGTTTTTTTTTTTTTGTTTATCGATTATTATTTTTTGTAAACATTGATTTTGTTTACGGTTTGCTTTCTCCGTCAAAAAAATAATTAAATAATAAAAAAAAAGAAAAAATTGGGAAACAAAATAGGAACATAAAGTTAATTGACAGGAATTCGTTTTTACATTTTAATAAACAACAATTTTAATTATATTTATAGAATAAAATCAGGAATCTAATTAAATATATATATATTTTTTTTTAAGTCTTTATACGTGAGTTTTATATAACAATATAGAGAGAGAGAAATGTAATATTCAAATGAATAGTAAATAACAATAATAAATAATCATTTGTTGTAAATTTGACTAAGGTATTATTTAAATTATGATAAATGCAGGCAATGAATTTAAATCAAAAAGGTAAAATACATATCTAAATATCACATTACAATCCATAATTTAACTACTGATTCATATAAAAGATATTTAATGTATGTAAGATGTTTGACTGTTGAATTTGTTTGCTACGATTTTATATATTTATCACTGTACAAATAGCTAAAACTAATAAATTTCAATTATTTATTTCTTTTAAGAATTTAACACTTTAGCTTTCTGTTTTTTTTTTTCGTTTGTTTGTTGTATTGTTAATTATTTATTTCCTTAGAAATTTGAAGACAACTTTTATTTTTCTCTGACTTTATTTATTAGCTTAGTGCCTTAAATGCTTATCAAAATATTTGTTCGTTTTTATTACTTGGCATTTTTGATATTAAGCTTTTTCTTAGTTTAATAAAGTCTGAATTTTTCTATTTTATTTTATTTCTATGAATTCACACATTAACAGCATTATTTTTTATTATTATTATTATTATTAAACCATAAGCACCATATGTGATAAATGTGTTTTTTTTTTTTTTGTTTTGTATATTTTTGCTACCCCTAAAAATCATGTAAATCATTTTCAAAGTATACAAAATATTATTAAAAAGTCATTACGTTTTTTCTTTCTTTTTTTGTTATCTTTAAATGAAATATCCTTCAAGCTTTTACTTTGATCTTTTTTTTTTTTCGTGTGTGTGTATGCTTTATATAAGCTGTTTTTAGTCGTATTTTTTTAATAAAATTGATGACGCTATTCATAAAAAACATTTATATTTACTTATCAATTTTATGAATATATATTGATTTCGGTTTAATAATTATTTAAGAAAGAACAGTCGACACAAAGCTTATTGACGATAATGATAATTTCAATATGAAGAAAAATAATAACATTGGTAAAAAAAAACTTTGAGAATTAAGCTATGTTTCCCCCAATATTTCTGCAATAACATTATAATTTTTTTTTTATTTTATCAAAGCTAAAAATGAATTGTTTCGTTTTTTTTTCTTAGATAAATTTTATTAAAATAATATTATTCTCGCTTTGTGTTTATTTATATATATGAAAAAGACATTTGAATATATTATTATTATATTTTTTTTTTTTTTACAAAAATGAATAATAAATGTATAGAAGAAGAAAACTAAAAAACAAAAAATAAAAAAATGTTGAGCATATAAGAATAATAATGATACTTTGAAAATAGTGGTAATAAAATTGAGTGGAAACCGTATATAGTCATGTAAACGTTCATTTATTTTTATGCTTATATATTCAGTTACTCTTAATGATGCCTTTCTGGACTGTATATCACCTGGTACTTTCGTACCATTCGTATTTTAGTATTTTAGTACCGTTTTACTGTACTGTGGAGTATTGTAATATGGTTGTAAAAAAAAAAAAAAAAAAAAACCCAATATGAGTCTGAAACTTATGCATATAAGGAAATGCTTCATATGTCTTTTCACATTGTTGGTTTGTCTTTTCATTCACATTGTCTGTACCACCATTGCACATCAGTTATATATATATAAAATAGATAAGAAAAGTTATAAAAGTATTTGAATTATGTTGTCTTAATGTTGTAGCAAAAATTTAATTTTATTATGTTGGTGATATGTTGATTAAATTTTATTTTATATGAATAAAATTACGAATGTTTTGTTTGTAAAAATAAGTAAATCTACCTGAAAATACTTATATCTATTTAATTTAAAAAAAAACAAACCGAAAATATATATAAAACATTGTAATCACAAAAATAAGTCTTAATACAGCAGTAAAATTCAGAATTAGCATTAAAAACTTTGTTTTTTTTTTTATATATATATAAGAAAGTATATTCGCCAGATACTTAAATTTGTTTTCTGTGTTCAGTCTACGCTTGAGAATATTCATAAAATTCTTTATTGGATTATAAAAGAAAATTAACCAATTTCTTTGCCATGGAAAAATCATTTTAAATACAAAAACACCCACCACCAAGTATTTGTTTGTGAAAAATAGATGAAGACAACATCATGAAGGAACCACCTTATAATCGTACAATGTTTAAAGATATATAAACTTTTATTCACATTTAAACTTCAGAAAAATCTATATAAATATTCCTTTTTTTTTTCTTTTTTTCGTCTCTTTATTAGACATATAAAAGTTCGTTGCAGAAAGAAATACTTTAAAAAATTCTCCCATTCATCATAATATTCACTGTTTCTGGTTTATAAAAGTACACCCTGCAACATAATCTCTTCATGTTCATCACAATATACTTTTTGCTTGTCTGGAATTGTAATTTGTAATTTTCTATGCCAATCAATAAACCACATTTTATTTTTACTTAAATAAATAAAAAAATTGTTTCTATTACCCCAATTATTTTTTCATTTTCCATAAAGCAAAACAAGTAGCTACAAAATAGAAAAAAAAAGATTGCTAAAAAAATTCATGATTTACCTATATGAAACAATGAGAGACAATGAATATTATTATAATAACAATTTTATTATTAATGCACAATATCAGTTTTATATGTTATTCACAATTAAAGTAAAGTCTGGTGCATTAGCAAAAAAAAAAAAAAGTAGAAAATTCCATAAAATAATTTTATTAAATAAAAGTTTGAGCGGATATGAAAGTTGTTTCATGGATGGCTACTTGTCTGGAATAGTCGCTATATAAATATCTGTGTTTGCAAAAAATTTATGTCTTATTCGTAAATATACGCAGATTTTACAAAAAAAATAAAAGGAAATAGATCGTTCATATGAATAATTTATAATCATATTTTACAAATCGATTGAAATATCGAAAAATTCTTTACTATGGCTAGTTACATCGTAGTTGTAGTTTGTTTTTTCTGTTTTAGATTTATGATTTATTTCCACAAAAAAAAAAAATAATAAAATATATATCCTTACATTTGAAATGTAATATTGTTTTTTTTTGCATCCTTCTTTTCCAGAAATCAAATTTCCATTTCAAATATCTGTTTAAAAAAAATAAAATAATAAAAGAAACAACAATGTGGGTAAATAATCAAGATACAAAAAAAAAAAGAATTCACGATTCATTTAAAAAACATTGGATAGATCCTTTAACATCTGTAAATCATGCATCAATGCAATGGTTATATATTTTCCTTTTTTATATTTATTTTCTCTGTGTTTGGTTTTATTACAAAGTTTAATAAAAAAAATTTAAAACCACCAGATAAAAGCTTTAAAAAATGAAAAAAGAGAAAAAAAAAACGTTTTGAATGCAATTATTTTCACCATTTTATTTGTCGCTGCTGTTTTAACCTTAATTACATTAACTTACCTTAATGACGAAAAAGACGCAAAATTAATTAAATGTTTAATCAAAGTAGATTTTTAATTAGCAACACTTTTGAACACATTGAAATTAAAAGCAACTTAAAATTAAAAAAAAAAAAAAATTCTGTTATTTTTTTCATTAAATAATATTAAAAATGTAGTTTTTCATACAAATGTAAATTTAATTAAATCTAATTTGTTTAAAAATACAAAAAAAAAAAAATGTACAAAGAGTGAAGTAACAAAAAAAAAAAAAAAAACAGAAAAAGAAAATCTTTTACCATCATCATCATTAGTAAAAGAATAAATGTTTTAGTGTAAACATATTACCTTTAATTATATTATACATATGCATGAGCAATGTTTATTCTTATCTTTAAAGAATTTCTCTTTTGGAAATCCACTTTAAAAAAAAAAATTTTTTTTTTCTATTTTCTGGTTCTTTGAAACATTTTTTACTTTTTTTCATTTTTACTTTTTTAATTTTAATTCATAAATACTTAATTGTGATGTAAATCTTGTAACTGAGAAATTACATGATATTTATCGTTTGTATAAATGTACATTTTAAAGGGTGGTTTAAGCCGGATGTGCCTAAAGCATTAAAATGGTATTCTTAACGATTTCTTACACACAATGATGAAATCTAAATTAAAAATATTTCTTTCTAGACATAAATTATCTACCACGAATGAATTTTATCATCCAAGACAGGTTTCGAAGAAAAATGATCATTTTTCGGTGTGGGGATAATATATATCTAAAATTATGTGATTGCATAAGAAAAAGAAGAAGAAGAAGAAGAAATTGAAAAAAAAAAAAAAAACATAGCGGAAATAGAAATGCATTAAAATAGATATATATAAAAAATAAAAGAAAAATCAACTATATAAATAACACGATTCCATTTAAAGCAAAAATTTACTGCATCAATGAGTTCTTAACTAAATTCATTTCCTAGTTTATGCTGTACACGTTCAACGATTTTATTTGACTGTAAGTCCTTTGTGGGTTTTTCTATTTTTTGTTCCTTTTTATTTATTTGTGATAATATTTTCAACTAATTTTTCATGGTTTAGCAAGCACAGAGCTTACAGGACAATTTTTTTTTAAACACAAACGTCCTGTTTTCCTTTTTTCGCATTTTATTTATTTTTTTTTTTTGTTGAAATCGTAATTAATAGGCCGGAAATATGATGACGTTTTATAGATATGTTTTTTTTTTATATATAAACATTTTTACATAATTAAGGGATGTGGTTGATATTATGCATACATTAGTTATGTGTAAATTTGTTGTATCGAGCGTGCAATGAAATTCAAGGTTCATTATGCTGGAATAGCTGTAATGCGGTATTCTAGGTTCTTTAACAAGTAAAAGACGTTTATGTCTCGTTAGCAGTTAATCCCATTAGGATTTACTTAATTTTAAAATTTTATACAAAGAGGCTATTTTGTTAATAACACACTCTATAAATAAATGATGTCCATAAAAGTTCTCTGATAAAAAATTCCAAATAAACACTCACAACATCAAAAACAATAAAGAAATTTTTATTTTTTTTTTATATTTTTTGTTTAATATTGATTTTTATGTTTAAATATAAAAGCTTTTATAATTATATTTTAATCTCAGTTAATTTATTATTTTTATTATAATAAAAAAAAAGAAAAATAAATAATAATAATAATAATACAAAAATTCCAGTGTGCAGTATTTAAATGTAAATTTAATAATAATTACTTTTGCAACAGCTTGATTATATATAATTTTGTTGTTTTCATTTATAATGCATAGAAACAGAAAAGTAAAAAAAAAAAAAGAAAAAAAAAAAAGAAAAGATAAGCACACAGTAACAACTTTATAATATAAATTTATAGACAAACATAACATGATAAAAGTCAGAGCATAAAATGTTTTTGTATAACTTTCGGATGTGACATAAATTTTCTATAAAATAAATAACCAGCTAAATGTGCACATTTTATAACTGAAAATTAATTAAATTAGTTAAATCCACTTTGTATTAGGTGATTTTATGCTAAGTACAGGTATGTATTTAATGTTTTTTTTAGCTTTATTTTAATGTACAAACAAAATTTTCCCTGTAGCTAAACTTGAATACTGGGAAAAAAAAATTATGTAACCTTATATAAAAAATTCAAAGCTTCTTAGGGTTTTTTTTTTTAATAATAATAATAATATTACTATATAACTATTTTCAAGTTGAAGCTTTTCCATATTTCAATTTAATAATAATTTATTATTAACTATTTTATTTTTTTTTTTGCAAAACTAATAATTCGATTGAATAAAATTAAGAAGCTTATTTTCGAGGAGGAAAAACCTAAGTTTAAAATTTATTTTATGTAAATTATTATGCCAATTGAAGTATTTTAAATAGGAAAAATATTCATGCACTCGAAAATTTTAATAATCATTGATGAAATAATCAAAGAAAATTAATTCTTTTGGGATTGTAGAGAGCAAAAAAAAAAAAATAATAATAAAAACTTAAACAGTTGAGTTTTTCGTCCTTTTTTTTTCTTCTTCTTCTTCTTCTTCTTTATTGTAATCAATTTATTTCTCTATCAAAGAGAATAATCTTTTATTATCTAATGATTAATTTTTAAAGTAAATTACAATACTATTTTAGCTTATAAATTTAATTTAATCATACTTAAACCGTTTGAATTTTATAAACATCGACTGATTATTATAATCAAATAACAAAATCTCCAATAACAACTCTTATTGCAAATATTATTTTCTATTTATTATAACAATATCAGTATCAGAGACGACTTACTGAACAAAGTTTTAATAACAATAAAAAATATATGTATATGTATATTGAATGCGATATTACATTCATGACCACATTAACCCAACAGCTTAATAAAAATAAAAGTAATACTAATACCAATAATAATAACGTAAAAGCACACAAACAATATAAACTTTCAACGTCAAATAAACCATATAATAGAAATCAATATAAAAGCATAGATTTAGAGTAGAAATAAATCGAAATGATCCTTAAACACATTTATTATTAATAATAATAACAATAATGAAATTAATCCCAAAAAATATGTTCCATTTTGGTGCATTATCGTTGTACTTTCTTCGTAATTGTTAAACAGATAATAACAATTATTATCATTGTTATATTATTATTTCTGTAACATGTTAATGGTAACGTTTCTAAGTACATCCATTTTAAGTATAAAAATTTAATTCAAAATTTTAATTTTCTATTGTATTTGTCACAATACTCTTAACAAAATGTTTGTGTGTTTGTTTTTTATTTTAAATATTAATTGATTAAATTAATAAAAGCACATTGGGTGACTTTTATATAATATGAAGTACTGAAAATATATCTTTAACCTTAAAAGCTCGTCTCGTTTTTCTTTTTTTTTTTTCATTTTATACGAACATTATTGCTGCATTAAGTTTATTTGCTTATTCATAGATATAAAAAGAAAATTTATTTAAGAACTCTTCATTTTTGTTTTCTTTTCACTCTCTGTGTGTGTGAGTTTTTTTTTTTTTTTTTTTTTTTTTAATATTAAATTTTGACTAGAAATGTGCTAAGCACAAGACTTACAAACTTTTTATCTTGTTTTATGCATATGGTGCACAGTATGCTTGTTATTATATTTTACTTCTTTTTTCCTTTAACACCGAAAAATAAACTTTTGCAACATTTACCTTCAATTTAATAAATAATGATGGCATACGAAAAAGTATTTTCTTTTTTTTTTTTTATCATTTTCTTCTGATAATATAAATGTTATAAACACTCATAATACTATGAATAGTCAAATAAAAACCTTAAGATAATAATAAAAATAATAATAATAATGCCATTAAATATTATAGTGAGAAAGATGTCAGATTTTATATTTATATTCGTAAATACTTATGATTTCGTTTTTTCTTATTCTTATTCTTATTATTATTATTATTTCTTTTATGTTAATAATAAATTTTATTGAAGTAATAATAATAATAATAATAATAATAATAATAATAATAATAATAATAATAGAAAAAAAGCATTTATATTTGTCGGATGATTTAATTAAGTGAGCTTTAAAAAATATCACATGATTAATTAGTTAGATAAACTTTTCGACGACAAAACAAAAAAAAAAAAAATGCAATAAAAGTTTTATCAAGTTAATTTCATTTGATTCAGTTTTCTAAAGCCACTTTTATAACAAGGAAACAAATGTGATATTTAGCAAGCTTATTTTAAGTGACAACTTTAAAATAATACCTAATGTATAAATATTATTTTTTTTGAATGAATCTTGAGCATGGAATTTATTTTAATCATTAAGAGTACATGCTATGTTTTTTTGTTAACGTAAATGAGTTTAAAGTTGACTTACATAGAACTTCCATCAAGACTATGCTTGACATTGTATTTAACTAATGCAGTTACATGTATGCTTATAGAAATGTGCGATAATTTAATTTATATATTTGTTTTTTTTTTTTTTTTTACTTAAGAAACAACATGGAAAAACTATGCTTTTTATTACTTAATACATACAGCATTGATACAACTAAAAGCTAGCTATTTAATATTGTTAAAACACCCACTAAGTTTTAGTAAATGTAATAAAAGTATTTAAACTGCAATGTTTAACAATGATGTTCAACTAAACAAAAAAAAAAAAAAAATAAAAATAAAATTATACTTATTATCAATAGAAAAATTGATTATGATAGCATTTTGCTGTTTACATTTCATTAATTAACTTAAGAAAATAAACCACAATGAAATTATTTCTTGTTTGCATAAATAAAAAAAAAAATATTGATAATAATTTTCTAAACGTAATTTATTAACCAGAAAATATAAAAAAAAAAAAAAAACGCAGAAAAGTTCCTTTAATAATAATAATATTATTTCTTTAAAGTACAACTTTGTCCTTTACGTTATTTTAATAAAATTATAAACAGAGAATGTACAGAAAATCTTGTTATAAATTTTTATTTTATCTTTTCTTTAAAGCAGCAACAGCAGCAACAACAACAACAACTAAAATGCATAAAAATTTTGATTACTTTTAAGTTAGAGTTAAAAAAAAAAAAAAAAATTAAATAAAATAGTAATAATATGAAAGCTTCAAAGTAAATAAAAACAAAAAAAAAAAAAATAATAAATAAAGAAAAGAAATGAAAACTTACTTAAAATCTAATAAATAAATAAGTAAAGACAGAGAGTTAAAGAAACTTAATTCAGATTTGTGTTTTCTTTTCTGTTTTTTTTTTCTGCAAAAGAATTTTTATTCTCTTATTTTTCTTATTTTAATTAAAAATTTATGATAAGAATTTATTGCCAACTAGTGAAAAAGACGATTTATTAGGATTTTGTTTTAATAAAAATTGTCAACTTTATTTAATAAAACTTTCTTTATTGCTTAAAAAATTGTGTTAACTTTTATTGTTAATATGTGGTCAAGTGTTTCATTGACATAAACTTATAGCTTTTCTAATCTAATAAGACTACTGCATGCGCTTTGTTAACATTTTAAACTATAAAGCTTCAACTCTAGCTTGTTTCGATAATTTTATTAAATTATGTAGATAAACTAGATAATAATAATTTAATCAATGTTTTATGTATACAATCAATATGTTTAATTTTATAAAAAAAAAAAAAAAAATAAAACTTAAAGAGCATCAAACTTTTGATACAAGAAAAAAGTAAAATAATCTGAAGATTCTAGATGTGGAGGGTTTAAAATATTTTTTCTTATTTTTTCCTGCAATTTATTTATGCCTTTGGCATTTGTCATCGTACATTTTCTATATTATTTATACTACAGAAAAAGAACAAGCAACAAAAAAAAAAAGGAAAAGAAAACATTTAGAATCAAAATAAAAATAAAAATAAATAACATGATATTGTGGGTTCAAAAAGCTTGGTAGATAATATTAAAAAAAAAAAAACAAACAAACAACTAGATAAGAGAAAAATAAATTACATGTTGAGATTTTAATGAAACTAAAAAGAATTGTAATTAAAATAAAAACAAACAACATCTATCACGAACCTTCTTCATTTATACATTTATTTTCCTTCATTTTCCGTTTTTTTCATTCTTTCTTTCTTTCTTGCTTTCTTCTGATGTAGTTAAACCTCAGACGTTGCGAGTCTATTACTAACAGCCATGCAACATTTGTCTGCAGAACTCAATTACTTGTTCTACAGTCTTTTAAGTAATATTTCGAACAAATTGCTCTTATCGAAAATAAATGCTTGTGAAGGTCATTTAGTTTAGTATTAGACACAAAAAAAAGCTAGAAAAATACGAATAGCTTTTTTAGCTACAAAAAAAAAAAATGTCAGAATATTTGATTAATTTTTTTTTTTTGTTTTTGTATCATTAATAAAATCTATTTTGTGTAAAATAATTTATCATGCTTATATTTTTCTAAATAATTTATTAACAGCAATTTTCACTTACGTTCAAAATTTTAAGTAAGATTTAATGATTCTCAATCAAATTTTTTATTTTTCTATCTCACTTTTGATAAAATTGTCACTGCAAACAATTCAATGCGAGAATTGATTATCTTTTGTAAATAAAATTAGCTACTTGTTATTTATAAATATTTAATTAGTTTTTATTTTTTTAAATAAAGTAAAAAAAAAATTCTATTTGTATTAGAGCAAACAATATAAGCTTTGAGCTTTTTGATCTGTTATTTTTCGTTTTTTTTTTTAACAATATTTTTGACGTTGTAGCCTTTAAGTAAAAAGTAAATAAAGTTGATATGAAAAATAATATGAAATATATGTCAAGGGGATTTATCTTATAATAATCACTTCAGGGATGTGGTGTATTCAATATATGTATATCGTATCTTTACTCAAAGAAGCTAATCAAATGGGTGCAAATACTCTACTGTGTTCACCCATGCTCAAATTTTTATTTGAAAACGTTTTTTTTTTGTTTTTATTTTTGTAAAAGAAAAATTATTTCTCAATTCGCATTTCTTAATTCTATTAAAAGAAAATTTCTTTTATATTATGGATTTAAGGATTTAAAGTGATTGTAAACTGTTTCTCAGTTATTATTATTATTATTATTATTTTTATTATTAAGCATAAAAAATATAACAACATTATTTTGTATTTTTTTTTCTGTGTGTAAATAAAGTGCAAGAATTATTTAATAAAGCAAGAATTATAAAACTTTTGTATAGAAATTTTAGTTATTTAATATGTGTATGTTGCCAAAAATGTTCATTTGAATTTTGTGTGTATTAAATACTGTATGTGACATTGTTTAAAAATATGTGACTAAATTACTTTATACACTTTTGTTGTTTGCTCATAATTTCATTTGCCACAGTGACAAGCTAGTTAATCATAAACAGACTAAAATAATATTACCCAAAAATATAAGAAATAATAATAATAATCTGTCCAGGCATTTTCATTAATATTATTTACGAACAAATTTAATATTAAGTTTTATTGAGTATTTAATTAAATATTGAATTTTCATAATTATTTATTAAAGTTGAAAATAATATTTATTTTAATAAAATTACCTAAAATAGACGAGTAGGAGTATTTTAAAGAATTTAAAGCGACATTATTACAAAAAAAAAACATTTTTTCTGTTGAAAGATAAATATATCTGCAGCATTAAGCTATCCTAAGGGTTTAAACTTCTACATATTATTATAGCTACTGAAAAACTACAGCAAAGAAAAAAAAAATAAATAAAGACCAAACAATATGACAAAATCTCTCATCGTAAATAAAATGCAATTCTTAAAAAGAACAATGTTTGGCATAAAAATAAATTGTAAGGATACAGTCACTATTGAATTCGTTTTCCTTAAACAACCTTTTGAGTACATATTTTTCCTTTAACAACAAAAAAAAAAAAAAATGAAAGAATAAAAGAAAAAAAAACTGCAAAAGCTTTAGAAAATAGTTTATTTTTTTATTTTTGCCATTCTTATTTACAAAACAACTTTTAAATTTATAAACTAAGAACCACTGAAAACAACTACTTGATGTACTTTTTTGTGAGATTAGAAATATTTGCATTAAATTGTTTTGTACGGTAAGAAATAATTTTTTTTTTTTTTTAAAGAACTTACGAAACAAGTAAAAGATGTGGCTGAAGGTAATCATAAAATATTTGAATAATTTGCTAGTCTAATGAGATGAAATTTAATAATAATAATAAAAAAAAAAAGGGAGAACGAACTTGTTGCAATCAAACAAAAAATTAAAGAACAAAGGAAAAGAATGGAAAAATCATTTTTATGGCCGAAAAACCACATCATTATATTCTCAGCTTCCTTTTTTTCTTGCAATTTACAATTTTTAAAACTTATTTAAGGTGTTTTTCCATTTTTTTTTTTACGATATTATAAGCTTCCATATACCCATTAAATTTATTTATTTTCTTTTTTTTATATTTCATCACTTTTAAAACCATGATCACCTTGTGATAAAAACAAAACAGAAAGCACCCTAGAAATAATTTTCTTTTCAGTTTTTTTTTTTTTTTTTTTTTTACTTTTTACCAGAAAAACATATTTTTCGTGCATGAAATATCCATTAAACAAAATATTATGGTTATTATGCATAATACGCTACACCATACAGTCATCATAATAAATTACTTTCCCTTTACAATAATATTAAAGAAAATAAAAATTAAGGTTATTTCAAGTTTAAAAACAGAACAGGATGGAATTTTTTTTGTTTGTTTGTATATTGGGAAATAAATTAATTTCTTTTTTTTTTTTTTGGTGTTATCAGTTTTGTGGGCGCAAACCTCTTTAATTTCGTTAAATAAACCTTTATCCTATTGTTGAGTAAAGAAACTATTTTTACACCAAAATAAAGTAGTGACAATACTGGGTATGAGTTATAATAAATGTATTGTGGTAAAAAAACAGTCGTTAATAAACAGTTAAAACAATGTTATTGGAATTTTTTTTTTTTACTTTATTCACGCAAACAAAACAGCGTTACGTAATCTTTATATATTTTTTATGTTAAATTTTTCTCAATTTATACTTTTTTTTTTTTTTTTTTAAAAAAAAAATAAAAGAAAGAAAATATTTTTATATCTCTAACTTTAAGTACTTAATAAAACTTTAAATTGTTTATAGGAGTATAAAGAAAAAATTATTTAAATACGAAAAGCATAAAATTTTGTAAATAAATAAAAATACTTTTTTTTTTTTTTACGATTTCGCTAAAGTTTTTAATTTCTATGTTAAACTCGTATGAATAATTAACAATTTAAGATTATTATTGTTATCAATAAAGTATTATACATTTAATGCTTTTTATGTATTACCATGCAAAAGTTTAGCACCCTTTGTTTAAACATTTATAAATGAATTAATAATTTTTTTTGTATTACAATACAAACAAGGTAAATATGTAATTATTGATTAATTACTACTGCAATTATGTGTAAAGTTAATTAAAAGTCATAAACATAACATTTACACTTAAATAAATGAGATAATCGTTTTAAGTAATTACAGATAGAATATAATAAAATTTTGTCGAAAGTTTATGCAATTTTTTTTTCTTATCTATTGTGTCATATTTACTTCTCTGCCTTTAATAAATCCATGGTCACATACTAGATAACATCAGCGTTATATTGCTTTTTCTAAAAAAAAAAGTCACGTTGCTTTACTAGAAAAAATCCATAAGCAAAACAATAATAAAAAGTTATTAAATCTAGGAAAGAATATTATTTATAAAAAAAAAAAGAATGAAGCAATATTAGTAATTATTGCAGTTAAATATGTAAAACGAGTGTACAAAATATAATCTTTTATATACTGATGTTAATCTGAGTGTTATTATTTTGGTTATCTATGAGATACCCTTTTTTTTACGTTTATAAATTTTAATTCAAACATAAAACCATTTAAATAAGCACTTTTGTTGCAGACGGTTATAAAGACGGTTCAAAATGACATGTTAATAGTTGCTGGTTGGCTCGTATATTTACAAAGGCTTGGGACTATTCTTTAAATTGGTTATTTTTAATGGTGGTGATTATTGTAACACTCTACACTAGATAACACTCTAGTTATTAACATGTATAATTGTGCAGTTTATTCCAAAAGCTGGAAATTGGTGAAATTTGTTTGTTCATTATTACGATTCTTATTGTTTAAAGCGTATATTAAGATTTGATATAGGTGGTTTTACCTTTTCGTTATTATTATGATTATTGTTATTATCATCACAGGAATATTCTTCAATATAAATGTTAGTAAGACACAGTAAATCTTTATTGTACACTTTTAAATTCAAATTTTTATTCAGATTTAATTACATTTTTATTTTTGCGGAATTAAAAAAGTTTTAAATTAGATTTTCTGGTATTTCCTTACCCATAATTCGAGAAATAAATTTTTGTATTAAAAAAACTTTAGAAAGTAAAGTGATTGAAATGGATATTTAGGAAAAGTCCGGTGTAAAACCAATGCAGTGTTTCTATAAGCATTTTCTCGTAGAGTAAGTTAGATTTCCAGGTAGTACTCGATTAAAATGTATTACAAAATTTACATTTAAAATTGTTTGTTGTCGTTAAACAACAGATAACAGATAACAGATAACACCATTAAAAAAAAAATAAATATTTTGAATAGCACTTTATTTATAATATTAAAAAAAAAATAAATAAAAAAAAACTTTCCAGTAATTCAAAATACCTGTTTGAACAGAACTCACAAATTTTTTTAATTTTTAATCGTTTATTTGTTGCAAATATTTTAAAATTTAATAACAAAAATCATGAAATGTTATATTCGAAAAAATAAACAAACAAAAACAACATTTTCTGCAAACATAAAAAATTAATTTTAATACAAAAAAAAATTTTTGTAATCCTGAAATATTTCGTTTAAAAGCTTTTCTGTTGATTCTTTTTTTTTTTTAATTTTTTTTTTTCAGCGAAAATTTCATATAAATATAAATCTCTTATTTTATTATTAAAAATCGAAAATTCAATTTACTTTCTAGTGGAATTTTCGATTATATTTTTGCACTGTAAATTTGCAAAAAGCTTATAGTCTGGACTGGAAATAAATACCATGAACAAAATTGATATATTAAAAAAAAATATATATATTTAACGTTAGCATCAGTTCGTTAACAATATTTTATAAAAATGAAAAAATCCTCGATAGAGATAACTAATATTGTTTTTACATTTTAAAACATTTTTTCTATTTTATTTCGATGGTTATAAATAACTTTCATTAGAAATCGTGATTAAAAGTTGAAAATGAATTTATTTGATTAAAAAACTAAACTTGCGTGTGGTTGAGAAAAGACAAAACAGTAGTCATGGGGATTTTATTCATCTTTAAACATAAGAAAGAAAAAAAAACAATTTTACGTAATACAATGTATGAGTTGTGTTTAAAATATTTTACCAGACTATAACAATCTCACAATATTTTATCTAATATTAACTTGATACTTGATATAACAAGGATAAAGCAATAAAATGTTTAAACACATTATTATTTTATTTATTACATAAATTTTTTATCGAATCGATTAATATTACTTTGTCTGCCTTGGAAATATATTTATTTTTTCTATGCTTTGGCAACAATACAATTTTGTCTGGTTATTGTTATTATTTTTGTTGCGCAATCAGCATTGTTTAACACGGTATCAACAGCAAAATTAACAAATAAAACTTTAAACAGATAATATAAATGAATAAAAATCTATTTTGATATGGTTTTAAATTAAAAAAAAAAAAATACTTTAAATTATTGAGAACTTTGTAACACCAATTATGGTTTTGTTTAACAAAAAGTTTAGATTAGTTTTTTTTTTTTTTTAATTATTCTGCTCTTTGATCATAAAATAAAATTAAACGATGTCCCACATATTGCATAACATAAACAAGTACAAATAAATAATTGAAATTATTTATGGAGTTATTAAAATTATTAAAAATCCAATATATTCTATACTTATTTCAATTAATAATTATTTTCAACTGAAATATATAAAATTTTCATTAATTTATATTTACTGTTTTTTTTTGTTAGTTTGTTTATTTATTTTTTTTTTCAATCAATTATTTATTTATTTATTTATGCAGAACAATTAAAATATTAATATTATTTACAAATAAACTGATTAGTTTTAAATATAAAATTAATCTGGAAACATTTTTAACCAGAAAACAAATATTATTCCAAGTTTAATTTTTTTTTTATTATATATTTTAATAATTGTTTTTCAAATTAATTAAACCATCAATAATGCAATAATAAACACTTTAAATAAAAAACATTAAACTACTTAACTAAATAATATTTTTATTTTATTTTATTTTTGTATAAATCTCTAGGTATCGATTATTGATTTTAGTTTAAAAAATGTTTTTTTTTTTTTCATAGAAAAATAGTGAAAAATTTTGTAGTAAAATGTTTAAAAGCTTAACACTCTTGAAATCACACAAAAAAAAAAAAGAAAAAAAAAAACCAGATACGAATATGATAATATGATTATAAAAGAATATAAAAATGTCAATAAATTTTCAATTGGTGTTTATGTGACCAGAGAACAGTATAACACTATGGTAAAATTGTAACATTATAGATATGCGAAGTGAATATCAAAGTATAATCTTAGTAGCTGTTTTTCAGACAGTTAGCTATTTTTCCAAGACATGAAAACTCGTATATGAAGACAATAGACGTAGTAAATGAATATAATAAAATATAGTAAAATCAGATAAAGTGGCTGAAGTTTTCTAGCCAATGTCTGTCGGTAACACTTTCATAGTATTTTTTGATCACACGATTATAGCCTTGATAAATGACTGCATATTAGATTAACCCACACTATTTACCCAAAACAAAAAAAATAAATAAATAAAGAAGAAATACTTTGTTTTTACGGTTACGTAATTAACCCTTATTACCCCCTTGTTATCATATCTTCAATTAAATACATTTTTCCTTAACACTAACAATTAATAAAAATTATTTCATACAATTAATTTCCATTTTTTCTTTCTATTTCATTTCTTTCTATTTGACTTTGTTTAAACAGCGTTAACATGATGATTTATTTTTATATTTTTTAACTACGTTATTAACTTTAATGTTTCATTTTTATTTTATTGGTATTTTTTATGTTTATTATTTTAACAATTGTTATGAATTTTTCTTTCTTTTTTTATTTTTTTTTTTTTTGTGTATACATAATTTAATCTCTTGGGATCCATTTAAACACTTTTACAAATGCACATCCTGCGTTAACACTAAATTTAGAAACAAAACATGGGTACTGTACGGTTTCTACTTTATTATTTCTCTTTACATTACTTTTACTTGGTTATGGGATAATGGGTGTATTATATTGTATTAAATAACCATTTAATGATAAATTGATGTTATAAATAATGTAAAAATATTATAGATTTTTATAGTATGTGTGGAATTTTTATTTAACAAATATAAAATAATCGTTAATCAATATTGAGACTAAACAAATTTTATTACATAATCATATTATATGTTTTGCTAATAAAATATTTTATTTTTATTTAATAATAATTTTTTGTATTCATGATTTTTTTATTTTTTTATCATTCGTTGTTTATCATTTAATTTATTTGTTTGTTTACGTACAAACGAACAATTTTTATCACCTTAAACCACATATAATGATCACAATAATATTTTCTGTATTTTTTTGTTGCGCCCCTAAATTAATTGTTGCATAAAAATAAAAGAAAGAAACAAAATTTAAAGTAAAACGGAACTTAAAACCCAAAATATCTCCCACATGTTGAATAAAGAAAGGAAAAAAAAGGAAACAATATGTTTCTTAGTATAAAAATTGATAAATAAAAAAAAAAAAAAAGAAGAAAAGTTTATCATAAATTCTTAAGAAATAAAAGTCTAAACCGTATATACATATAATTTTTTCTACTAAAAAAAGATAAAGCCATGAATTGTCAAATAAACTTAAAGATGAGAGATGACGAAAAAAGAAAATAAAATAGAAATACAAACTGATAAACCGAATAATATATAAAAAAATAGGAGACCGAAATTTTATATACGATAAAGAGGAAAAGTTTGGTTTTTTTTTTTTTTTTTTGCTTCTTGCGTTTTATTTTTGTACACAGCGGGGATGTTATAAAAGTTAATATAAAGAAAAATGACAACACATACTGAATTAATGAATACAACGAAAATGATACGAAATAATCATTTGCTTGAATTATTCATAAGAAAAATAACAATAGATAAAGAAATTGAAACTAAGGGTGATAAATATATAAAATTGAAGAAGACAAAATAACCACATATATCCTATATGATGCAAACCATTTGAATGTTTCTTTGAAAGCCTTCTTACCACTCACTTGACTTTAGTATTTGTTTTCGATTTTATTTGAATTTTATTTTCGAACGCAAAGTCATGGGAAAAATAAAAAAAATACGAAATAAAACAATATATTTGTGCTTTTGGTGATATAGAACATCATGAAAATTGCCCTATTTGAACGCAAATCATTTGGAATTAATAATTTCTCTGTTATGATGCGATAATAAATGTCTGACATTGACATATCAATTGATGTTTTATGTCATCAATTTTTTATTTTGTGGTTTGCACATACACCCACGAGACATCAATTGCTGTTTTATTAATAAAATACTATTCACGATGCAAACATTATGATGCGATTCATTCAATGACAATAATTCTATGAAAACTTAAGCAGCATTCATCACATAAAATTTCTCTTCTTTTTTATTTTTTCATTCCTTAATTAATGTTGGTGAAAATATTTAATTTTTGAAATTCTTTTCCAATTAAAAACCGAACCCAATTACACAAAAATTTTATTCAATTAGAAAAAAAAAAAACGAAAAAGAAAAACAGTAAACAAATCATCACAAATAATCTGATTAACGAAAATTGGTTACAATCTTCTATCGATTGAATAAACAAATATTTTATACAACGAAAAATATAAATAACTAGAAAGAAAGTATGAAAAGCACAAAACAAATTAACTTTAGCATGCTGAAAAAAAAATAAAAATAGAAAACTACATTGACTAAACGTTTATTTTTGTGCAGAAAATAACAAGAAAAACTACAAAAAAAAAAAATAATTTTATTAGTTTTGGAATAAATAAATAAAAAAAAAAAAATAACAACGAAATAGGGCAAAACTTTACGCTATCAATTTTACTTTAAAACATTTTTCCTCATATGCAGTAAGTGCTGTATATACACACAAACACACAGAGAGAAATGTTTATACACTAGTCCCAAGTGTACTTTGCATCACAGATTTTATATTATTTATATCCGGGGTATGAAAACATGTAAATATTCTATATATGCTCTTGTATGTCCTGAGTTTCAGTTGAATAATAATAAAAAAAAAAAAAAAATTCACTGAACAATGCGAAATGTTATGGAAATCTCAAGTTCATAAATTCATGTTTAAAATCCACGAAAAATTATTTTTTCGGTTTTTATTCATTAAATTTAATAAAAATTATAATAAACAAATTAAGTATTAAATTTCAGGTCGTACCTTTTTCGGTTTTTTTAATTTTTATTATACGAAACGAAGAAAAAAAAAAAAAATTAAAAAAGGTTAAATTGCTAAACCGAAAAATCAAAAATCGCTATAAATTTTTTTTTTGTTTATTGTTTAATCGCGTGATTTTTAATTATTTATTATTATTATTTTTTTTTTTTGTAATTTATGGTCTAATATTATTTTTAGAATAAATAATAATCCGATAACAATAACAAGATTTAACTTCCTTTTATTCATTTATTCATAATGTTTAAATTATTTCATGTTTTATTATTATTATTCTCTGTTTTCTAATAAATAGTTATCGATTTTAATATTTATATTCGTTTTGGATAGATGGGATAGAGAACAGAATATTTTTATCCATAAAATCCGAATAAGAAAACTTTTTTTTTTTTATTTATTTATTTATTTATTTATTTATTTCCCTTCTTATCACAAAGGGTAAAATACGAAAATCTTTCTTATTGCAATAATTTTTTTCTTTTTTATTTTCCTTTTACAAATTTTGTTTCGTTTTTTTATTTTTTTTTTTTATTTTATTTTTGGAAACTTTGAAGCAACAACAAAGTCAATATAAATAAATCAACAAAGAATTTTGTTTGTCGAACGTAGCTGATATTAAAATGTAAATAAAAAGATAGTTTTTTTTTTTTTTTATTTCATATATATATTTTGGAATCGAATCCTTTTCACATGACAAAAGGATGTAATTTATATAAAAATGTTCACATAACTTATTTGCATATTTCTTTGTGTATGCGATGAGTTTAACACTGTGAACATTTTTCTTTTACTCCAGTGTATGAATTTTTGTGTAGCATTAAAGTTTTATTTTTTGCTATTATTTTTGTTAAATAACCAAATAGTATTAATATTTGTGCTTTTCACAAAATAATAATAAAAAAAAAAAAAAAAAAAAAACACAACAAAATCATAGTAAGATAGAAAATTGTTTCGGATTGATAATAAAAAGAAATAAGAAATACAACAAACAGATAATGATAAATAAAAAGTTTTTTTTTTTTTTTTTTGTTTCACGAAGATTGATCAAAAATTTGAAGTTAGTTTTGAAATAATGTAACAAGGGTTGAATGTTAACAAACAATAATGTACATAGCCAACGGATATTGGATATTCGCAAGGAAATTGATTGTCTGATTGTTCATTGTGTTAAAATAAAGAAAAAAGGTGAATAAAAAGTAAATTTTTTAAATAAACAAAAGTATATTTAAAGTTTCTTAATGGTTCCTTAAAAAAATAATAAAAAAACAACAACAACCGCAATTCCTTTATCAAGTAGCTGCTGGTGCTTTAGATAGTAAACTCTATAAACGCCTTTTTCTTGTTACATGCGGTAAGCAACGCACGTGAACACCATTTAATGAATTGAAAATCATATTAAATGTTAACCCTGCCATTTCGTTTATATAATACGTAGTTTTTTTTTTTTTTTTTTTTTGCATTTTTATTTAGCTGTTGCCACCCATCCATTAAATAAATAAAATTCAGCTTCTTTATCATATACACAATTCACTGTGTTTATAAATATAAAATGTCGCAACTGTTAAGCGACATTGTAATATTACATTTTATTTGTATTTACCTTTTATACCCTATTGAACTAGGCATCCCCATCATAAAAAAAAAAACGAAAAAACGAAGAAGAAAACGTAAAAATCATGTCTTCATGTAGAACAAACATATAAATATATATTTATAGAGTTCAAAATGAAACATCAACATATTTTTGCTTTTAAAGTTGACAAAAAAAAAAAAAAAAAAAACCAGAAAGAAAAATCCGGTATGTTAAAGTCTCGATAAATGAAATCATTTCAATTTTATTTATGTTTTTTTTTTTTTTTTTTATTATCAAACATATCTTGATCCAAACATGACATTTGCTTATACATTTTATTTATTTAAAATTCTTTGAATTAGATAAAAAATAAATAAAAAACAAATACGTTGCAGACAAGACCACATTTTTAATAGGGATGCTTTGATGGAGTTAGAGTCTAACCATCATTATCATTATTTTTGTCTATATATGTATATATACATAAATGCTTTCCAGTCAATTACAATTTTCATTTACTTTCGAATACTCTTCTAACGAATTTGTTTATCAGTTGAAGATAAAAAAAAAATATATATATATTTAAAACCAGTGTGGAAAATCAATGCAGAGTGAAAATAGATTTTGGTCTAGTATGTAAATACCTGTGTGTGTGTGTCCTGAATGTTAAGCTTTAATAATCTTCTTCAAGATAAATTAATTTCTCACTTTTATTTAAATTTTTTTTATAGAAATGCAAAAGCTTTTCAATTTGAATGCTTTAAAAATGCCCTTGGAAAAAACTAAAAAAAAAAAATGAAGCAAAAGAGAGATTTTATCAGCTAATCCTTTTGTAAATGTATTTTGGAAGCGGTTAGTTTTTTGTATTTTTTATTTTTTTTATTTTATCCTGTTTATGCTACAATAACTTATCATAAAGCTTCTTTTTTTTTTTTTCGTTGGAGATTGTCGTACGCCCACAGCTTTGCTGTTTTTATCCATGATAAAAGTGCTTCTATGTTGTGTTTATAGTGGATGCTGTAATTTTTTTTCTACCAAGATTACATTAACATTTTCTTGTTTTTGTGTTTTCTATTTATATCAATTATTATTGAATTTATAACGATAAATTAGAATTTATTGATATTCAGAGTGCATTCCTAAATTTTATGTTAATGTAATAAAAAAAAAAGAAGAAATTCCCTTTTATATAAGAAAATTTATTTTCTTCATAGCAAAGCATTAGCATGGATAACAATAAATCATTTTTATGAATAACATAATTTCTATTAATAACAACAATATCTTCATCATCATTAATTTTAAATCGTGTTATATGAATGTAATTATATCACAAAATTACAAATTGTATTCAAATGACCTGATTTCCTTTATCATATCATTATCTTCATTCATATAAATATCAATGACGTTGATTGACTAACATCAGAAAAGTATGTGTTTCTTATATTAATTCAACAAAACATATATAAACATATTATATATATATATATGATGCAGAGCAAAGTATTAACAATTTGGTTGTCATCAATCATGACAGGAAAATTTATTAAAAAATACAACCAAAAATTCGTAATAAAAACGAAAAAAAAAAAACTAATTTTTCATAAATAGTTTTGATAATTGATTAAATGTCATGATTTATCAATCAAGTGAAATAATTTATAATTTGCTTAAACAAGATCATTTAATTAAAACGATACAGTCATTAACCTTGAACGAAAACTAATTAAAGCCAAATTAAAGGTTATACTGGATTTATCTTCTTATTTTTATTTTTTTTGTAGTCTGGTAAAAACTTTTTCAACACTTTTATTTATTTTATTAAACTTTAAAACTAATTAAATTGTTTTGTTTATTTTAAATTTTAACGAATAAAAAAAAAACAAAGAAAAGGAAAACCGAATGGATGAAATTTGTATTGAGTTATTTTAATTAGAATATTTCGAGATAATTATTAGTTTAATAGAGAGATCTATTATCAAACATTGCACAAATGTAAATTTGCTTAAAGGCTTTTAATTTTGTTATTAATTTCTTGTGTTTTTTATTTTATTTTATGTTCTTAATTTTCTGTAATTATTTATTAGCAACAAAATTATTTTAGATAAATATTTTGATAGGAATACTGTACATAAACTTTAATTCGACAATTAGATAAAGTTTTACACTTTCAAAAAAAAAAAAAAAAAAAAAAAAAAAAAAAACGTAAAAAACTAAAAATTTTGTTTTGCAAGCATTAACTAAATTTACAAAATAACTAATTTTTGCATAGTTTGTCATATTGTTGACTTAATAAGTTAACATTTATCTACTGTCCTGAAAACATAACTTTAAATCTTGTTTGTTAAGATTTTCTTCTTGTCACAATGTGCAGACAGTTAGTTTTGTCATCAACTTTATTAACTTTATATATATATATATAATGCATCAATTTATAATGTATGTTCAAAAAGGAACTGAAAAATAAAATAATAACTTTATAAATGTAAACAATTTAATACGAAACAAATATAAATGTTTACGTTACGTTATGTTAGAGAAATAAACTGCTTGCATTATTATTACAAAGATTTTGCCTTTGAAAATAATTTCTTTACAATTTAATGAAAACAATTAAAATTCAACGGTTAATTAAAGATAAATGATGATAATATTACTTTTTTTTTAACACAAAAGTTTTTTAAGATTATTTTACTTGTCTGTGTTAGTATAACACGATGATATGGTTTCCTGTAAAGCATTAATGCTAAGAGAATAAGATAAATAATTAATAATTTTATCACTAGTTTAAACAACATCAAGAAAGTAATAAGCTCTACTTGGATAATCTTTTTTTTTTTTAATTTTCTAAAGTGTCCAAAATCACAAAATGTAATTATTTTTCATTTAGTAATTTTGGTTAAAATTTGCTAGCTGGCTAATTTTATTTTGTAAATAAAACTCTTCTGGATCTTCCAACAAAACCAGACGTCAATAATTGATGTAATCAATTAATTTACCTTGAAAGATTTTCCTTTATTTAAGTTGTAGTCAAATTAAAAAAAAAAAACACGAGTAAAATAGCTAAAAAATAATATTCTAAAGAACAAAGTATGGTTTTTTTATTTTCTTTACCAGTTTAACTGTTTGTGCTATCTTGATTGCCTTTTACAAATTTAATCAATTCTATTTTCGTTAACCAATTCATTTTGTGTCAATCAATTTGTTTAACTAGTAGTGGCCTGACGTGCAGCAAATTAAATTGTTGCTTCTGACAGCATTTTATATATCAAAAGTGTTCATTATATTCATCAAGTATTGATTGAAGAAAAGGACGAGTTTTTAGCCAAAAGGACTAATTTGAAATAACAAATTATTGTGCAATCTTATGCATTCAGTGTTTATTTTTTTTTTTGCCTACATCATCATCATCATCATCTGGGCAAATACAGGAAATATTGTTCTTTTAAATTCTATCCACGATACAATCATAAGTAAAAATCTTCTGCTAATAAAATCCAATTCCGTAGATATTACATAGAAAATTCTTTATGCAGCTCATTCTTTTATGCTCATTGCATAAATATTTTAAAGCTTCTAGCCATAACGATGCTGACATTTCTAATATATATATATATATATATATATATATCTGAAAATCACATATCTAAACTAAAAAAGATTGCAATGCGATATTCTGCCATTCTTTAGCAGTTGATTATTAAAATCTTTAAAAATACTAGAAGAAAAAATGCTTAAAGCAAAATAAAGACGGAAGCACATAAAGTAAATTAATAATTCAAGTATATTTTCCCTATTCACTTAATAATAAAAATTTTTACGAAAACTCTAAAATGGTTCATAGGGAAATTTATCGTGTCTGTTCTCTTTAGTAATAATGTAGGTACTGATTGTGGCTAATGATGCCACAAGCAATTCTATGCAGATGAGATAAATGAATTTTCTTTCGATGTTTGTGTGAAAGGGACGGTTTTGTACAGTAAAAATTCTCTTAAAAGCTTATTCATGAGAAAAAAAACTGGGGAAAATTATTAAAGTAGTTTTCGTTATAGCAGATTCTTCACCTATTTCTCTTTACCAGCATGCACATCGCAAGTAAAATGAGCTGCACGAAAGAAAAGAAATGAAAAAAAAGTAAATAAAAAAATCCAAAATTCATTAAATATATTGTGTGACGAAAATTATATCCAAAGCATCTGCAAAGTAAGAATTTTTTAACAAAAAGCCACAATCTAAATTTGAAATTCGTTTTTACAGTAAAAAAGAAAAAAAAAAAAATTCTTCAAAGTTAAAAGTAAGAACAGATTGATGTATGAGAGAAAATTGGGATGTTGCCAATGAATTAAATAAAAAAAAAAACGAAAAATTAGAGGAAAAAAGTTTTTCATTTTGTATTTTCACAATAGCAACCATAATCGCATTTTACTTCAAGAAAACTTTTCTTACTAGAAAACTCCTTACTTTTGTTTTTTTTTTTTTTTTTTGTTTATGTGAATGAACGAAAAAAAAAATAAAAACTGTAGATAAATAAATAACAGAAAGTTAATGAGGAATTACAGGAAATCTATAAGTATTTAATTGAAACATTAAAGTTTAAATAAAAGTTTCTTTCTTCTGTTCCTTTTTTGTGTGTGTGTGTGTGTGGTTAAATAAAGTTTTCAGTAAAAAGCTTTCTATATGCAACTCATCATGCTTTAAGTAATAACGCAGAAAAAAAAAATAAAAAAAGTCTTTCTTAACAACGAAATGTTTTTGAAACTTTATGTTAGAAACAAAATTAAAAAAAAAAAAAAATTTGGAACTTGTAAACTTGTTATCTACGATTTTTGGTGCCGTTAAAATGTTTAAACATTTTTTACTCCTTGAAAACAAAATTATAATATTGAGATTGAAAATAGCTTTTTAAAAATTGTAATCAAATACACACAATATCATTTTGCATTTAGCTATTCAATAATTTCTTAAAGCTTTTTAATATTTCACAAAAAAAAATGCACCTGAATTACCTTTTGATAAAATACAGGGTAAATAAATTGCAACAATCGAGATTTTTTACCATTTTAACAAATTTATGAGGAATCTGGCTTTACTTACAGAAGATTAGAAAAAAAAAAAAAATAATTATAAAGGTATTTAAGTACAGTTCATGCTTTCAATAATATTAAATTCTGAAGAATTTTACATAATCATATAGTATTTTGTGCTCTCTTATCATTTAATAACAAAAGAAAAATTATTTAGATTTTATTATTTCACTTATAACAAGAATTCCGATAATTTCTTTGACGCATTGACGAATTAAGAATCGTTGATGTATGAAATAAAAATAACCGCAAAAACCAAAAAATTTAATTAAATTTCATAATATGCATTTAAAAAAACAAAAAAAAAAAAAAACAAGGGATACGGCTAAACGAAACTTAAATTATAATTATTTCCTTATGTTGCAGCCAAGTGTTAGCCACTAAAAACACAGACAATATTTATCTAAAAATCATCAGATATGTTCCAGAAAATTATCATTCGATTATATCCAAACGATTTGCTGTTGCCAGCAAAAAAAAAAAAAAAAAAATGAGGAAAATTCTACAACCGATACATTATTAACCATTGCAACCACTGAAATCAACCAACACTGAAAACACAAATTTTTTTTTTTACCACAATTCTGTTACAAACGTGGTCTTGTTTTTCTATACACAAAAGTCATTATGTAAACCCCATTGTTAAGTACTACACCAATACCAATATCATTTTCAATAATCACATGAAAATTTATAAACATTCATCGGATTATTATATCTTGATCTGTTATTAATACATCTCTGAACATTTCTTTGTTTGTAATTTTTGTACAGAAACGTTAAAGCTTTACTCTCACTATAAACGAATATTAAATTTATTAAATAAATTATTTGCTGACATTAAATAAATATTATATATGTTTTTCAATTAATTGTTTTCTTCTTTCAATAAAATTTAATTGAATGCAATTCTTAATTAGATATAGAATATAGTGGATAAATAATCTTTATCCGCATACTAAAAACTGATGAAACTAACTGCTTAATACATAATCGTTTTATTACACTTATCGTATAAGCTTTAATCGGATTACATAAATTAAATAATAATAATAATAATAATAATAATAATAATAATAATAATAAACAATTTATTCAATGTAATAAAATATTAAATTAAATGAATATTTTTTTATTTGTGTGTGTGTGTATGTATTTTAATGAAATTAGAATATATATTATTCATATAATTTGTGTACATCTCTAATCTAGTTTTAGTAAAGCAATTAAATATTCTTCAATTAAAATGATTTATTTGTTGATAAACATAAAAATTAAAAAAAATAAAAAGCGAGAAAAAGTTTTATTATAGTAAAATCTCATAATTAAATAACATTAATTTTACTAGAAACTGGTTTTAACGATGATTTTAACCTTTCTTTCTTTTTTTCTATGATTGCAAATTTAATGCATTAATTGCTTTATGATTATATGATTAGAGTCTAATGTGTGTTGGTTTTGTTGTTATTACTCTGTGCTATATACACGTTTATCTGCAAACAACAAATCAAAATACATCGATAAATAAACCAAAATTTAAATTGCTTTATAATAATTTATTTTAAGAAAAGACGCATTAGTACACTGTTCGTATAATACTGCAAGATTCATATCATTACGATAAAATTTTAATGTACCTTTATTAATATAAAATATAATTTTGTTATGTTTAATCGATATTTAAATACATTTGCTGATGTTGTAATTTAATAAAATATTAATTATATATATGTTTATGAAATAGTAGTATTTGATTTCTTAAGAATATTCATAAGGGGTTTAAGAAGATAGGCGGAAGTGCTTTCACTACTTAAATAATAGGCTTTCAATTTAATTAAATGTATTCAATTTATACTTAAATGTAATTAATATAATTTATTTCTAAGACATAAGCTTAAAATAGATACGAAAAGAGATTCAGAAGCACCGAAAAAAAAATATATATTAATAATTCATTTAATCATACATTTCCCAATAAATAATAATTTGATAACAATAATTTTCTCAATTAAAATAAATGTTAATAATGAACGAAAAAAAAAAAAAATAAAATAAATTATAAAAAAATGTTTCAATAATTCAATAATTTAATTAATTTTCTTCTAAAAAGTAATAAAAAAATAACAAAATAAATAGACAATAGTTGATTTTTCATTTATTTCAGTTGATTTCCGCTTCGTTATGGTATGCAAATATAAACAAAAAAAAAAATAAAAAAATAAAAAACAGAATAAATATAATACAAAGATATAACAAGTGTTTTTATTTGTTTAAAATATATAAATATGTACATACATCTATACATACGCATTTATAAGTTTTCTTCAAATTCAAATCTGCATAAATAAAAATATTTCAGCATTTTATCATTTGGTGGAGAATAACAAAAAAAAAAACTTTATCTACGTCGTCTACTTGCTTTTTGTACCGTCTTTTACTTTCTTTATTTTATTCTGCATATTTCATCAACTTTCATCTATTGTAAATTGTGACATTGAATGTTCTTATTTTATTTATACAGTGAACAACAAAAAAAAAAAAAATAATAATAAATAAATAAAAGTCAATCTACATATTCATATGGATACATCAATAAAAGAATAGCAAGAATGCTATTGCGAAAATGAGTTTTACGCAGAATATTTTTTTTTTTGTGTGTGTTTCGTTATGTGTGGGCGGCTTTAAGAAAATTTTCTTCTCTTCTCTAAAACAGATGACAGAAAATAAAAATAATATTAATATATTGAAAATGTTGAATTAATTTAATACAGAAATTAAGGTTTTATTTTCAACAAATCCTATTTGTTTTTTGCATTATCATTATTATTTGTTTTAATTAAATTATTCAAGGGTATGTTTATTAAGAAATATGGAGTTGATAAAATATTAATATAAAAGCCACATATTTATTTTTAACGCAGTGTGCTTTGTTAGAGTTTTGTAACCAAGCAGATTTTTACTGGATTTTTAACAATTTTTTTTTGTTAAGAATTTTAGAGTGATAATCCTTTGGGTGAAATAGAGTTTTCAGTATTACTACTGAAATATTTTACAGAAACATCGTTGTGTTATTGGCATAAAATTTCGATTTATTGATGATTATTGTTTTCACCAATTGACGTTTCTTTTTTTTTTTGTTTACTCACATTAACCATTTTTGTTTTTACCTTCACAATAAATTTGATTTAATAAAAGGATTTTTGAATGTAAAAGAAAATATCACACAGTTTTGCGATACTTGTAATGTAATATATTTCTAAAAAGGAATGAAATATAATAATAAAGTCATAACATAATATTTCAAAAGCACTCAAATAAATTGACAATCGTCAAACAATGATAAAAAAAAAAAACAACAATAATAATAAAAAAAAAAGAAGCAAGTAGAACAGTTCACCACATGCTTTAATCTTAATAGCGAACATAAACTACGATTCGTCGATTTGAATCCGTTTATAAATATACAAAAGCTTCAAATAGTAATATTCCAACTACTTGCTGTTTTCAGCATATACCATGATTAGCGAGAATTTACTACAAAATTGTAAAATCAACATGCATGTTATATCCCTGCGAGCCATTTATACTGTTGTATGCAGATAATAAATTTAACAATCAGCGACTGTTTTTTTTTTTTTTTTTTTTATATATTTTTGTACTCTGCAAATGAAGTAAAAATAAAAAGGATTTTTTTTTTTTTTTGGTCTAAATTAAAGGAATTTTTTTTTTTTTTACGTTTCTGAAAATATTTCCAACGAATCCATAAAAATATTCACATTTTACGGGAATTTTATTGATATTTTTGATCTAACTTCTTGGCTAATATTATTTATTTAATCAGAATTATTAAAAACAAAAAAAAAATTAAAATTAATAATAATAATAATATTATCAATCCGTTTATTAGTGTAGCTTTCATAAAAATCCAATTTTGTACAAAAAAAAAAAAAAAAAAAAAAACAGAAATAATTGAAATGTAATTAAAAATAAATTTTTTTTATTCAACGATCAAAATTCAACGATCCAACGTGCCAGTTAAAATTTTATTAATAAAAAAGAATTTTTTTATATATATAAAATACATATTTACTACAATATTATTAAACAAAACGAGAGAAAAATAATTCTTTTTTACCTGTGGTAAAAGTCGGTCGTTATTGGTTTTAACTCTTTTTTTTTTTCCCCCGCTACCCCCAATAATAACAATTTATTTGATAAAATTCATTTTTATTAGTTTTTTTTTTTTCTGCCGTATCGTAATAAAATTAACACAATGCAAATACAAACTAAATTGATTAAATTTTCTAAATAAAATAGCTTTTTAGATAGTTTGGTAGTTTTTTAATTTTCGTTTTTTAATTATTCAAATTTTTAATTACGCATAAAAGTAAAATTAACCAAATAATACTAACCAAAAAATAATTTGATTTGAATAACCGAATAATAAAAATCAACCAAATAATGGGGGGAAAAAAAAAACTTTTATCTAAAACTTTTTGTAATAAATTTTACTTAGTTTTTATTTTTCACATATGGTGAACTAAAATAACGTAAAAGCTTCGTGCTTTGTCCCAAGTGTACTTTGGATTTCAATTGTTGTATTATTCATATCCGGACAATGGAAACAGTTTACATTTCTTCCACCCCTTTTTTTTTTCTCGTTTGAACGAAAGAAATAATACATTTTTTATTTCCTTGAGCCTTTAAACAATGTACAGAGCTTTGGGGGGGGGGGGGTTAAGTTCATAAATCAATTATATCAAATTGACGTACACTACGTTTTACATTTCTACTTTTACGCAAACTTACTTTTACTGAATATCCTAACTGAATTTTCTATATGGTTTTAAAGAAAAATTACATTAAAAAAAAAAAACCAATAACCGATTATAATTTAATTAAAAAAATTTATGAATAAAAATTGATAACAAAGCACAAAAAGGAAAATTCTTTATAATTAATTTACTTTTGATTTATTTTTTTTTTTCCTGTGTGTGTTTTAAACTAAATTCCAACAATAATAACTATTAAAAAGTCAGAAGCGAGTAACAATGTTGTTTAATAAAAAAAGAAAAGTTTAAAGCATGAGATGAGGAACTAACCAGCAGCTAACTACTGCTTATTTTCTCCTTTTTTTTTCCTTGCTTTATTTTTATTATTGTTTTTTTTTTTTTTTTTTTTGAAATAGATAAAAAGTTCGTGTAATTGAAATTTATTGGAGAATCTTCTCTGTTAAGGAATTTTATTTATTTGGTTTTTTTTTTTTGTTTTTTACTATAGTACTTCCCAGAACGGTCGTTTATAGTTAAAAAACAAAAAAAGTTTCTTTATAATAAAAGACATTCAAAATTTAACAATATTGTGCTTTTCTCTATCCTCCTCCTCTGTACATTACATACATACTTCAGACGAATTGGATTGTAAATTATGGATTGCTATGCTAAACTTACATAACATTCTTTTACTTTGTGCTGTTTTTTCGTTTTTTGATTAAAATTCATTGGTGTATTAATCATAATTTTGCATTAGCTCTTCTTCCATTCAAGTCATAATAATTATTATTTATTGTCGGTTCATTCGTTTATTTTGTCTTTAAGATATTAATCTTTGTGAAATTTGTTGCTACATAAAAGCTTTAAAATTATTTAATTATCAACAACAACAACAAAAAACAAAAAAAAAAAAAAATTGCGTAAACAGTCAAAAAATATTTTATTAAAATAAAATTATTAATTTTCTATCGTGTTTTTCATAATTTTCATTTATATTTCACAAATTTTTGTAATTTTTTGATTATTATTATTATTAAATTAATCTGGGCATAAAATAAAAAGAAATAAATACCAAAAAAAAAAGAAAAAATGAAAACGTAGCTTTGGAGAAAATAATTAATTTAAGCGGATAGGAGAGAATAATCAATATTTATTAATATTATTCATTCAGAAATATTTGTTACGTGTGCAAAATTTATTATTTTCATTTTCATAATGGAATAATTTTTACATTTTTTTTTTAATTTTATTTTATTATTATTATTATTGAAACGTTTAATAATCAAATGCATTTGATGAGTTGTTGAAAAATGTCGCGATAAACGTCATTTTTTTTTCATACATTTTAATTGAATATTGTCGTATCTACCACAAACATATTAGACAATTATTATGGATGAATAAATATTGAAGTATTTAACGGAATTGTCATTTATTGCTTTTACTGAATTTTATAGATAATTGGTTGTTGAAGGAAATTTTCTATTGTAGTGGTTTGTCGACGAGATATTAATAAGAACATAAATATGAATATTTGCTGTATTTTCTGCATTTTTGAATTTTATCTCATCGTATTACATTCTTTTAATATTGCCTGGTATTAATGCATAGCGAAAAAGCTTTTAAGTGCGTTCTTCAGCATCAGCATAAATAAATTAATGAGAGAAATAATTGTCTGACTACTGGTAAAATAAATTTCCTTTGTGATTTAAAAACATTTGATTATTATTCTATATTAAAAACTTTATATTTATGTAATAAATATTTTACAATAAAACCAGCAAGAGAACAAACTCTGTTTAAATAAACATAAAAACGTTCATCGTAAATAAACTATCAAGAGGGAAAAGCTCTATAATATGATTTTACAAAAACAGTTTTTTGTTGGACATATAAATGGAAAGAAAGTTTTCAAAATTTAATTTCATTTATTATTAAATTATACATTCATTCATATAAGTTCATTTTGTTATTATTAAACATTATTAAAGATATAAAAAAAAATAATAGAAAAGTTTTGTGTAAAGGGATCTGAATATCTTCCACTTGTTGCTACTTATTGACATCATTTTTATCTACGACAATGTCTGGCACCTTTTTCTCCAGTTTTTTTGCTATCTTTTTCTACATTTATTTATTTATTTGTTATTGTATTTTGTATTTTATATTTTGGTAGAATGTTGTTACTGCAAAATTATAGGGTGATTTCAAACAAATTTAGTTTAAATAAGCCATTAGACGACTATTATCACTTTATCTTGTTTCTTTTTTATTTTTTATTTTATTTTATCTGTTTACAGACAGATATTATTTAAATAACATTTTTTTACAAAATCTTTAAATTAAACAACAAAAAATTTTGATTTACCTGTTTTGTTAAAATTATTCAAATTTATGGTTAGCTACACCTGAATAGTGTTATTTTCTATGTTTACCTTAATTTACTAATGCTAAAAAAATAAATTTCCATAGGAATCATTACTATCATTACAGGCGTAGTAAATCATTAGAGAGAAAGAAATTAATTAAGCTAAAAAATTTTCTATTTAATATTTACTGTGAAAAGTATTTTTCATACTTGCTACATCATAATATTTATTATTATTATTATTATTATTAGTTTATTATCAAAGGAATATTCATATAAAAATGAGACATTTATTTATTTTTTTTTTTTTTATTATAAATAAGTTAGAATTGCGTGTCATTTCTCTGATCTTTTACAAACAGGTAGAAAATAAGAATATTTTTATCTAATTAATGTTTTCTATTTATTATGAAATTCTCTTTACTTCCACTTTTATTTGAATATTTCTGTTTCTGTTAACTTTTATTTAAAGTAAATTCATTTTAACATCACAATTAATTAATATCTCATGGGAAGAGTTTTCACCTTAATAAATATAATATATATAAATATATAATACATCGTAGATAATATGGTGTAGCCGGTTTGCAAAGTAATTATTATTTTTTTTTTTTAATTATATATATTATATTTTCTAATTACTTTTCATTTTATATTAAATAATTTTTTAATAAACGTTTTTCTACTGTAATAATAATAATAATAATAATAAAAAAAAAAAAACTAAAGCGAATTGATGTGCTTTTATGTAAAATAAACATCAAGTTTGTTATTCAAAATTCAAATACCATAATAATAATTCATAAAAACATAATATTTTAAATGTTGGATTAAAATTTTTTTTATCAAAACAAATATTGAGAGATGATAAATATTTAGAAAACGAAAAATTATTATTTTATGTTAAACCAAAAAAAAAAAATATTTCTCAAAGGATTTTTATTTATGTTTATATCATATCAGTTTTTCGTAACCAGTTGGCATTTTACCAACAAACAAAAAAAAAATAAAATTACTCCACATTAATGCACTGCATATACATATGTATTATTTATCATGCACTCGAGAATTTCAAGTTGTTTCGCCCTTTTTATTTTTTGAACATACAGAATTTGTTTTTGTAATATAAATTGATTAATCAAATGTTTAATAAAGCTCAATAAATATTTCTATTTGTCTACAGTTTGGATTAGATTAAATTTGTGTAAAGAAAAATTACAGAACTAATAAATCATTTCATCTTTATTGTGGTTAGAATAAATTTTCTGTGTTGGTTATTTAACCAAAGCTCGTTTTAGGTCATACTTTTATTATTACTATTATTTATATTAAAAAAAAAAAAAAAAAAAAAACAGCACACAACAAGTAACTTTACACTTTAATAATAAAAAAAAAATAATAATGCAAATAAGAACACTTTTTCTTGTATTTTCTAAAGTAAAATTGATGTTAAAATATGATTAAATTGGGGGTAAAAGCTCAAGCTAGTAAAATAATAAATGAAAAAATATATTTCTACTTTTTCTACTATTTTTATATTGCAAACAATAAAGTATAAACACATAAATAATGAACGTTGAGTAAAGTAAGCGTACTATTTGTAACCGTTCACCTTTTACCATTGCTGCATAAATTTCTATAAAAGAAAAAAAAAATAGAAACTCTCTCTCTATGCGAAACTTTAACGTTATCTTTTCCTTTATTATATTTTACTACACCGCGTAGAATAGTTTCTTTAAAAAAAAAAAAAAAAAAAATTATCCCTTACCCTAGATTCTACTTTTACTTAACTATTAAATAAAAATTTCTTCTGAACACATAAAATCATATACAGAAAATAAATAAAAAAAATTTTGTTCCACATCTCATTATGCTAAATTGAATTAAAATTAGAAAATCTCATTTGTAATTAAATAATTTGTTTGGCAAACATAAAAAAACAAAAAAAAAATTCCTTTCAGCAAATAAAATTAAAGCACAAAGAACGATTCTTTATTTTATAGTCTTTCTGAGCTTTTAATTTAAAAATTAATATTTTTTTAAAGCTTAATTCTCTATATTCTTTCTTTTTTTTTTTCACTTACGTGCAATTATTTATTTTTATAAATTGTTGTGTTTGGTTTAGCTTGATGAAATATTTTTCACTGTTTAAACCACATCTGACATTTATAACGTGCATTTCGTTCTTGAATGCATTTTTATTATCTTAGCTTTTATGTTGGGTTTTTTCTGTTTCTTTTTTTTTATTTTTCAGCACAACAACGCAATTCGAGAATACAAACAAACAGAAAAAGAAACGACTTTTTATAAAACCTTACCTAAGGTAAAAATGTACTAAGCTCTCTTATTACCACAATAAACATTTCCGCTTAATACTTTGGTTCTCGATTAAAATCTTATCGTTTCTACAGAAGGAAAAACACAAAAAAAAAAATATAAAATTCTTTACCTTAGTGTTAAAAAGCATTTTTTTTTTCTCAGTATGACTTTTATTTCATTTATGATTAAAAATTCTTTTAAACAAGGAGTACACGAGTTTTTCGAAACCTTTTAAGATTCTGTTTTAACACAAATTATCTGCAGTGACATTTTCTGGTTTGTATTTCGTCTAAAAGAGTCATTTTTATAGTAATGCTCATTTTAGTTTATTGCATTAAAAAAATATATATAAATTTTCTAGTTAGTTACAAATCACAAAAAATTTCATCTCACTATTTAATTCATTTGGGGGTAATTGTTGATTAATCATTTGCTTTTTTTTGTCATCTTAAAGCTACTTTAATTACAGTGAAATGTGCATAAAAAAATAACAAAAAATGTTATTATTTCATCCATTGGTTCGTCTAGACTTTAATTAAAAAAAAAAAAAAACTGACAAAAGAATAGGAAGTTATAATTAATTTAAATTATAAAATAAGATCAAACAAGAGGTTTTTACGTTCAGATATACATTGACAGTGTTTATGACAATGGCAATGACAATGACTTAACCATTTCATTAGTTATGGCTTGTTTATATTTATTCTGCTCTGTTTCTCTGTTAAAACACACTCTTTGTTTAAAACATTATTTAAGACTTTTATTTAAATATAAATTATACCAGGATTTTATTTAACATTTTATAACAATTAAATGTTTCTTGGCTACCAGCTCTTGCTCTGCTATTTTCATTTGAATGTCCTTAGAGCAATAATTTTGTTTTTTTTGTTTTTTTTTTTTTTTTGCATTGCATAGAAATTATCGTAATAAAAGCTTTTTTCTAAGCTATCGCAGTGTTGCTTAAAATTTAAATTATTGTTATTGCTCGAACATTTCCTTAAAACACTTTTTCGTTTATGATTATTCTAGAAAATTTGATTTATGGGATAAAACGGGAAATTTTTGTTGCTATTTTATATCTAAATCTATCACGTAATAAATTTGTTTATTTTTATTATTATTTTTTTTTTTTTAATTTTGTTTTTGATCTAGAAAAAACCTAAAATATAAATATTTTTTTTATTAATTATTATTATTATCATAAAAACATAAAAACAAATTTTATCAAATGGTTATATATAAAGTGTCTTTAGCAGCTAGTTATGATAAAGGTGTGACACTTATTTAACATGCTAATTAGTATGAATTCCTTAAGGGTATAAATTATATAATTATCTGTAATGTAGAACAATTATAATTATCATTAGATTTGAAAAAAAAAATTCTGAACTGAACTTTACTCAATTTTTTTCTATTTTTTTTTTTTCCATCCAATAAAATAATTTTGTTGGAATAACTTATTTGAAAAGTGTCATTAAAATTGGCTTAAGATCTGAATAAAAAAAAAATATATAACCAGATGGAAAGGTTGCAGGTTTTATTTAAATTGTGGTTTCTATGCGATATATTTATCTGTATAAAAATAGAGAACGATTCTAATGTATTTATCCCTAATTGAATACAATATCAATAAAAATAAATCAAGAATTTTAAGCTCAGTTTGTATGTTGTTGCTGCTTTCACAACTTTTATTATAATTTTATTTTCTATTAATAAAACTCAATAACAATTTCTTACTTCTTTATTCTATTAAATAAGAAAATTCTTTATCTGGCATTACGTAAATGAATGCAAATTTTTGTTATTTGTGACCGGCGCCAAATCGTTTATTTATGTTTATTAAACATTTATTTTTTTTCTTTAATGTTTCATCTTCTAATTACAGTGGATATTTCAGGGTTGTGTTAATTTACCACTATATAACGAATTATTTTCTATTAAATATAATTTTTGTTTACATTTCATCAACTAAAATCGTAATATAAGAAATCAATGTATTAAACAACGGAAAATAAATAACTCTATCCTAGATCCATAAATGTCTATTTGTTGTTTTAGTTGAAAGTTTATTTGAAAGGCTGCGTAGATATTTGTAGCTGCTGCTGCTGCTGCTGCTGGGGGTGCTTGTGTGTTGCCTCTTATTAGACTATGTCCATTGTTTGTTTGGGATTTATTTAGGTTGAATGGATTTATAGTCACCATAGAAAAACTTAATAATAACTTTTATGATTAATATGGCTTTTTGTAATAAACACTACGTACATATATATAGCCGTACATAAATTTTTCCTTTATTATTATATTTATTTTGCCACATGCATGACTTTATATTACGATGGTAAAACTATTATGGTGCAAATACTTTTCTATTTATATTGTGCTATAATGTCAGATGGTCACGATGCTTATGATTATTGATAACTTGTTTAAATCTCTTAAGAATTTTACAAATAACATAATTTTTGTTATTGCTTTCATTCTTTCGTTCTTTAACAAATTTATATTAGATTTATACAAAAAAAAAGAAAAAAAAAAAAATTACGACGATATAAAAAACGAATTTGTATATCATACAAATCAATAAATTATTTATGCTTGGCTATAAAGAAAATCTTTATTGATTAGTTTAATAATAAAACTTTACGTAACTTTAAGTTTTTTTTTTTTTTATTTTCTTAAGTAGGTTGCTTAAATATGCATACTAAAAATTATATCTGCCAATGTTATTGTTGTAGATAGTCTGCCCCGCATAGGAAACATAAAAAAAATCATTTCTATTCTAGATTATTTTTATAATAAAAATTTAAATTTTTTATTTTAATATGTTAAGTATAAATCTAAATCCATGTGAATAATATATATATATAATCATAATTTACATTTCAATGTATGAAGATATTTTTATCTGCTTGGAAATGCGACAATAATCATCTTGGCAGATATTAAAATGCTATCGGTATATTTTCTATGAAAAGAAAATAAAAATTTATATGGAAAATGAATCGCCAGACGATGATTTAATGGAGAAAATAAATAAAAAAAAAAAATTTAATAAGCTTTTTCGATGTAAACTGCTTTAAAAATAACATCGTAGAGTTATGTTTTCTCTTTTATAAAAAGCTTCTGCACTCAAAAATTAGAAGAGAATTTCTCTCTTGTTTTCTATACAACAGTCTAGAAAAGCTCGTTATAAGAATCAAACACAGCACCAGTATTTTGTTTGACTTTTATGGAGGAACACGAAAAAAAAAATTAATTTTTTTTCCCCATTAATTATTAAAAGTGATTTCATGTAATTTTCACGATAATTTTTAATATTTCCTCTACACCTAGTTACACCTTCCTCTAATTAAAATTATACGATTTTTTGGGTTCTTGTAAACATAATTTATAGTCGCAGTAATATTTCATTGTTTTAATTGTAATTTTGCTTACCGACCGTATCTACAACCGTGGAAATGTTGAAAATATTAGAGATTACATTTTGCGGAATGGAAACGTAAAACCTTTTCAACTAAAATAATAATAAAAAAATACCAAGAGATGTGCGCTTTTGAAATTCTTTATTAATTTAGTGACGGAAATGATAAATTAGTTTAAATAAAAAAAAAAAAAAATATTTAAATTTAATTGTGATTTAATGTTCTTTCCAATGTATTTCTTAGAATAATCAATCAATATTCCTGTATTCGAATAAGATTAAAAAATAAATTCATTTCAGCAACATCTCAAAAGTCAAATCCATTACAAAACAAGAAAAATAAAAATCAGAACAAATAAAAAAAAAGTTTCAATTGCATGGAAAGAAAAAAGTGAAAGAATTTCCATTGCTTGCTTTTTATCGAAAAAGTTTGTTCACCATCGAAATAATACAATTTTTGGTAGCAGTAAATCCATTTTTTATTTTGTCTCAAGAAAGTAAGGAAGGTAAGCTAAAGTAACACACACACACACGGCGAAATTGTTGAATCAGCTTATAAAAGAAACAAATAAAAAGCATTATACAAGTGTATATATGACAGATTTTATTACATATATACCCTCACGTGTACAGAGATACGCATTTTATTTGATTAAGAATATCTTTCTCTGCCTACGTTATTGTGCACTTAAGTATAATATACATATAGGCTTTTGTTATGAATGTGGTTCGCTCTTATTTTTTTTTTTTGTTAACTTCAAAAGTTGAAATATATTTTATGAGTTGTTTTATTGATAGTCACTTTAAAGTTCAAAAGTTTAAGCATAAATAAGAAGCAGCAAAAAAAAAAAAAAGCACTAAAACAGTTTTGCATAGGTGTTGAGCATTAAACATGAACAAAATGAAAAAAAAAAAAAAATCAAACCAAACAATGAAATCATTAAAATTTATTTATTTTCTGCAATAAAAATAAAAAAGTAAGAAATCAATACAAGGAAATTTCTTTTTTAAAGGTGTTTTTACTGTTTCAATAAATTTTATTCGATAGAGTTATCTAGAGCTGTATTATAGATAACGATTTCCTTTATTGCTATTTGTTTTCTTTTTTTTTTCATTTTTATTATTATTCAGGAATTGCAGGTTATTAAGAAGACAGAAAAAGTATGGAAACAGAAATTTAAAGCTATCAAAAATAACTGGACAAAATTTAACAGGTCATAAATTTTAAAGAGCTATGAAAATGGAAGGGTTAAAGATAAATGTGTTAAGTAGTTACACAAGTAACATAAAATCTTTGTTTAATGATTGCAGACGGTTCAAAATTAACTTTTTGTAATAAACTAAACATGCACACTTTATACAATTACCCATGCTCAGTGTATTCTTATTTATTTATTTATTTTTTTATATATATATATTTATTATTACCATTATGAAAATCTGATGTTTCTGCTTTTTATTTTACTGTATTAATGTCATCTGCTCCTTTATATTAATTATAAAAAAGAAAAAAAAAACATTTTCTGAGTGTACTTACAGTATTCTGACATCTGAACCTACCTAAATCTTCTTAAGATCAATAATAATGAATACAAAAGCCAGGCTGATGAGATGGGGATTTTTTTTTTTTATAGTGAAACTTACTTGTGTAGGCTGTAAAATAACACGTAGGTTGGTAATAACATTAATTCATCACAATAACAGCATAAGACTATGGTATTTTATTATTATTTTGAAATTAATTAAAAAATTACATTAATAAATGAACGACAAACCATATTAAATCCTTTTAATTTTATTAAAAAAAAAAAAAAAAAAAAAAAAAACAATTTTCAAGTATTCTTATCTCTTAAAGATAAATGCGATAAAAATTTAGCACGCAATTATGACCTTTTTTATTTTTCTGTTTAACTTGTTTCTTATTAAATTGTCGTTTGTTTTTGTTTTTAATTTTAAAAAGAATTCAGGGTAGATTTAATCAAGCCAAAGTGATTTTCACTTAATCACCATTTTGTACGATTTTTTTTTTCATTTTTTTTTTCATTTTTACTTCGTTTTTCAGCTACAATAATAATACGAGTAATAAAAAAATAATAATTGAGTTTTACTTACTTACTTAGTTAATTAATTATCTGTTATATTTTGTATAGAGAAAAATTTATGATAAAAATAACATGTATGAAGGATCATATGACCCAATTAGTACCGATCTGCATGTTACTATTGTCTGCCATTTGAAAAATGATGTAAGCAAAGTAAATTTGCATTCTGAATTATAATTACAATTGTTCGATGCAAATATTAAAATGGAAACCAATTAACACTTTATGTAAATAGTCAAATAAAGAACAGAAGCAATTATTATTAAAATAAAAAAAAATATATATGATCTTCTGTAATCTTATTTAATTGAATAACTTGAAACCACAACATTTGGGATTAAAGCAAATTAATTAAGTAATCTGTCAAATCTTGTTCTTTGTTAATTAAGTAAAAACATAGGCGTATTAAGTTTTGTTGAAGTTGGTAGCAAAAATTTGTGGTTAATCAAGTAAGAAAATTATAGACAAAATGTATTAGCATGACCCAATTAGTTTATATTTGGTTTTAGGTTTTGTAGTTTTTGACCAATTTGTTAAAACAAAAAAAAAATGTTTCCCTTACGAGGAATAATGTGAGTGATGTGATGAAAAGGCTTGACCACACATTAGCAATAAGGTTGAATTAAAACATCTAATTTTCCATTTCTTCTACATTTAACTAACAAAATTATACAAAATCTAATCAATTTATTGTAATGAGAAGAGCATTTAATGTTTTTTTTTTTTAATAATGTATTTTAACTAAACGAGTATTGTCTTTATCCGATCATACAGCAAGATTAGAGCATACGTACCATTTTTGGTCATTTAAATTTAAAGCTTAATTTTTATGCAAAGCTTTCATGGGTGTAGAATTAAAGTTAGTGAAAATAATAAACTCACATAAAATACGTACTGTACTGTGCTTTAGCTACGGGAGGGGAATGAAAAAAGGTATTTAATGGATATTCTCGTATTTTTAATTTACCTGAGATTTTTTTGTGTTTTTTTTTTTATATTTTAAAGCAGAAAAAACCTTTTTCCTTTATTATTATCATTATTATTATTAAATATGGAAAACGTTCTGAATATAATTTTAAAACTTGAGAGTGTTTTTGTGTATCTACCGTGTATCTGTTCATTTGTAGGTACATTTTTTTTTATTTGTGACTGTGTTCCAGGAAATGGTTAATGACCACCTTAATAATGATCATATGATACGATTCTTTACAGAATAATTAATACTTTTTTCTTTTTTTTTTTTTTTATGCGATATTCGTGTATTTTGTTTCATTTTAATTGCTGATTTTAGGGATATAAAGTTATAAAAAAAAAAAAATTTAAAAATGTTTTCAATTAGAACAATACATAAACGTTTTAGTTCAACAATAATTTGTTTAGTTTCTTATCACTTCAGAACAATTCAGTTAAGCAATTTACGTAAATGTTCTAATCTAACAATACAAACGTTAGTTTGCCACACCCTATGTTAAACAAATGAAGAATAATTGGTTGGTCGATAACAACAGAACGAATGATAGAATCTGATAACAAGCATTTTTGCCGCTTTTTTTTTTTTCATTTCTGCTTTAACGTAGTTTTCGATTGTTCATTTCGTTGTTTTAATGAACCTTTGATGACTTTGGTTAAAATAAATAAATTTTTGTCTTACCATTTTTTTTTTATTAATTTAATTTGATTTGATTGCTTTATACTTGCTCTTGCATAAAACGAATATTTTTTTTTGGTTTTTTGGTAATAGGCAATCACCGTATCACCAAAGGTTTTAATTATTTGATTGTTATTAAAAATAATTAATAAATGTATGGAAAAAACAAAAAAATAGTTTTTTCCTAGAACAAAGTGTATTAACATTTATCAGCAATAGAAATATAAATGAAAGAAAATATCGCTACTGGCTATTATTTTGGCGAATAATAACCAAATCAGAGTAATTTTTCCATTTTTGCTTTTTTATATCTGCTCGTTTCTTTTAATTTAATCGTAAGCAAATATAATAACAAAAAATATGTTGAAACAATAATGGTTATAAGGATAAACAAATCTTTTACGATGTTATTGTTGTTGTTGTTTCGAATAATGGAAATTTATTTATAGAAAATTTTCCAATATAAATATTTATTGTTGTCTTGTGAAATGTTATTTTTTTTTTTTTATTATTATTTATTCGATTTAATTAATTTTTATTTTTGTGAAACATATTTATTAAAAAAAAAACAACAACATTGGAAAGATTTCTTTCAAAATATTGTGCAGCTATTAATTTTCATTTATAAACAATAAAAACTGAGGAAATTTTCTTTAAACATAAAAAGGAGGAAGAAAAAGCTGTCTCCAAACTATCACTACGTCGAACTAGCAACATTATTTTTTTTTTCCTATTTCTTATTCAAAGCTTTTCTTTTTATAGTTGCTTGTAGTTGGATTGTTTGCTTTATTAAACCATAAAAAAAGTGGACTAACTAAGTAATAAAAATCATTTTATAATTTAAATAAATGCCTTCAACAAATTTAAACTTTTCCTGGTTGCAGTAGTTTTTTTTTTTTTTTGCGTTTTGTGTTATGACTGCATAAATTAGAAAAAGTTTTTTTTATTATTATTATTATTATTGATAATTAATTAACTGGTTTTACATATTAACGAATATTTTATGAATAAAAAGTTATTTTCTCGTACACCAGTCATAACCGGAATTGAATATAAATATTTGTAAAATGGTATAGTTAGTGATTTATTAAATAATACTCTTGGTATTTGGTTTGTTGTTATAGAAATAATCTGTTAGCTTTATATAATAAAGCTTTTTCGAGTAGTAGTATTATCTGAACCAGATTAAAATAATGTTATTTACTAGCTAATTTTAATTTGTGCTAGTTATGTAAACATTAACCAATGAAGCATTTTGTTTTTGTATAAGATTTAACTCTTCAATGCCTCTATGAATTGAATATATGTATATGATGCAGAAATTATTATTTAAATATTAAAAGTAAAAGTAAAATATGTATACGTATCTTGATTTTAATTAATAAATTGTTGATTAATCAAACTAATCATTTTATCTAATCATTTATAAAATAATAACATTTCCATTATATTACAATACCAGAAACAACAATAATAAGAAGATTAGGATTTTTATTTGTTAAAATACATGAAAAAAAAAATAAAACACGCAAAAGTACAATAAAGAACCTTTTTTTAATGCTTCTTCATTTTTTCTATACAGATTTAGGACATGGATTAACGTATATTTTCATCTACCTTATACGAAAGCTTAACTTGTGCCAATTATTTTTTAATTGCAAACAAAGATATTATATCATTGTTATAGTTTTAGTTAATATTTTTAATAATAAATGACAATCTGTGCTTTTGTGTTGAAAGTTTCTATGATTTCTTTAGTTTTTTTTTTTTTTTTCAAGAAAATATTTTTATTTTTTTTTTTTTGCTAATTAATTGTCTTCTTCAATATTTCCCTAGCTGTTGTTCGAAAAACTTTTATTATAACGGATATTGCAGGATATTCAGAAGAAGTTTCCGCAAAAAAGTAAATAAAATAGAAAACTGCACTGAAAGCATTTTTGAAATAATAAGAAATTGCCTTTCATTTTGCCGCCAGATAAATAAGTGTATTAAAAATTTGCTATGCAAACCGGTAATTGTGGTTTTTTTTTGCTGGAATTTTTTTTTAATTTTTTTAATTAGCTAGCTGTTAGTGTCAGTCGCTTTTCTTTTCATAATAAAAACAAAAAAAAAGAGAAGAGTTTTTTTTTCCAGATCCTTTGCTTTCCTTTATTTAATTGCATTTAATAATTACAAATACTTAACTTTCATCTCAGCGAATAATTATTTAATTAATAACACGTTTTTTTTTTTTTTTTGCGGGAATTTTTTTTTTGCTGACGTTTTTTTAATTTATTTATTTTTTATTTCTTTTCCAGTTTTGTTTAATTTAGTTTTCTTAAGAATAGTGTTAATCTTATAATAATATTTGTTGAATATTTTAGCAACTAAAAACTTATTTTCACCATATTTGTGCTTTTATTATCTGGTTAAAATGTTAAGAACTAACAATGGAATAACATTAGATAACTTATAAGCTGGTTTCATTCATTGTTTTTGGCAGTATTTCAAGAACCTTTTTTTTTCTCCGTTTTTTTTTTGAAAAATAAAAATTATTTAAAGTTTTGCTAGTCTATTATGTAATATAATGATCAGTGACATGTTGTTGCCTTTTCAAATTAAACCCAACCATATTTCATGTATATATATATATATATATATATGGAAGTAGCTACAAGATTAACCTTAAACTACTTAGTGAATAATCGCATTTTATTTTATATAAGTAATACACAAAGTTTCACAATTTTTTTAGTTTTTTTTTTTTTTGATTTAATTTATACAAAGTTTTACTTATAAACAAAGATTTGCTTTGTGCACCCTAAATATGTCGTCACAATAAACTCACTTCACAATCTTTTAGCGTTCTTTCTGTTTTCATTTCTTCGGCAATTTAGTCATCTTAACAACAGAAAGGTGACACCGTTAACGTAGAACTCAGTCAAATACTCTTAATTGATGTGTTTTCATTTGCACTATGATTTTCACTACTTTTACAATTATAACCGAAACTTTCCATATTTAACAAAATAAAAAGTTTCTCGATGTGAACAATAAAAAATAAAAAAATGTTAATAAATAAAAAAATATAAAAATTTTAAGTAATTTTCACACAGTTGAGTAAACTTTAAGTGATAAATTTTTAAGTTAATATTTAATGTTGTATTTTATGAACTAATAAACTTTTATAAACTTACATTATTCATGGTGTGAATTAAAACAAAAAAGAAAAAAATAAATAAATAAATAAATAAATAAATAAATAAATAAAAATTAAATACACAAACAAACGCAATAAAACAATAACAATTTTTTTTTTTATTATTATTATTTACTTTCTTTTTTGGTGCTAAACGAAGTTTTTAAAGTATTTTCTTTTTATTTATTTTCATCTCTACTGTTAACTCATTACATTTCCCTTTGGTATTTTTAACGTGTTCTTATTTAAACAGCATGAAAAACAATGGTAAATCAAAATAACACCAAGATCCTACACATTTAAATTACTTTTATGGTTTTATTTTCTTTCCACATGTTAATTTATGAAAATATTGTTTTATCCCTGTGAAAACACTTTTAATTACATACAGTTCATTAATTTAATTTGTATTATAATATTATTATTTATTAAATCATTATCGGACGATTATATGTATTGAATCTTGAATTACAAATATTTTATTGTTAAATTTTCTATCTATACACGATTTTAAAGTGGTTACAGTGTTTGATTACAAATAAATATTAAATAAAAAAATTTAATTTACTAAACATTTGCAATATAGATGAAAACAGATAAAAGAAAAAAAAAATAATAATGAAATACGGAGATCAATTGTTAAACAGTGAATCGTGCTTATTTTATAAATAAAATGAAAATCAAAGTAAAAACATCAGCAATAATAGGAACAAAAACTTAAGCAACAAATAAAATAAATAAAAAACAAAATTTCCAATTACAAATAAAAATACATAAATGGTTTGGATTAACACATAAATAAAAACAAAAAAAAAAATATTTTTCTAAACGATTAATGTTTTGTTGATGAAGTGCACTTTAAATTGCAATCTGTTGTTATCTGCTATATATATATTTTTTTTTTTTTCTACTTTTTATTCTTCTTGTTTTACTTGTTTGTAATTCGAATTGTTTTCTACTGTAAATAATTAAGTTTTTAAATTGAACTTGTTATAAAGTTGATAAAGTTTTTTATTTTAAGCTTTTTTCTTTTATTCTACAATTTTTTTTTGTTCTGATTTTCTACAAAATCATTTTCCCAGTTAATTTTATTAAACGTTTAAGTAAATGTTTATGGTTATTTAGTGGAATATACTGTTAAATACAATTTACGTTTGTTGTAGAAGGGAATAATTATATAAACGATTCATAGTTTGAAATAGTTTACATTTTTATAATAAAAATAAGAAAAGTAAACAAAATGAAAAAAAAAATTCACAAACACGATATTGCGTTTTAGTTAAATTTTTTTCAATATATAATCTCCAACTAAATATATATTTGAAAAACTTTATTTATTTTATTATAACGATATGTTACGGAATAAATATTTCACTAGAAAAAAAAAAAGAAGAAAATAGAAAAAATTTGAATTTTAAAAGAAAATATCACCGAAAATAAATATTATGGGAGTTGTTGAATGGGTAAATAAATATAAGGAAAAGGCGATTTTATATGGAATATTTTTTTTGTTGGAAATACGATTATAAATTATTCATATGAAGCTTTTTTTTTTTTTAATAATAATAATTTATCTTTGTACAGATTTTAACGAATAAAAATTGTAAAGGAAAAATTTGTTTGATTTCAACAAACACACAAAGAAAACTCTTTTATTTTTTTTCCTATACATTATCCTGAATTGTCTCGTTTTAATTTGATATCATGTTATGGATTTTTATTATTCGTTCATTCACATGAATTATTTATTGTTTTGAACAAAAATTAAAAAAAAATATAATAATAATAAAAAACTAATCAATAATCAGAATTCATAATAATATTATTTATATATTGTTATGGTAAATAATATGGTTTTTTATTTACTTTAAAGGTAACGAATGTTAAAGAAAATATCTCTTTTAAAAATATTATTCATGGTTATATAATCATAACAAGTCTCAGCAGTAAATGATGTTTTCAATGATGTTTTCAATGTCTTTCAATTGGTACAAAATTCCAACCTCAATCCCTTCTTGAGGAAGAAAGGATTGCCTTGAGAGTCAAACTAGGTTTAGCCCAAGTCTCAAATTATAAATAATAAAAGAAAAACCCATAGAAGTCTATTCACTGTCAATTTAAAAAAATAAAAAATAAAACTCGCACATCACGCCTTTACCAGTTGATGTTGTTTTTGCGCTTTTTTATGGACATAATTAATCGATCTATTATATATATATTATGTGTCACATATGCCATTGTTAATATTCATAAAGTAATAAGTATTGATGGGGTGTCAATTCATATAAATAAAATAAAAAAAAAATTAATGTTCCAAAAATGACAACAAAGAGCAAACGAAATATATACACACAAAATTGTAATAATAATAATAAAAATACTAGACATTGTGCTATGGTTATGGTACGTATAAAAAATGAAACTTAATGGGTGGCAACATTAGACACATTTATGTAATATAAAAAAAAAATTATCGTTTTATTGCGAAAAAAAAGGAAAATGAAAATAAAAAATTTATTAAGACTCTGTAGCAATGTAAATATATAGCAAAAGAATATGTTTTTCTTATTTTTCAAAACTTAATTAAGTGGGGTAGCAATAAAATATTTATTATAATTTACTCATTTATTTTAGACAGCCCGGAGAAAAAATGAAGAAGAAAGAAAATTTACAAATTATCTTGTTTAAAAAAAATATATATATATTAAAAATAATAACAGCTTATGAGGTATTAAATTATTCTTCCTCGCTTTCAACTGGAAAGCATACACTTTCATAACAAAATATTATTCTAGTTTCATATTGAACTGGATCATATAAGTATTGTTTTCACATGATATCATAATATATTGGCAATTAAGCTTAAAACAACAGTGAGCGTCTTCGTTTCACATTTCTAATATCTGTATTTGATCAGAAAATTATTTGAAATAAAATTTCAATTTAATTTTTATTTTCATTTTATGTGTATGACGATTGTCAATTTGGTTGAGTGCATGAACAAGGCTCCCAACTTCGATAATTTTTTTCTCTTATTTTGTTGTTGTTGATGCTCTGTATTTCTGTATTTATGTTTTTTTTTTTTTTGGAAAATTAAATTATGATGAGTGGAGAAGAAAGAATAAAAAAAAAAAAAAATAAAAAGTACAATAGAGTAAAAATGATATTAATTTTTCCTTATATTTTCCCTTCTATTCATGTTTAATTTTCTTAACTTTTCTATTTTTATAGCTTCCAACAGCAATTGAGTTATCATTGTGATGTATTTTAATGCTTTCCTATCTTTATATTGCTTAGAGCGCATAGTAAGTCACGAAAAAAAAAAAAAAAAAACAAAAACAAAAAAAGAAACGAAAATAATAGAAAACACTTTAACAGAAGCGAAATATATATATATATATAAAAATGAGAACATCTTAAGTGTTTAGATGACTTCTGCCTTTTGGTACTTTATTTTTAACCGCCAGTGGCGTTTGACACCACACCACAATGAAATGTTTCGTTGCTACTATATTGCTTTAAGCGAGGGTTGAACTTAATAACATTTTTCTTCAAAAAAAAAAAAAATAATAAATAAAAATATATATAGATAAAGGAATATGTAGTGTGTGACAATAGGGAAGACAGAGTATATTTAATTTTTCTTTAAGTTATTAAGCAAAGTGAATTCAACTGGACGAAAAGTCAAACTAAATACAATGACAATGTTTTATATATATATAGATAATGATAATAATAGTTCTAAACTATATAAAACATAATCATTTTCTGACTGCGAAACATTTTTATTTTTTATTTTGTGAATGAATTGAATGAATGAAAACTAATAGTTAAAGCAAAGGGAATGAATATTAGTTTATTGAGTTGAATGATTTTTGTTTAACTTTGGAATTCAAATAGTAATCGATGTAAATAAAAATACAATCATTCTGAATTTATGTCAAAGGAATCATATACTCCCACATAGTTAAAGACAAAAAAAAAAAATATATATATATATATATATATATATATATATATATCATTCTTCTTTATTTATTTACATAAAAACTTATTGACAAGCGTCGGTTTGGAATCATTGAAAACGAAATAAAATTATTTTTTTCTTCTTAAAACTTACAAACTCTTTGTTATTGTGTGCAAACAGAGAATATTAAATAAATAAATCTATTTATTTTTCACATCGATATCAAAATCCACAAGATAAATATAAACAATTTGAGGATGGAACTGAACGCTTAATTTGGGTTTTCATTTTGTTTGCTAACAGCTGGGTGTATTGTGTATTCCAACAAAATCATTCCGACTAGTAATTCTTTTTAAGTATTTACAGATATCATCGATATCACCGATATATAATCCGTATTCAGTTATTTATTTTTGATTTAGAATAGAATAGGAGAATTTATTAATTATATTTGGGAAATTTTTTGATTGATTTCACTCCATTATCAACGCCTCATTAAATGTTAATGTTATGTCACAAAAAAACCGATTGTCATTAAACTTGACTCTCATTTAGCCTTTCTTAACTAACCGCAGTTGCTCTTTTGAACGTTAACACGTAGACGTAATTTCACTTATATGTTGCGACATGAAAGATGCAAAAATTCTACCAAAATTGCTACTCTTGCGACTTGCGTAATATCAAAGAGACATTTTAATGAATAAATAATATGGAAAAGAGGTTTTTATTTTTTGTTTTGTTTTATTAATATTAATACAAAAAAATTGTTTATGCATTAATTATTACACGGAAATCATCTGCTTTCCATAAATCATAACCACAAATAAACAAAAAAAAAAAAAAAAAAAAAATTCAATGATTACTTCCTGCCAGTAAACTTATTGAAATAAAATAAAAATCTGTGCGAATCCCTGATGATTATACGAAAAAACAGAAAAAAAAGAAAAGATTTTGCCAGGTGAATCGTTAAGGAAATTGACAAACTCTTGTCACCCTAATTTCGGACCATTGTTATTTTCTTTTGAATAATTTTACATGCTGATTATATATCTTTTAATAGATGATTCAGTTTAAAAATTTCTTCCTTTTCTTTTTATTATTTTTTTTTTTAAAGCTTTTATTCCCTTTTTTTCCTTTTCAACTTTATCCAAGTTTCATAACAATAAACTATTAAATCCGCTTACCTTTAATTTTTATCAATGTCATTTTGTATTTGTTAAATAAAAGAAGGGGAAGAAGAAGATGGTGAAGAAAAGGTGGAAAACTTTTCCATTTTTTATGTAAATAAATTTACAAAATTGATGTAAAATAAAGATGCCGGCAAATAAAATGACATGAGATTGTTGTAAAAGCTTCTTTTTTTTTTTTTTTTTTGAAAAAGAGTAAAGCAAAACGCAAAAGCAGAAGAAAAAAAAAATGAAAACGAAAACATGCGATGAATTTCTAATATTTAAAAGGTGAAACGTTCAGGAATTATGTAAAACATTTCAGTAAAGTATTTCTACCGTAAAATATTTGAGAACGGATTATACTTGGATGTATTTTATGTGTTAAAAGTATGCGGCAATAATATTTTGCGTTACTACGCATATATGTATGAAAATCAGCACACTAAAAACTGTAAAGTTTTGCGAATCGATACAAAGTTTTTCTTCTTTTTTTTTTTTTTTTATTTCTAATTTCAAAAGGAAATTTAGCACCAAATAACAACAAACAATTCAAAATAAATAAAAGGAAACAAGGAAAGGATATAAAAAAAAGTTTTTTTTTCCTGTTTTTCGTATTCACTTTTATTGTCAATCAAATTGCATTCTGGCTTTATTACCGTTTTTTTTTTTTGCACCATTTTATCGCCATCCACAATGCGCAGATTGTTTCAGATTGTTTTTTGCTTGATTTTATTTTTACCTATTTAAAATAATTAAACAATGGAAATTTTTGTTTTTTTTTACCTTTTTTTATGCTCCGTGCTATAATAGAAATTAAACTTTACCTTTCGTTATCATTCAAGCCAAAGGTTTTACTATTATTATCATCACATGCTTACGCTTTTTATATTTTTTTTTTTTTGTTCAATATTATAACCAAAAAAAAAACTTTCAATAATCATTGATTATCTCCTTTATTATATAAGGTGACACTGGTTGATTTTCTTTTAGTGTATCACACGTGTCACACGGGCTAAATACGGGCAATACGGGCAATACGTGTAATACGGGCTAAAAAAAAAAATTTCACGATGTGGTTTCAATATTTTACAACAATCAGTGATTGTTGATGACAATTTTAGTATATGTCAACTTGGCTTCGTTTTTTTTTATTCCTTCTCCATCTCCATCTTCTTTTCTTTTTTTAATCCCTGTTATTATGACATTTGTATGTCTTGTTGACGGTGTCATTGAGTCGAGAGTCAAACAGAACAAATAAAAAAGAAAGCACAAGTATGGTATACATGTTTTTAAAAGCTTTAGAAGTTAAAAAAAAAAAAATAAATAAAATAAAAACCGCAATAAATGTATTTACAAGTATCACGGTAACAAATATTAAATGAAAATAAGGATGACAAGGAAAACAGACAAATAAGACTGATGTCAACCGCAGACACTAACAACAACATTGAAAGAAAATCACTTTTACTTGGTATTTTTTTTTTTTTTTTTTTTATACCAAACATACATAAATTTATCCACGATTAATAATTTTTTTGGTAACAAGAATCCCATACATATATCACATGAATTATTATTATCAGCATGCTGTTTTATGAATAAAAAATAATTTATAAGGAAAAAAAAAATAATAAAAAAAAATCCAGGGTGCAATGTCTTTATAAGATATTACTTTAGAAAAAAAAATAATAATAATAATAATAATATTAATAAAACGAGAAATTTGACTTTAATTTATAAAATGAGGAAAATGGAGAAAGAAATTTATTTATTTCACCCCATTAAAGTGGAAATAAGTGTATGCTTAACGTAGCAATAAAAACGTAAGAATAAATTAGGGACAAAAACTCTTGCTCCATTATTACATCAGCAAATAATAATAATAATTTTTATTTTTTATGAATGCTCAAACAATGAGCATATGATATCCAATGAATATTTAATGTTTTGTCACTTACCCTACATTTTTTTTTTGTTTGTTTGCGCTCTCCAAGGGAAAGTTAAATGAAAACTTAGTAGAAAAGAAAAAAATAAAAAAGGAACAAGAAAACTAGTAATAATTTATCGTTAAAGATTCGAAAATATATTATTTTCCATTCGGATTTGATTATTAAAATATAAGTTGGTCACGATTTTTAACTATAACGATCTTTACATAGAACTCGATTATATTAATCGACACTTGGCTTTTCGAACGTGCTTAACACATACAACAATACGAAAATAATAAGTAAAACGTTTTATGAATAATAAATTAAATTTCGATTGACATTACGGAAGTACACAGTGTTTTTCTTATCTATTTTTTTTTTTTGTAAATTGTTATTCAAATTATTTGTCTGTTTATCAATTTAAGTAAAATTTTTTTTATTGATTTTACTTTTACTATTTTTTTTATATAAAAATTCAATTGAAACGTTTTGTTAAATTTATTTTCTATGCTAAATTGTAAAATTGGTTGAATAGTTTTTCTGTTCTGTTCTGTTGTGCTGTGCTGTGTTGTTTTTTTTTCTTTTTCACTACTATTGTTATAGATTGAAGCAGGAATAAAATAACAGATGGATAGAAATTTAAATGAAACAACAATGATAATTGTAAACAAAAATATTTTGAAGATAAAAAAAAAGAGGAAACAACTAAGGATACCCACAAAAAAGCTCACTTAACTCCTTTCTTGTTGTAACACAATTTTTCTGTTTACCTTAAATCAATGCGCTTTTTAAATGATATTTGCAATGAACAACAAATTCTCTATTATGATGGTAGAAAATGTAGAAAAAGTAGAAAAACATTTTTTTCTTCTTCATCAAATCAACAATATTTATGTTCTTTACATAAAAACCGTACCGAAAAAAAAAGAAGTATTTCCATTTGTAAAACTGTACTGGTTTTCTGTATATTTATTTTATAAATTATGTGCAGCGACCATTATGTGTTTATTCAATTAAAGTTACCATAGACAAGGTGTACACAAACGAAAAAACACGGATATAGTGCACACTTTGCAATTCCCATAGCATTGATCATACCGTAAAACAAAAAACAACAAAATAAAAATTAAAAAGGATTAACAAAACGTCACAAAACTTTTATCATGCTTAAAGTTTGGAAAAATTAAATGTTTTTTCCACTTTACTTTTGTGTCTTTTGTTGTTTCATTACTTGAATAATAAGAATAATAGATGATGGTAATTTGTGGAGGATTATGTGGCAAATTAACCAACGTTGGGTATACTTTAAACAGTTTATTATCATCAACAACAAAAACAACAACAGTAACAAAAAAAAAAAAAATTTTTTTTTTTTATTTAATTAGAAAACTTTAAGATAAATAATTTTCCTTTTGCTGTTTTATAAATTTAATTAAGTGTAAATCCGCTGTATTAATTATGAAAATAAGGTAATTTCTTCTTCTCCTTCTTTTCGTTTTGTTTTTAGTTAATTATATAGGAAAGAAAGTAATCAATAAATTTAATTTTAGCCTTGATTAAAAGAAAAAAAAAATAAAAATAAATAAATAACAGGCGTCGACTATAAATTAAGAGGAACTAGAGATCTGCTCATTAATGTTTCACGCATCTTAACAATGTAACATTGTTTATGCTTGTTCTACAACTTTACATCGCTGTCTTTTCTATACTTAATTTACAGTAATTATATATTTCTTTTTTTTTTTTATTATCCCCGTAAATTAAATAAAAGTTTTCGGATAATCAAGACGTTTTGAACTAATCCATGGGATAGCTGCGATTCTTTTATTGTACAAAAAAAAAATATTTTTTTTTTTATTCGCTGATTAAAAACAAACAGCAACAACAACAACAGGCTTAAGGTCGTATAAATAACAAGAAAGTAATTATCTATAATAAAAAAAAAATAAATAAATAAAATGTAGCGATAACAAGGAATTAAAATACGAAAATAAAATGTTTAACTTTTGAGAAAATATATATATTATTTTTATAAGTAAAAACAATAAAGGACTTAACAAAAGAAGAAGAAAATGGGAAAAATTGTTTAAAAACTGACAGACTGGACGGATGTACAAATAATTTTTACAATCAGAATTTTATTATTATTTTCCTTGGGTTTTTATTTTTTTATTTTTGGTACTGATGTTTAGTGTCTTGCTGAGACGGAAATTAAAACTCAACAAAAATAATAAAAAAAAAATTGAAAATCTCCTCTAAAAATTATTTTACTTTTTTCGGTTTGTTCTTTATTTTTGATTATTTTATTTATACACTGTATACATTAAGACGTTATAATAATAAAACATGTGGATATAATGAATTAAATATTATTAAGGGATAAAAAGAAAAAAAATTGTTATTTTTAGCTTGAAAGCATTTTCTTCTAATAATTTTGTTTTTCTAAGATTGCGACCACATAAACTTCTACAAACTTGCGGAACGTAAAAAAAAAAAAGTGAATTTAAAAGGGGAAACGATATAAAATGCTAAAAATATTATTATTAAATGAATTTTTTTTTTGTTTGTTTAGATCATATCATGATCTTTATTCTATAAAACAAAAACCAAAAAAAAAAAAAAAAACTGAGTAAAAACAATCTTGGCATTTATCCCACAAATCTGTTCTACTTGGCATCAATACGAATTTTGTCTTCCTTGTTTTTTTTTTCTTGCTTACTTAATTTTATTCGCATCAGTTGTTCAATTTAACATTAATTTTTTATTTTATCGTACACTTAAAAGCTTTAAATTGATTATCTCTTACATTAAAAAAAAAAATTAAGTTACACAAAAATATAAATTTTAAAAGAAAAAATCTTTATTTTTGTAGTTTTTAAAACATTAATTAAAGTCAAAAAGGATTAAATTAATGACGTTGATAAAACAAAAAATGATAACAGACACGTTATTTGTTTATTTATTTTGATTTATTATCGATTATCTAATTAAAATGTATAATTTACAGATTATTTAATAGAAAAAAATTCCAATTTTTTCTTTTTCTATTATTAAAATTTATTTAGATTATGTTTTTGCTCCTTTTTGTTTTACTTAACTTAATATAAGCAATATAGTCCTTAGTATATTTGCTTTATATCGTTTTTTTTTTTTTTTTTTATTTGTTAACCATAGAAAACTTTTCTTCTTTTATTTATTTTTTTTTTTTAACATAAAAAAGTTCATATATATGCAAATTAAATGCTTCTATGTTTGCTTTATCCACATGAAGCATATTTGGGTTAACAAAATCGTTGCTATCGTTTCTGTGTCTTTTTAGTTAACTTCGATTTAGAAAGAAAGAAAGAAAAATGCTAATACAGAATCAATGTCACAAATAATATAATAGTTGGTGTTAACTTTCTAGAAATAAAAATGTGTATTACGAAAATTATCCACAAAACAAACAAACAACCCTTTTCAATACGTTTTTAAGTAATTTACCCTTTAAATACAAGACAACAACAACAACAAAAAAAAAATTTAACAAAATTACTGTGGTTTTGTGGATTTAAATTTGTATATGCTTATTGGAAAATTACAAATAAAATATATTTTTGTTCATATTTATCGTTAACTGGTATCTAAAACAAATCAATTCATAACATTATACATTGTTATATGATGGGATTATAACATTTACTTAATTGGATTTATAAGGATCATATAACCAAAATCATGTTAAATTGTTATTCAACTTTGTTAGCCAGTAAAATAATTAATAAATAAAATAAATGATTAGAAAATTATTATTATTATTATTAAATAAAAATTTAAAGAAATCAATAGAAAATAAATTCGGTCTATGCTGAGTTTTCTTTTCGTTGTAAAATAAATTAATTGAATAAATTTAAAATGAAATTCCAAAAAAAAAATAAAAATAAATAAAATTTCTATCCACAAGCTATATTTGTAAAATTTAATTAGATTGTCTGCTTCAAATAAAAAAAAAATTAATTTATTTCTGTTTCCAGCTTTTGTCATTTCAGCTTTTCCTTTTTATTTTTTATTAATATTTTGTCATTTTTATTGTCAAAAGCTCTCTCTCTCTCTCTTAGTAGGTGTAACGGAGAAGCATTAAGCATTTGTTATTAATTTATTTTTGTGAATATTGAAATGATTATTGCGGAATTAAGAAAAATAGAAAAAAAAAATCCGGTTTTATTTAATTAATTGAAAAACATTTAAAACCGCAAAATATGTATGAATATTATAAGCAAATGTTGAAAAAAAAAAAAAAATAATAATAATCCAGTTTAGTATTAATCAGTTATTTAAAATTCACAAGCAGAAGTTTAAAAAAAAGCTCCGAGCTTTTATATTATTAATACATTTTTTAAATATTGGTAAAAATACCAAAAATATCAGAACAAAAAAAAAAGCAACAAATCTGTGAATAAATTTTAGTTATTGTGTTTTGAATGAACGCAAACATCTATATTAATTTTTGATATTCGTGGTTAGAAATTGGTAATGCGGTGGCAATAGAGCTGCACTTTATTTATTTTAATAATTTATTATTTTTGATCAGCGTGTGTATGTGTATGTGTGTGTGTGCATTTTCTATTTAAAATACAAATTATTATTATTATTTTAAATTTTTTTTTGGTTGTTCACTATTTCCCGGAAGCTGGGAACTTATAAAAGAACTTGAATTGGATGTGGTTTTTGGTATACAATGTAAAAAAAAAAAAAACAAAACAAAAAAAAAAGTTTATTAACCACCGAGAATATTCTTTTTATTTTTTTTTTTTTTTTAATACAGAAAATTTGCAACACAAAATTCAGGTGTAGAGTGAAAATTTATTTAATAATCATTAGTACGGTGGAATTTTAAATAATTTGCATACGCTGTTTATGCATGAATTTTGTGGCGTTAATGCTGACGTTAATTTTGTTATTAATTTATAAATGAAGAGATGATTAACAAAATTTATGAAATTTAGTGCTTTTAACATAAGAACTTGATTATAATTATAGCATTTTAATACCTTTATTTATAATAATAATAATTACGCATTAAACGGTTTTTCATTAATACCTTGTTTAAAAGTTTATAACTTAAATAGTTTTTTTTTTTTTTTTAAATTAAATTATGAAAAATAAAGTGCTTAGGCGCTCAATTTTGGACCTTTCAAATCCTGTTATAATTAATATTAATGTGCTCATCTATGCTCATAGAAGTGTTTAAAACAAATTTTATAAATAATAAACAGATTTGGTTGTTCGACGTTTTTTTCTTCTCCTTTTTAAAGCCTTAAAATTCAGCCTCAAATGTGCTGCTAGTTTCATTTCCTACCATTTTTTTTTTGTTTTTTATTGATGTGTAAATTTGTTTTAGACAAATACTTTTAATTAATTTAAAATACATTTCAGTTTACATTTAACAAATAATTAAACAAAGTGAAAAAATGAGAGAAGATTAAAATGTAATACCTGTGTTTCTATTTACAAATAAATGTAGATAAAACGCGATATAAATAAGTTTTTTTTTTTGTATATATTTTTGGTTAGTGTAAATAAATAACAACATTTTAATAATGCAGTTGTAAATTTAATCTTTAAAGCTTGCTTATTATGTATTTATTTATACAAATTCTAAAATTTCTACATTACCATAAAATACTGGCAGAGTGTTTTTTTTTTAAATTTTTTGTTGAGTGAAACTACATTTCCAATTACGCTTACATATTTCATATGTAATTAATTTCTATATATATATATATATATGTATATATTTGTGGTAATATAATTTAAATTACATTAATTAGTTAATAATTAATAGTTTCACACACTTTATTTAATAATATAAATAAAATTAAATAAATGCTTGGCATAAAACTATTAAAACCAAAAAAAAAAAAAAAAAATTTAAATTAATAAAAATAGTACGTGCTAAAAATGATTAAAGAATATAATTTAAAATAATAACCATTTAATTTTCTCAATCGATTTAAAAGGTATAATATTAAGGGTCGTAAGAACGTACAATAATGTAATAAACACGTATGTATTATTTATTTATAAATAATTCTTTAACTCCTAACAGAAATATATATTTATTGAACATTAATATTCCCAACTGAACGTAATTTTCGTTACCTGCAAAATGAATTAATTAAAGTAATAACTTTAGAAAAAAAAAAAAAAATAAAAATATAATAAACATTATTTTTAGGGGTGACATTATTTAATAATACGAATGATTCTAATAACAGCAAATTCTCGCTATAAGAAATAAATCAAGCTAATTAGTTAACAACATTTTATAAGTAAAACCCTGCTTAAGACTTAAATGTTTCGTTTCGTATTTTATTTTTTTAATTATTTTATCAACGTTTTATTTATTGATTTTACTTTTTTTTTTTGTAATTTTTAAGCTTTACAGGAAATGACTGCAAAATAAAAATAATAAAAAAAAAAGGAGAAAAAGAAAATACTGTCGATAAGCCGATTAGACCGAGGTAGAGCAATGTAGTTTTTTTTTTTTGTAATCAGAATTTATTGCTTTTCCATTTTTCTACTATTTGTAATTAGTTTTTTCCGTTTCCTCATTAAATATTTTCTATAGTTTTATTGGAAATAGTTTTACTTATTATGCTACAAAATAGAAGATTTATTTTTACAAGATAAAACTTTGTCCATATCAAGTGAGAAAGAGAGTAAAATTAATAATTGCATCAATGATATATTTCTGTTAAAATCTTTGACGAAGCACAAGAAAAAAAAAAATTCTGCAATAAAACAATTAAAATTTACTATAAAATAAATCAATGAATTTAAACCACAGCACACATACAATGTCTGCTTATCTGCTAAAATAAAAATTAAAAAAAAAAAAAAATAAATAAATAATTAATAATGAAAACCACAGAAAAGCGAAATAATTGTTCTATAATTGCACGTTTTGTGTGTAATTTATTTTCTGCGTTTTCTGTATAATATTCATAACAGATTCTACCCTTGTATTAAAAACAATTTTTTAATGAAATTATTATGAACCATGAAAATAAATCATTTATTCGATGTCAAAACATAATAATATATTTTTATTTATTTTTTTTTTTGATTTTTTTATTGACAAAACAAGAAGCTTTAATAAATTTTTGAAAATAATTAAAATTGAATAATTTTCTATTTATTTACAGCGTTGTAACTAGGCTAATTGTCTGTCATTTTGTTATCAAATTGTTGATGCTGTAAAACCAGACTTAAATAGACAGGAAAAATGAAAGAAAAATAACGGCACTGTCTATGTTTACGATAATCAAGTTCAAACTTTGATTATTTGCAAATGTCTAGTAAATTGTGAAATATTATTGTAAATTCAAAATTCAATTTGGTCATTGTTGGATACTAGTGGCTGAACACTCATTCTTCGCAAGTAGAAATATATTAAAAAAAAAAAAAAAGAGATGAAAACTCAACTGTTTGAGTTAGCCAAACATATAATTCACATTTGAAAATAAAATTGATAAATAAAACTATACATAAAAACCACCCACATAATAATAATTAACATTCAAAATCATAGTTTAAAAAAAAAATGGAAAAAATTTCTCATATGGAAACAGAAAACCAGACATTGGTTAATAAATGAAAGAACACCACATTCTATGTTAACAGAGGGAAAACCATTCTAGGTTTCTCTTCTTACTTTTAAACATTTTTTATTTTTTTTATTTTTATAATTAAATTTTGTTTGGTTATCAAAACCAACTCAAATAAATAATTTTTTTTTTTCTTCAATTTACAGCAGGTAAAAAAACTAACAAAAAATCAAAAAAAAAAAATTCTAAATGATAAAACAAACATAATTTTTGCTTAGCAATAAAAACTTGTTCAGGAATTTTAAAGTTCTTCAACAGAGAATGTTCATATTTTATATAATTAAAACAAAATAAAAAAAAAATAAATTCTTTAACTAATAAATTCGGATGAAAAAAGAATAAAACAAAAATTATTCATAAAAATTTAATAATTTGTTTTTAATGTAAAATTGTGTTTACGAGTATTTATTGTATTTTTCCCGTGTGTGTGTATTATTATTGCTCTACGTAGCGCACACTTGATGTCGCAAAAATAAATTCTCTAAATTCCATTGAAATGTGGAAAATTTAGGAAAAATTATTTTTTTCTGTTTTTTTTTTTTAAATAATCTCATCAATTGTACGCATTAATAATAAATAAATAATTTTATTAACATAATTTTGTTAAAAAATAAAAAATAAATAAATTGTTTATCGAATGTTAATTTATTAATTCTGTGAAATGTTAAGCTTTTTATTTATTTAATGGATTAAAAAACATTTTTGCGTTAGCATATAATGGGGAATGTTTTTTTTTTTTTATTTTATTTATTTTTCTATATAAATTAATCTGCTTTGTAATTAAAATGTGTTCAATCACACAATTTAACCGGAGTTGGAATGGTGGAAATAAACGAATTATTGATTGCACAATTAATTACATAGAAAAAAATAATTCATGTTTTTTTTTTTTTTTTTTTTTAGAGCTTAATATGCTTATTTTTCTGAACGTCACTGTGCAAATATAATATAAAAAAAAAAAAAAATTGATATCATTGTCGTCCCAGTTTACCATTTTATTTTTTTGTCTTGTTTTTTCCTACTTTGCTTTATAGTTTCAATTTCTATATGACACGCGTCTGTTTATATTATGGTTTGTTTCTGTTTATTATACTTTTTATGTTAGGTCTATTACCATTTGTTTGTTTAGCTTTATTTATTTATTTTTTTTTGTTTCAATTTTTGGCTTAGATTTAAAGGCATCCACATAATACATAATGATAATAAACTATACCACATATTAGTATTATTTGTAATAAACACTGAATATAACTTATTTGTGGCTCATTATTATTACTATCATGATGCAACACAAATATATATATATGATCGTGTTTTTCATATATAAACAAAACAGAACAGAACATAACATAAAAAAAAAAACCCCCGAAAAAAATGTCCCTTTTGTATTAAGTTACAAAAATAAAAAATAATTTTATTGAATCAAAAAACAATTAATTTTATAGTATAATTAATATTTTTATGATTAATTACATCAAATACACACATTTTTCGTTTTTTGACAATCATTTTAAATACTCAATAAATTAACATATTTTGACAATGTGATAATGTGTTAAAAATGGTTTTTATTTTTTTTTTTTTCATTATTTTTGTTTGTAACCATTGTTTTTAATTAAATTAATTAAAGTTGAACAGTGCAGGTTTAAAAAAAAAAGCTTTAATATTCATTATATTTTTTATATTTTTAATTAAATTAATTTTTATTTGGTTTTTTATCAGTTTTAATAATAAAATGTTTCTTATTACTAATAAATATCGTGTAACATATGATTTCTCATATTCAAGTAATGAACGCTTATTGGACTTGATCAATCTATGTTAAAATTAACTGTTGAGGGTAATACGTCAACGTCAGTTACCCAAATATTTCCTAAATTACCTATTTATCATAAAAATAAAAATAAATTTATTTTCTCATTTCAATAACAAACCATCGTTGCAAATTCATTTTGTTATTTGCTTTGTAATTTAGGAGAAAGCTTTTCGGGTTTTTTTTTAATTACACCTTAACGTTGATTAGCTAATAGAAATTTCAACTCTTTTGTGGCAATGGTAGTTTTTTAATAATAATAACAGTAAAACGTAAGACAATAAAATAAAATTGTATTTCGAAACGATAGATAAAGAATTCTAGGGAAATTTAGCGAAATGCCATCTCTGGAATACTTTAGTCGTGCTGCTATCTTATGATTTTTAAACAGATAATAGATTTTCATCTTCTTTCTTTTTATTTTTATTTTATTTATTTTTTTGTTTGTATTTAAATTCAATTAATGAAGAGGACAAAACACTTATTTACGGTTATTAAACTTTCGATCGATATCAATTTGTATTCAATGTTAAATTTTCTTAAATAATTATAAATTTCAAAGTTAATTTTTCTTTCTTATTCTTTCTCTATTTTTGTTGTATTAAACAAATAATGTTTGGTGGTCCACCTTTTTCCTATCTAACAATAAAATATATTTTAAGTAATTTATGTAAACCATAAAATAAATAATGTTTAGTTAGAAATATAGCTAAAACAAAGGGGTTTTTGTCGACAAAATTTTATGAAAACTTTCTTTGATAAAATTTTACCACATAGCCAACATTAACATTTCTTGTTTATTCTCTGACTACTTTTATTATTCTGTTTTGAAGGTTATAGAATTATTATGAAACATGTTAAATAGGAGAACCAAAAAAAAAAAAAAAAAGAATCAACATTTAGCATTTTCTAAAAGAAATAAAACATTAGTGAACATTAATACAAAGTAATAAACTTCAAAACCTACATAATACACAATAACCAAAAAAGGAAAGAAAAAAAATTTCCTTTATCTATGCTGGTTTTTATGTGTTTGTTGTATGACTGATGTATGGCTTTTACTTATAACAAAAAAAAAAAATAATAATAAAATTATTTTCATAATAAATGTTGATTAGTACGAATTACAATAAACAAATAATTGGACACAACAACATCAACAAAAAAAAAAAAAGAAAAGAAAAGTTAACAGGCTATAAATTTAAAAGCGCCTCTGAAAACGGTTGAGTAATCTAAATAGAAATGTGTTAAGTAGTTAAAAAAAAAAAAGAATTCTGTATAACAGAGTAACATTAAATTGTATTTGAAAGCATTTACGTTTAATGTGTTGCAAGGCAGTCCCTTGTTAACTAAGCCAAAACGTACAGTACATGAGGAGACTAAACAACCATTGTCGATTGACCCTGCTTAACAGAGAAATTGCCCACAGAGATCCTTTATTTTATTAAAATCCATTATAAAACTTGTCTATTGCAATTTAGCTAAACAATATTTTAACGTCATCAAATCCTTTATATCAATTTCAATTAACACATTTTCTAGGGACACTGATTGTTGTGATTTTATCGTAAAATTTCTCTAGTGATCAATTGTAATGAATAGGCACAGAGTTCTGTTAAATTTAATAAAATTTATAACAATATTGTTTTGAATATAGAAAATCCAATAATCATTGATGTTAGGTTTATGGTAGCAATAACACCTTAAAATATCTACATTTGATTTAGATTTTTATTAATATCACAGGTATAGATGTACATAAAATTTTGTTCTATTTCCCCAATGTTCTTTGTATTAAAAATTGTAAAAATTTATACAAAAATCTGTTTCCGTAACAGGAATGTTATTATTATTATTATTATTTCTTTTTCTCCTATTCCTTCCTACTCTTCCTCTTTGTATTTATTTAAATATTCACACAAATTTGATTAAATTAATACCATTCCAAATATTTACAAATGTCTATGACTCAGAAAATGCTACACTGAGTTTTATATATTTTACGACATCGAATCAAGTCATAAAATTTCATTATATTATTCTAAATTTAACTTTACTCGAAAGCTTTTATTCTCTTGTCAAAAATACGTGTCTGTTGTTAAAGGCTTCGTCTTTTTTTTCTTTATTTTGTTTCTTTTCTTTATTTATTTTTATTTTTTACTTAATTTAAGTAATAAATTAATTTACAGCCACCACATCTTGAATTCCTGTTATTTATTTTACGCACTTATTTATTCGTCCTTCAAACTTTCGGTTATAAATTTCATTACTTGAATAGAGTTTTTTTTTTCTTTGTTACATTTCCTTTAATAATCTAATTTATTTTTTGTGATTTTATCAAGGTAATTGGATTGACCAGATAAAATTTTTGATATGAAATTATAAAAAAAAAAAAAAAAAATCGCTATAATGGCTTTAGAATATACAAATTATATGCATAAATGCATTTAATAATATTTAAATACATAAAAAGGATGTAAATGTAAATAAAGTTTATAGAAAAAAAAAATGCAGAAAGCATAGAAAATTTATTGATTTCCGTTTTTATTTTTTAATATTTATTTAACATTTATCTACCGCAAGGCAATCGATTTTCTATTAAAAATAACATTAAAAAAAAATAAAAAAATGAAAAATTATTAAGTATAAAGAGCAACTAATATCCTGTTGTGCACACATTTTACAATATTGAAATAACAAACTAACGATCAATAAATAAATGTTGTTAAAAATGTAATATGATGTCTTTAACAGGGTTATGCTTATAATAGTTTTCCATCTATAATTTTTATTTTGTTATTTATTTTCCTGTACGAGAAAAACAGTTTTTTTTTTTTTTTTTATTTCAATTATAATGCCTGTAAACTTAATATAATGAAAGGTGTGTAAAAAGTAATTTCTGCAGGTGGCACACAACTGGATAACATTTTAATAAATTATAAACTAACCCAGTGTATATAATTAAAATATATTTTTTTTTTTTTTGTTTGTTTGTTTATTATTTTAATTAAAATTGCATTAAACGATAATATTACATATTATAATTATTATTATTATTATTATTATTATTATGTATTTATGTCAATTGTCAATCAACTGAACAAACAAAGTGTATGCTAATAATGGAGCAACCAACCAAGTCCCTTAAAAAAAAAAACATAAAAAACGAAAACAAGTAATTAATTCTCTATGCATTATAACATTAAAAAAGAAAAAAAAATAATAATTATAATAACACAATATGATGTTAAAATTAATTAATAATTACTTACTTGATGCAGAACATATAGGATATTTTTTTTAAATTTGATTAAAAATAAAAAAAAAACTTTTTATTTATAATTAGCTAGCGGTTAAAATACGGAGAGTTACTAATATATTACAAAATTAATACAAAAATAATAATAAATGAAAAAAAAAATTTTTTGTTTATTCTGAATCAAAACTTTTTTACTTTTTTTTTTTTTCATAACGTTTATAAGCAGAATAACAAAAAAAAAAAATTTTTTTTAACATAAACAAAATGAAACAACATTTCTTCGAATTTAAATTTTTATTTTTTTTTTGTGTTTAATTGCTAATTAGTACATGCATACATTTTAAAAACATTATCTTTAATTTAAATGTTAACGTATAATTGAGTTCATATGGAAACAATAAACGACAAATTAGCATGATAAACCCATTTAAAAGTTTCTTTTTTTATCTTTTTTTTTTTTTTATGTTGTTTTGGTAAGTAGAAGAAGGTAGAAGAAGAACATCATACCTCTGGAGAAAAGTTTTATTTAACTTTAACACCACTTAAATATCCATCAGATGTTAGCGTGCATGTACACAATTTTAAATGTAACAAAATGCAAATTAGAAGATGAGTACATTTGGTATATACCGGGGCTGTGAACACTTTATCTTATTTGTTAATAAATATACACCATGTGAATGTAACGTTTTTTAAGGTAAAATCTTCTATCATTTACATGCTTGAAAATAATATGAAATTATAAGGAAATGTTAATTTGGTGATATCACTCCTTCTTAAATAATTTATAATAAAGCTCTGAAATCGCAGTACAGACATAAATAATACTTAAAAAAAAAAAAAAAAAAAAAACTCACTGAAATGATGAAAATTTTATTTAATTGAATTTGTTTTTATTAAATAATTAAATAAATACCAGTGTTTGGATAATAATCATTTGTTTAAGATAGAAAGTTGGATAATACAAATAAACACAAATTAGCTGTGGGCACATAGATACCAATTTAGATATTTTACGTAACATTATTCAATGTCCTGCAAACTGTCTTAAAGGAATCATGTTTACATGCAAATTACATGATTATTCCCATAATATTATTAGTAATTTAAAGTGAATTTTCTTGGTGTATTTCCTAAATCATAAACAACATTTCTTTTTACTTTTAATTACTTTTAATGTAAATATTTGTAAAAAAAAAAAATAAATTATTTTTTGTTTACAATTAGAATGATCAATTAAATAAAATAGAAAAAAAAAAAATTAAAAAACATTAACAGCAACAGCAGCAGCATCAGCAAAAACTCTATGATATTATTAAGAAAATAATGATTTTAAATTAATTAGGGCCTTTCACTGTTTCATTACATAATAAAGTGACGAAAAAGTTTTTCATTTTACTTTTCTCTCCTTGTATTTTATTGTTTAACTTTGTTGCCTGTTTCAAAAATGCTTTGTCTGTCTCTTCACACATTTTTCGCCCATTTCTTTCTTCTTAAATTACTTTCTATCTCCCCTTATTTATTTAAATCTAATTAGAAAAAAAACAAAACAAAACAAATGTTCATTTGTCATTTACTTTTTTTTTTGTTTTATGTTTTATGTTTTCTTGCTAAAAAAAAGCAAAAAAAAAAAAACAAAAATTAAAAAGTAATTTAATACATTTCAATATAAATTGAATTTTTGAAACTTTTTATTATTTTTTCGGGTAATAAAAATTGACGCATTCCAAATAAAAGAAATAATTAAATAATAGAATGCAGGCTGGCTACCATTATTCAATATACAAACATCAAAAAAAAAAAAAAAAAAATCAATATTAGTTGGTTTAATTTATTACCTTTAAATTAAAATTAAATTTTTTTTTCGCCCCCATATTTTTAATTGATAAAATGATTAATGCTAAAGGATATTGTTATAAAAAATAATCTATAAAATCTATTCAAGCAAAAAAAAAAAAAAAAAAAACTTTTGTTAATAAATCAATTTTCAGATTGACAAATTTTCTAGATTGGCCTTTAACTAGTAACACTATTTTGTAAGACAACAACAAATTTTTATCAAAATGTGATATAACCGTCTAATAAATAAACACTTATGTAGACATATCCTTTAGCCGCAAGGTTATCTAACAAGACAATCAAAATAAAATCGAAAAACTATAAATTTTCGATTATTTTCCACAATGAAATTTTACTTACATTATTATTATTATTGTTATTTTCTAGAATTTATTCAATTGGAATATAATAAACTAAACACCCTGTGGAGAGACAAGTATCTAATGAAATTTTATATACATATTAACACTTTACACATATAAGTTTATAAAATACAGAAAAAAAAGTGTAAAGAAAAAATGATGAAACTATGATAGCAATTATATAAAGTGAAAAATATCATCACTAGGTAGGTAGACTAATATTCATCTTGACTAACCACAGCATCATGTCACTAATATATATCACAACTATATCTTGCATTTATTTTTCACCTTTTATTTTTAAGTGTAAAAGCAATTCAACATTCAGCAAAGTTATAAAAAGACGTTTTATAACTCATCTTCTGTTTACACATTTTTGAGAAGTTTCATATTTAAAAAAAAAAAAAAAAAAAAAAACATTAGAGATTCTGCTCGTGTTTGCTTCGTTTTTTTTATTAGAAAATTTCAAGGAACTTTTACAAAGTTGACATCAGGGTCTCGTGTCTTTTTATGATTTATATATTTTTATTTTTTTTTTTACTTGTTTTAACTTTACTACAATTGTGTAACTCTATGCATACAAATATGTGTAATAAACATATATATATATATATAACCGACACGGCAAAAGATTGTGCTTTAGGTGAGAGGATTTAATAGTTTCACTAAAAATAAATTTGTTCATAAATTCCAAACACAATTGTCTCTCTGTGTTGTAAATTTTAAAGATTTTTTCTTTTTTTAGTTTTTTTTTTTTTTTTAGTTTTAATTATGTATGTTTTGCCAGTTTTAGAGAATTTTGCCCCAATTTAATTAATTTATTATTATCTTTATTAACATTATTTAGTGCTTTTAATACTTTTCATATTATATTCAATTAATTTCTAATCGATTTGTATCATCGGTATTATTTTAATTGTACCATAATAAAAGTTTATTTTTCTCATTCTAAAATTGTAATTAACATTTATTAACAACACACGCGATAAGCACGATATGTTAAATTATTTATACATTATGTAACCTTAGTTTCAATTAATTAATTTTCATTATAATTATAACGATTATTGTTTTAATATTGATTTGCTTACATACAGAGCTGGTGTTTTGTGTTGCCTTTTTTTTTATTTATTTGTTTTTCAATCAATTCCAGAGGCCACAATTCGGTAACAAAATATTTGATTAACTTTTCTTATTTTTTTTTAATAAAATGAAATAAAATTGATCTCTCGGTTTCTTGTGAATTTTAGTCAATTTATAGAATAAAAATATTTCCATTGGTCTGTCTGTCGAAAAATAAAAATTGTTTCTTTAGTTAAAGACGAAAATTCCCATCATAATGTAGAAGGTAATAGACCTTGTATATTGGCTATAATTTAATTAAATCTTATTGTACTTTCTGTATCTTCTTGTTCTTAAACTTAAAGATGTTAAAGGATAACATAGATACTAAAGACTTGCTTATGTGGTGTTTTTTACACAAATTATTTCGTATCATAAAACACATTTAAAGCCTCTAGCAATTGATTCAGTGCAAACAAATTACTACTGCACTGTTAACAAAAAAAAAAAAAAAAAAAATTAAACATGTGCAACTAAAATCATAATTTTGTTAGTATTATCAAAATTGAATTATTCACCAACCAGAAATATGATATTTTTTAATTAGTGGATTCTAAAAATTAATTAATGATTGAATAACATTTATTATAGCGAAGAGTGTTTTTTTTTTGTTATTTTTATTGATTTGTATTACAAAATCTTAATTGTCAGTATTCGAAAACATAATTTAATAAAATACATACATTTAATTGTAGATTTTAATTAATAAATTTTGTGGAAATTAATATTAAAGTCGAAATTCTTTGAACGAATAATATTCGCAATTGGATATTTCATAATTTGAATTAAAGTAGTTTGTTCTAATATTTTTGTTAATTATTAAGCTTTTAAAGCTTTAATTATTTTTACACAATTATAAGATTTCATTTTTATTAATTAATTTTAACATTTGGTAACATAAATGATGGCATTTAAATGGCAGAACATTTGTAAATAAGTGATTGTGGAAAAAAAAATTGTCTTCACTTATATTACCAGGCGTCTCCACCGGTTCAATATTAAATAATTTATTATGTTTAGTTTAAAGCACCAAATGATGTCACAATATTCGTCTCTGATTAAGATATAAACAAATAAAAAAAATATATATTTAAGATTTTAAGTATTTATTTCAATTTATTATTAGTGCAATAAAACAGAAGCCAGATGTTTTTCTATCATTCACAAAATGTTTTTCTATCACAAAAGTTCTATTTTCTATAAAAATTCTTTATTACAACATTTCAAAACTTGATTAATATTTCATTCATAAATTAAACGTTTCGATAAAATAAAATATTAAATAAATAATAAAAAGCGATTCAGTAGCAAAGTGAATAAAATTGTTTCTTGAATTAATTTGTTTAAAATTATTCACCCAATTACAAAAGCTACAAGCGAATTGTTAAATAAAATTTTCCGATAATTCTGATTTATATTTATTAAATGCTGATCTATATTTACCAACAAAAAAAAAATTCAATCATCTATATATTTGTGTAGCTAGAACGATGAAAATATTTATATATTTTTCTTCACCAGCTATCACATTTAATTTAATATCATATCGTTTGTTATAGATGGTTTAACCTCTCGACTAGTTGAATTGACATCACAACAAAATGTGAATTTTTGTACAAAAGACAAACAAATTGAAAATATTCGATAGTCTTTTATTTTTATTATCTAACTATTTTCTTTCTTTTATCCAATGTTCTCTAAAGAAAAATATGATTAAATTCAATCATCACTTGAAATGATATCACTTTTTTTTTTCTTCTATCTATCTTTATATTAAAAATGAAATTTCCGAATAGTCCTTTAGTTTTATTGTTTTTGATTGTATTAAAAAATATAAAAATTTATTAATAATAATAATAGTAATAATAAAATATACTCGCGATGGCTATAATTTTGAATTAAAAAATGTTTTCTGTTTCCTTTAACTTAAGACATAAACCCGAATAACCGGAAAACATATAAGGCGAAAATCAAATTATTGATGAAGAAGGAGCATATGTTAAATGAGATTCTAGACAAAACCACGTACATCCATTTCCGGATTATAATATATGCATTAAGTATAGTGCATTCAGATTCGTTTAAAGATGCTTTTACAAACACTCTACAGCTTATTTTCAACAGAAAACGCATTAAAGCATTGTTCTACAGCAGAGTAAAGTAATGTAATCTGATTAAATGTAACCACTGCTGGTAAAAACTACCTGTAGTATCCTATTTAATTTCAAATGGTGAATGCTGAATTTTGAAATTGTTTTATGAAACTGCTGTTATTTATATGAATAGAACGTATCTATTATGTTATCATGCAGTTATTATATAAATGTTTATATTTAACCACAGTGTTATAATAAATCAAAATATAATCAGTGATAAGAAAATAGTATATGGAAGTAAATATATATATATTTCAAATGATGTTATTTTCTGAATAGTTATTCGGTTTAACTCGTTGTCAAACACAAAACAAATCAATAATAAAAGAAAAAAAAAAAAAAAAAATGGAAAAAAATCTTACCGAATGCAAATAGCCTTAAGGGACAAATTTTTGTTTTTGTTTGAAAAATTTCCAATTTTTTACTTTTTAATTAAATTATTTTATTTTTTTTTCTTTGTTTACCAACTACATAAGCTTTGACTATCATTTTATACAAAGTAATCACAATTTTCTTGAGGATTTGCAGAAGTGTGCGTCTCTGAAGACTTTTTTTTAAATTGGTTTTACTATCATCAATCTGATCGGTTTCATTTTTATTTTTCTTATTGTTTTTTTTTCTTCTGTATACTCTGTCTGTTTGTTTTACTTTCGTTTATTTTCTTTAGCTTAGATTGAGTTATTTTCAATGTTTCCATTGTGAGCTGTGACAGCTTCATTATTTTTAGCTTTTTTACTCTGTGTTATTAATCTTATGAATATTTTTACTTTTTCTTATTCGATGAAAATCGTTAATCTTGCAGTCAGCAAAATTTTTTTGAATCAATAATAACAAGAAAAAAACATTAATTTAGTTGATAAGGATATGATGAAGAATAAAAAAAAAAAATGTAAATTATAAAATTACAAAATATAATTAAATCATCTTTTTACCTCCGGTTATATATTATTTTCGAAAATTTCACCATAATTCTAAATTACAAATAATGACAATGCATATCTTGATTATAATAATTATTATCCTTTGATTTTATAATAAACATGTGTAGCATGAATTAGTTTAGCATGATTCTAATAAATATTTCCACCCTTAAAAATTTAACATAATCAAAAGGAAACAATAAATGGAAAAAATAATTAATGATGGTGAAAAGGATTAATTTACCTTCTCTGTTAAATGTTTGTATTGAAATTCCGGTATACAACCAAAACTGTATGTTAAAATACAGAAAAGGACATCAAGCAAAAATTAAATAAAAGGAAACATAAGATTTTGGGTGTCAACATTTTGATACAGATAAAACACTGCTTGCAATTTATAATAACAAAAATCAACACATGAGCTGAATATCAAATGATTTAACTAGAATTCATTCGAAGAAGCTTTTAGTTTTCTTATGAATATCCATTTTCAAATGTTTTGCAACTCTATGAAAATGATTAGTTAGTAAGAAAATTCATTTTAATTATTTTTTTTATATAATTTTTCATTCATATGTTGTCTATTAATATTCCAAGTTTCCTGAATCCTTATATTAATTAATGATACCAAACATATTCCAACTATAAATCATTTTAATATAAAGGAAAGATTAATTAAAACTACAAAAAAATCTATTCTACATTCAACGTTAAACAAATTATGTAGTAATTTCCAACATACGGTGAAATTATATAAAGCTCTGTTTAGAAGTATCGCGAATTAGTTTCAAGTGGAACAAAAATAAAGAAGAGAGTGAGCGAGGGAAAAAAGCAAAGAAAAAAAAAACAATTACCGAAGTACAGTAATAAAGCGATAAAAATTCTACTAAAATTTACTGAATGTCGTCGACAATGAGTTTTCTGTTTTTGATGATGTGTGCGCTAAATTATATACTGACATAATTTTTGTTTATTTATTATTTCTTTCTCGTAAGCACATTCAGTGTGCATTTGACGTTGTTATTGTGTCAAGTGCTAAGCACTTGATAAAGTAGTGTTCACTGTATACACTCCACCAATGTTCATTTTTCGACATACAACTTAGTAATTTTGTTGCAATTTACTTAGATTTTTGTTAAAACGAATAATATTATATTTAAAAATAGTAACAAAATAAAAACGAAAAAGTACAATTTAATGATCACAAAACGTATCACAGTGAGCACCCATAAAAAATTATATTATGATAATGCGATTGACAAGTAAACATATGTGACCGACCGATCGACCGTTCGACCGCAAAAACATAGAAAATATTTATATTGAATCAAAACGTATTTTTTTTTTGCTCTCTCTCTTTTATAAATCTGTTTGTTTGTTTATCCTAAGAATAGAAAAATTAAATAAGAATTCGCAATAATGTTTTTATTATAAAAAATTTTCTTTTTTCATTTCTCTTGCTAATCACAAAGCTTTTATCTTTTGTCTTTTTGTTAAAGCTTTTCGATGTATTTTTTTCTTTGGAATTTTAATCGTTATTTTTCTTGTCCCTTCATTTCAAACAATATTGTTTTCTCTTCTGTAATTATTACAAATATAAACTGTTATCCTCAAGATATATTTATGAAGAATTTGATCGCGTATTTAATAAAAAATTGTACAAAATATATATAATTATTCATCTCCTGTCGGAGAGAATGCTAAGGAATAAATTCATTAAATATACATGGAAATTTTTTATCCATTGTTATTTTATTCATATTAAATAAATTTCCGATAAATTATTTGTAATTCGGTTTTTTTTTTTTTTTTGGTTTGTTCGTTGTTTCAATGAATTATTCATTTATGTGTCGTTTTGTATTATTTTTATTTAACCCCATCCTGATGCAGATGCATTAAAATTTTATTTGTAATGTAATAATAATAAAAAAAAAAAATAATAAATTTTTTAAACAAAATAAATTGTTTGCTTGTTGTTTTCGTTTTTATTCTTTTTTTTTTTTTTTTTAAACACCGATTTCCATGTATTTTTATGCAATTTTTTTCCCACATTTTTTTTTTTTTTTTTTGTAATAATTAAAGATCGGTTTGTTAGAGCATATGTGATTTTTGGTTATAAATAAATTTTACCCTTTTAGTGCTGCATTATTTAAACCGAGTTGATTGTTTTGAGTCATTAAGAATGCTGAGGATAAGATTGTTTGTCTTACCAGTCTAGTGAATTTAAAATTAGACTTTTTATTAATTACTAAACGTAACGGATATTAATTCTAATTTAATGACTTTTAAACAATCAAAATTAATTAATTTCATTTTAATCTAACTTATATACAGCATTTATAAGATTTGAAATTTCTCATTATAAAAATCATTTCATAACTATTTCATTAAAAAAATAACAAAAATAGATGAAAGGGTGAATATTGTGTGTACTATATGCTAATGCATTTTATAAACTCCCCTTCTAGCTAAATTAAAACAGCACACAATAAATGTACAAAGTAAATAATAAAATTTGTCAGATTTACCAAAAAAAAAAAAAAAATAATAAAAATAAATTCCTGTAACAATGTGACAAAAATTAAATTGAAAATCCAACAAACGAAAATAAAAAATGAAAAAACTAGGGGAGAAATTTTTTTGCGTTTTTTTAATCAAATATAATTAAATTTCCATTTTCGGTGGCACCAACTTCCAATTGTCGCTTTTTTTTTTCCTTATGCTATTTTCAAACAAACAAATAAACAGAGATTACAAAAAAAATTAAATTTTTTTTTTTTTGTACAAAATTGCCCGGTACTAATAAAAAAAAATGTTACTCCCAGCGATATAAATAAATAAAGCTCTGTAGTGCTTTAACCTTTATAGAAAAAATTACTTTAGCACTTTCAGACGAATTTAATTAATATTTTTGAATATAAAAGCAAACACCAAAGACGTAATAAAATATCTTTTGAATAATTTTATTATCATTGTTGGTAGAAAGCACAACAAGATTTAAGAATAACAAAACGTAACGTATAAACTGACCTAGTTACAATTGATATTCAACTTTGTTGCAGCATTTTACTATTTCCATAATATATTTCTAAATTATTGATTTACTTCCATCTTACCTCACCTTACATTGTAATTAAGCCATTTGATATTTGTTTCAATTAAAATTATCTCAGCTATATTTTAAACGTAACAACAAAACGCAATAATTTTAAATTATTTACAACATTATTTACATCAAACATACAATGTTTACGTTATAATTTCTTCTGTATATTCACTAACTGAAACTATGAAATTTTCATTTAAAAATTAGATGCGAAAATGTAAAAATTATTAAATTTTGTTATTTGATAAAATATTTATCGTAAAACCTTCCAAGTGATATCATTTATGGCTCCATATCAATTACTTATTAAAATATATTTTGCGATATTTAAATATAATTAAAGTATTTTTCAACATCAGACATACAACCCACCAAGCTTTATTCATTTTCCACACATAAATAATTAATTAAATTTTCGGTAAAAAAATATTATCAAAAACAAAAAAAAAATTCCATTTTTGATAAACTTTTAATTTATTTATGAAAAGCTTCTTAAATATTTATCAAAATAAATAAAACTTTGTCTATGATTTTCATCTTGTATTTAAAGAACAATATAAATTGCATATAAAAGTGAATAAAACAAAGAAAAAAAAGGAGAAAACTTTTCATCTAAAGCAATATTTTACAAATTGAAAGTAAATAGAGTTTAAACATTTTTAAACAGCATATTTATTACTCGTTGGATTATTTTTTGAATAAAAGCTTTAATATTTATTTTGGAAATATTTTTCTTTGCTTTATTCTATGAAAATGAAATTTTTTAATTCATGTAATCAGGAGCAGATGTAAAACATTCACTTTTATTGATTTCTTTTAATTATTTTTCATTTCCACCTAAACTTGAAAACAAAATCTGATGCCAGGTGCATTTTTTTCAGACATTCACCGAAAACAAAATTACTTTCAAATTAGCTGAAAACTTCTCAAAGAATATTCCTGCATAGTTTCAACTCATTTGAAAATATTTTTTGTTGCCTGAAAACCTGACATCAGCACTGCAAGGACCGGGTCCAACTGGTTTTTTTTTTTTAAATCTCTGAAAGTTTGAGTGCGTATCTTTCGCGAAATTCTTTTTGTCGTCCAAACTCAAGCTAAAGCTAAATAAGCTAAACTAAAGCAAATTCGATTTTGTCACAAAAAGTAGTAAACACAGAACAAATGCTTTGGAAATTATAAAAAAAAAGATATATTATACCCAGAGATTAATGATAGTAAAATAAATTAAATAAAGTTTTTAGCATAGTGATTAATTAAATATTTTAATAGTAATTGAAATTTATGATAACTTTACTTCCAATTGAATTCAATTGAAAAATCAAATTTCAATTGGAGCAAAGTAAAAGCCATAAACCTTTTCGTCAATAGATAAAATAAGTCGATTTTAGACAAGAAAAATAAAAATAAACTAGTGAAAGTGAAAAGGTTATTCGAAACCTTTTTCGCAATAACACAAAATAAATCACAAAAAGTAAATTCAGTACGAAAATATCATTGAACAATCAAAGCGTGTCATTTATTTTACTGAAGAAATAATTTTAAAAAAAAATAAATCAAAATCCTTTTATTATTCTTGAGTCACGCTACCAAAAAGTTTATTTTTATTTCTTATATTTAAATCTCTCTGAAAAAAAACAATAATGCCAATCACTTCAGTACTTCTTCCGTTAACTTTTGAGCCTAGAATTTACTTAAGTCAAATTTTTTATTTTTTTTTATCAATTTCTATTAAAAAATGAATTATTGTCATGATCTGTTGATTTTCTATTTGAACGTTCAAATACTTTTGATAAGTGCTTGATTACTATTACAGTAAAACAAACAATAAGAATAAAAATAAAAAAAAAATGTAATAAAGGGATGAAGAATTGATTGTAGAAGATCAAAAATAAATCTGTTATTCGTGCTCTTGACGCTGATAAGTGAAAGTGAAATTATATTATTATTATTATTATTATTAAGCTCAGGAAAAATTATCTAACAAATAGAGAGAACACGAAATGTTTTCAATTCTTTAACAACCAAAACGATTAAAGTTTACGTTTTGCTTTTATTTCCCTTTAAAATCTCTTTGTATCAATCAAAGTTATGCTTTTTTACATTATTATTTATATTTTCGTGTTATTTTCATGATGTTCGTATTCGCTTTTGTTTGTGTTTGTGTGTTGCAAAACACTATTGTCTGTGATAAAGAGTTTCCGATTTTATACAACAACATATGGATTTTTTATTTTACAGCTTTGCTTTATATAAAAGAACAAAATATCCGAGAAAAAAAGAAAAAAAAAGAATTAATAAAAAATTGTAACAAAAAGAAATTTTTTGTTTGTGCTTTCGTAAATACTTTTCTTTTTTTTTTTTTTTTGTTGTTGTTGTTCGATATTATAGCACAGGGAATTATATAATTTTTATAAACTGTACAATGGGTACATTTTTAAAAACATGGAAAAAGTAACTTTGTAAAAAAAAAAGCAGAAAATCTGTTTATTCATTAAATTTATTCATGTCGCTGTAAAACAATGCACAATTTTGATTAAGCTTTTATTGTAATTTCAATAAAAAAAAAGAAAAAAAAAAATAGTAATAATTTTTTGAAATAATAATTTTCTATGTTGGCAATGTTTTGGCAGCTGTAATGTTAACTTAAGACAATTGTCGTAAGTATAAAGGAATCGTATAAAGAAAGAAACCCATTCTGTTTCCAGGTGTATAAATTTAATAAAAATAAATCGAAACTGAGTCCAATAAAAGCTTATCTTAATGGACGACATACATTCAATTCAATATAATCTATCACAGAAGCTTATTTAACCCGTATCTCGATATGTTTAGAACACTATAAAACGAACACGAAATGATAGAAAATTTCACCAAGCAAACCCACAATGTCCATGAGAACAAATCCAATTTGATGTTTTTCTACTAAATAGAAAGAAAAGGTTCTCCTATTCATTTGTATTTTCTCCGGTTGGAAATTTTTTTGTTTTTTTCGGGCATCCCATTCTTAAAGTTAAAAAGACACACACATATTTTCAGGATTTGTTTTTTTTTTTTTTTCTTTTTTTATCCTTTATTATTATTATTATTCTCTTCTTTTCTTTTTAACGACAAAACATTGTTTTCAGACGCGCCTTAACTCCCAAGATAATTTTCTGTTACAAAGTAGACAAAGAAAATGCTGAGTGTTGCTAAATTTACTTTTTGTTCTTGTTCTTGTTGTTGTTTTTTTTTTTTTTTTTTTGGTGTAATTTTTATATCTATTTTAACGATAAAGGGATAGTAAAAACAACGAGCACAATCTCAATATGTTTTTCTTTTGAAAACAATTTTGTAAAACATTTACTAGTGCACGTGGTATGATTTATATTTTTTTTTTTTACTTTTTTTAACTTTATTTGGTTCAGTTATATAAAACAGTCACATTATTTTTTTATTTTTTTTTTGAAAATAGATAAAACAAATAATATTATTATATCCTGTCTGTTTTGTTTGTTATTAACTCATATTAACAATACCGCATTGAAGAAAGGAATTTTTGTTCTTTTTCTTCCTTTCGATTATTAAAAAAAAAATAAAATAAAATATTAAGCAGATTATTGTACATTAATAATTAGCAGAAAATACGCTATAATAGCTTTCATTCTGTGTAATCTATGGGAAAATTTTCGTTATTACTGTTAATACACTAAGGTTAAATCTAATATATTTAAAAGATGGTTTATTTAAACGCATATAACATGTTTTGCGGAGGTTTTACTAAATAAATTATAGGGCTACGTTTTAAATGATGAATTATATAGCAATAGACGATATATTCCAATGTAAGGATAATAACGAGATGTATTTGTAAAATTTCAAATAATTTTCCTTCATAATAATAATAATAAATAATGGTTAGCGGGAGTACCATCTGGTATTTGTTATTAAATTAAATTGTCATCACGTAAAATGTGAATTAAATGGTATATACGTTGTAATCATTTTCAAGGATAATTTTATTTTTTTTTTATTTTTTGTTTTTATGAATAATTAAAAAACAATTTCACTTTCTTAATTAATAATTGAATTCTAAGCTAATTAAATTTGCAAAGTTACATATAAATATTAATAATAGAAAATAAGGCTATAGAAATACATTTGAAAAAAAATTCTCATCTAAATGTCTAAAGCTTTTCAGCTTACATAACAAGTAATTAAATAATTTTAAAAGGAATCGTAGTTGTTCTCATTATAAATCAATTCACTGTAAACATTTTGTTTAGAATTTTTCCAACTCTCGTATTACTTATGATTAAATTTTCTATTTTATACAAAAAAAAAATTCTTTGTATTTACTTGTGTGCAAAGAAAATACATTATATAGGTAAATTTGAGATCCAAATGTCAACTTGTAATAATTTTTTTTTTATAATAAAAATCCAGACATGAGTTGAATGTCAAATGTTTTAAAATATGAAACGTAATGGATACGAATTTTCTTTTTATTATTACATGAAAGATATAAGAGATGTTGTGTGGTGTAATATGATTTTTTTAGTTTTACCTTGCACTGGTGAATTTTTCATTTTTACTGATAAGCTTTATATATATATATTTTTTTTTGTTTTGTTTTTTTTTTTTGGATCCATTAAATCGTTTAAAAAAAATTTATGAAAAGCATTTTCGATGAGTAGAAAATTATTTTACTTACTTGTTACCATCTATCCAATCATCCTTTTAAGCATCTTCAGTAAAATACATTGCCATAAAAGCAGAGTATTAAATCGTCATTTTGAATGTATAGTTTATTATATTTCGATAAAATAATCGTTCGTTTTCCCAATTGTACACAATGTAACATTAGTCGTTGTGAAAATTTATAGTTCTCGATTAGACATTGATTGTCTTGTTAAACAACCTTGCGGGCAAAAAGAAAAAAAACAAGAAGCACAGAAAAGGAGAAGATATGTCTATATAAGTGTTTATTTATTTGATCATTATTATATTTTATATTGTATGGATACACAACAGAGATTGGTATTTAATCAGATAACAGACAAATATAATGGCATTTTTTCGTCTACTTCTTTTTCTTCTTTTTTTAAGCGGTAAAACATTTCTATATAGGAAATGGCGAAAATTTGCCAATTACTTTTTGATTTATTTATGAAGGGAAACTTTTCAGAATTGATTCGACCTTAATGTTTAACTATTAAGGTTATAGCTATATATATTTTTATTTTTTTTTTACTTTATTTATTTATAAAATGATAATTAGTTTTATCATATCTCATCGGACAACAACATTATTTGTGACTTTTTGTTATTTTAACTACATAAAGGTTTTTTTTTTTTTTTTTTTGTTTCTCTTTATTATCAGAAATACGATAGTGTTTGGAATAGAATTAATTTACCAATCATAATTTAAAGGAAAAATAAAATGACAAAAGATCAATTTATAAGGATTGTTTTTTAATGAGTATTAAGTTTTTTTTTTTTTTTTTTTTTATTAAGGTCATATCAGTGAATGAAATCAAATTTACTTCCTTTTTCCTTAAAAAATAAAAATTTCCCACCGCTTAGTTAATGTGAAAATTTTTATATTTTAAAAATTTACGACCTGCTATGAACTTTAATCATTGATTTTGAATTTAATAGTTTTGCTTAATGAAATAAAAGGTGACGTATTTTATATTCTTCACCTTCTATAAAGGAAAAAATAATAAAGTGAATAAAGAGCAGAGCAGAAGAAAAAAAAAATATTTGAAAAATATAAAAGCCTTAACTGCAAATCAAATTGTTCAGCAACGTCACTACCGTTTATTTTATTTATAGTCTCTAAAGGCATTTCAGTATTAAAAAATGCCTATTTCAGCATTTGCTTGGCATCTTTTGTGCTGCTTACCTTATGTTCATGAACTTATTTCATTTCATTTCATTTCTATACAAAAGAAAAATACAAGTCAATGACTGTATTTTGATGATCAGAACTTTTCCAACTAGACCGTGGGTGTTTTTTTATTTATTTTAATTTTTTTTTTTGTATTATTTCCTCAAATATCATTTATGATTTGACTTAGTTAAATGTTCATTTTGTTTCATAGAAACTTTATATAAAAAGCTTCTTTTTTTTCCTTGTTGTTGTTTAATGGGATTTCGTTTCTTCTTTCTTTTTTTTTTTTTTTGTTTGTTATAAAGTAAAATATATTGAATAAGAAAAAACAGGAAAATGATTTTAAGTGATAAAATATTTAAAAATGTTTTTGCAATATTATTTTCTGGTGTCTTAAAAGGAAAATATGAACATTTATGGGAAGAGACAATTGACACTGGACAGTTGCTATTGTGGTTTGTTTACTCTACTGTGGACCGCAAAGTAATTTTATTTATTTAACATTGAATGACTATTGAATAAATAAACTCAATAAATTAAGCAATCAAAAGAATTTTTTCTTTACCATTCTCTCTCCGTCTGTGTGTATAAAATGATTTATTTTTCATAATTTTTTTTTTATTCATATTGCCACCGATTGTAATAATTTTTCTTTCGTTTTTATTTTATTTTTTATTTTTACCTTTGTTTAAAGTTAAATGAATCAAATATGTTGATTGTATTGTATATTCTTGTATCAATATGGTAAGAATACGTAGTAAATTATGAAAGACGATGAATTTTGGTGCATGAATATACTGTGAAATTGTTAACAAAAGTCAATATATATATATAGTTAAAGCACACACAAAAGAAATATTTATATATATATATAGCTTTTGAGCTTTTGTTTCAATTCTACTTGAAATATTCTTTTGTTATCTATTATAGCGACTATAAATCAAAAAAATCGTTTTTACTATTATAGTAAAGAAAAATACAACATAGTATGTCTTTTGATGTATTAAGAAAAGAAAAGAAAAAGAAAATAAAATTATATTATTTGATTTAGCATTAAATTTAACAAGATTTATGAAATTATGAAATTATTTTAATATGAAAGTTCTGTTCTGATTTAACAAAAACACTTTTTATTAGATTTTAATACCTTTACGGAAAACGAATTTTATGTATAATTTTATTAAATTTTTTCTGATTTTATTTTATTTGTAGAATAATAATTCTAATACCTTATTGTTAATCAAAACAATTTTTGAAAATTATTCATTTAGTTTAACTGAAATATTGTTTGTAATTATAGCCAACGGATAAACTATTTGTAAATTTAATTAAAGAAAATTTTGTTAAAACAGTAATATTGCTTAAAGGAATGAAATTGCAAAACCCCTCTCTTAGTATACTTAGAAAATCGATTTACAATCATGAATTTTGGACAACAAAACGAATTTATCACCATCAAGTGCAGTAGATTGTTTGACTTTTTTTTGATGATCGAGTGAATATTTCATAAATTTTCTGCAATTTAAATTTTATACCATCGATCATTTTATTTATATTTTACTTAGTTGAGAATATAGTTTCAACAATAGCAAAAAAAAAAAAAAAATGGAAAACAATCAAAACACATGTGAAAGATGAATACAACTTGTTGGGAAACATTATAATTTGACTGTTGATATAAATATGAATTTCTTAGAAGAAAAACATAATATAACCTTTGCTTAAGTTTTATATATACACACACATGCATCTATATTTGTTATTGAGTAGGAAATATAATTTACCAAAGCACTAACTACTTATATTTTACAAGCATATCGATTTAACATCATAGTTCCCTCATACAAAGTGCTCCCTAATATTCTTAGCTATAAGTACTTTTGTATATCTTCCAATGTATATTTCTGACAACAATTATTTAAATCTTCTCTTATTTCCACAAAGTGAAAGAATTTACTAAAAAACTTAAAGATTAATTTTATTTTCTTTAGTTGTATACATGATAATATACAATTAAAACTAAAAGCGAGATACGAAAAGTGAAATATACAAAATACGAAATGATAATAAAAATTTACTTCGCAAAAAATGTTAAAAATAAAATGCTTAAACAATTAAAAGAAAACTAAACTCAAACTACTCGTATTGCAATAAAATCTCATATATTTGTTGTAATAAAATGAGCTTACTAAAAGAAATAGAAATAATAATAATAAAAAAAAAGAAGCATTTATGAAGTATGAGTATTTTAGTCTACTTAGTGTTAAAGGCATCTACAATAATAGTTACAAGCAGAAAGGAAGTTAATGAAAGGAATCAAGTGAAACTCTTTTTATGCTAGATTCAGAATTTCATTACATCTTATTGAGAATAATGTACACAAATAGAACAAAGCATAATGTGCACAGTGTTAATGAGAAATGAGATATAAAAATAAGATAAAACGAATGACGTTTTATTTAGAGATAGAAATAAATTGACAATGAAAATGAAGTAACGAAATTTGACACTAAAATAAAACTCAACTTAGCTGCTTTCTTCATTTCGTATTTTTTTTAATAAAGCTTTAAATTCATAAAGCATTTAATATATTTAATTGGAAATATAGAAAACTCATAAGCAAAAGAGAATACTTCAAAATTATAATGATAAAATTGTATATCATTTGAAACAATAATATTTTATTGCTTTGACAATGCTCTCAAAGATTTTTACATTTATTAAAAAATTAAATTTTTGTAATAATAATTCAGAACTGTTTTTTTTTTCTAAATAGAAATTAAATTAAATTCAATACATGACTGGATTATGCTGTATTTTCACATAGGAAATATTTTATTTATTTATTCTTTCTAAAGTAAATAAACATACTAGTGGTTAGTGGTTAGACAGTTCAATAGTATTGCTAACATATTGTATTTATATATATATATAAATATATATATATATAAATATATATATATATGTAAGAGGATTGTGTTAAGAGTCCAATTGTTAACCACATATTGAGACATATATATGTTGTCAAAACATGCTATTTTTGGTTATTCGGTTTACACTAACAGCACGTATTCTAAGTCACTTATTGTTGATTTTGATTTATATTTATCAAATTGATAACGATATCTTGAATTTCAATAACAATGTTTCATTGAATAAAAATAATTTTTTTATAATTACAGATAAAAAAATTCCAATATGCGTGAATAATATTAAAATGTAAAAAAATAAAAATAAAAGTCATCTGTAAATATGAATTTATTTTCTAGTAAAGATGGCACAGGGAAAAATTATTTTTTTATTAAAGAGGATTATACCATATATTGATTTATTCAACTGATATATATGTCATTTGTGTGTAAAGAAGCGTTAATTTGTCTCTCATTATTCGTTATAAACTCGTACTTTAAAGACTGGCTTAATAAAGCTTAGTGTATTGATCAAAAACATAAAAAAAAATTAAAAAATGAAAAATTAACACATGTTTCTATTTAACACCCCTTAACACAATATTTATTTATTTAATACTCATAAAAAAAGAGTAGAAAAAAAAAAAAATTATTTGAAAACGAAAATAATACTATCAATGTTCGATTATGTTACTTCTATGTACAAAACACTGTAATGTTTTTTTAATAATATGCATATAAAACTCGTCTGCTATTATATAATCAAATTAAATATACAAAAAATAAAAAAAAAAATAAAACGAAAAAAGAATTATATAAAAACGAATAACAATGACATGACAACTTTACACATGTGAACATGTAATATGTTAGATAAGAATAGGAATAAATGTAGGATAACGAAAAGAAAATAACAATTTCGAAAAGATGTTGAACGTGTCACAGTTGAATTGTAACGAGAATAATAAAATGTTTATTTTATTTTCTATATTTTTTATTTCCCCGTATTTAGTTTGTTTTTTTTTTTTCTTGTTCATCCTTTTTATTTAAAGATTTACTAATAAAAAGAAAAAAAAGAAAATTAAAAATAAACGGAATGGAATGGAGACGCCTGGTAATTCGTAACAGTTTTTCAATAAATTATCACAGATTTAAACCGTGTAAAGATAATTAGATTACGAAAAATTTGTCGGTTAGTATTAATTTTTGTTTACCAGTTTATCGTAAGTAAGCATTTTTATTTTTTGTGTAAAAACATGAACATGTTTGTAATAAATTTTACTGTCATCGTATCATAATCTTAACAAAGATTGGCATTTTTCCCAGTTTTGCATCATTTGGCACCTGTCAAACATTTGTTTACTCTCATGATATCTGATTCACTTGTTCATCATTTATTAAGTTAAATATTCCATACATTTGAATGAGATTTGCAGTGCAATTTTTTTTTGTTGTGCTTTTATAATTTAAAAACTTACTTCCAGTAGTACAAGCCTATAGAATTAGAATAATTATTATTTATGTAAATTATGTTAATAAATTTTCTGTTTTTGACACCAAAATAATAATAATAAATATTTGATATTAAGATAATAAGGAAAATTAACTGTATAAATCTGGTAATTAATAAATAATTTATCCATGGTAAGGTGCTTTGTGATGTTATGTGATCTGGTATGCTGTTATTACACAGCGAAAAACGTTTTAATAGATGTCAATAAATTTTCATGGAAGTGAAACTTGTTAGTGACACAACTCTATTAAATAAACAGTGAGTCATATTAGATTGCATAAAAGTTAACACACACCAAAAAAAAAAAAAAACTTTTAATAAATTGTTTTATGAAAAAAGCAATTTCATCGTAAAGAGTTAAAAAAATTCATTTTGGTAAAGGTAAAATTGATAAAAAAAAAAAGCTGTATGATTACATTGAAGCTTTTTTTTTTTTTTTTTTGTTTTTTTGTTAGTTTACAAAAATAATAAAGAAACAAAATGTGATGAAAAAATAAATAGAAAGAAAAAATGTAGCGAATAGTGCTTCATATATTTCAAACAGTTTTTGCATACATAAAGTATAAACCTTAAGCGAAGTAAAAGTACTAAGGAATTTAAGTCATGTCTTCTCCCAAGTGTGCTCTTTCACCTCCAAGTACGTTTATTTTTCTTCTTTTTTTTTCGCGCTGCTGAATAAATTTCTATATGTCTGTGCATTTTTATAAATTTCACTCTTACCAAAAAAAAAAAAAAAAAAAAAAAAAAAAGCCCCCGAAATGAAAACAAAACTTTTTCCTATTTTATTTTACTTTGCATTTAAATTTCATCATTTTTTTTTTTTTTTTTTTTTTCATTTTGCAACCAGTTGAAATCGTTTACTTTAAGATAACCCTTTTTCCTTTTGTTTATGTACGATAAATTTTTCAGAAAGTCGCTGTAGAAATTTATTCAAATTTTTTCTTTTCTTTATCAGTTTCTTAAGCAATCAAAGTAGAACAAAAAAAAAATCAGCATAAAACTAAACCAAACAAAAACTAATTATTGTTGAAAGTTTTTTTTATTTCTAATACAGCGTACTGTTACAAATGATTACAGAAATTTTTCTTCTTCTCTTTTTATTGATTGAAACCGTATAGTTGTGCTGATAGATTTATTATTTATTTCAATAAAACCGTCCACTTATAAATTAAAAAACAATATAATTGGTTTATGTAATGCCACGGCTGGTGCCACGGCTTGCGTTTGAGAAATATTATTATTATTCCCTTTGTTATAAAGGAAATAAGTTTTTTTCTTCTTATTTTGCTTTTCTTCATTGTATGCCTCCAAATTAAATAAAACAAAGTTTCTTTCGGTAATTTTTTTTTTGTGTGTGTTTTTTTTTTCGGTAACTTTTCTTTTAATAGCAAGGAACTTTTGTTATATTTACTTTTTTTTTTTCAACTTCTTTTAAACAGGAAAAGAGAAACTTATTTGCCGTTTGTATTTAACATCAATCTGATATTATGTTTTACTTTTATTTTAACCACATTTTTATAAAAATGTTCATTTAGTTTGTGGCTTTGTTTTTTATTTGTTGAGAATTCTTACGGATGCTAGATAAAAAACTTGTTACAGATTTCTTTTCAATCACAAAACTGTCTATGTAACTTTGCGTTATGTTGCAAAAAAAAAAAAAATAATAATAAAAAAACAACAAAAAACATGTTTTCCTTTATGTTGCATTAAAAAACATGTGAATGATTTGTTTAAAAAAAAATAATAAGGAAAAAAGCTGTAACATGGTTAAAGTTTAATTTTTGGTTTTTTCTCTATTTTATTTTTTTTAACCTTATTTTCTACTTAAATTAAATTAAAAAAAAAGTTCAAATTAAATTAATTTAATTTAATTATGATAATAATATTTATATGCTTATGTTATTCATTGCTTATAAAGTAGCTCAATCAAAATTATCTTGAATTTTCCCTATTCAAACTAATTTAGAAAGTGGTTTAATTCATTTAAAAAAAAAAAACTAACTTTCCTGCAATGCTGAAATAATTTAATGTTATTAAAACAAACTACAAAAAATTAATTAATTGAACAGCCAATTTTTTTTTAATCTTCTCTCAATTTTTAATAATTCTAGAAGCTATATAAAATCTGAAAACACTGCATCGAAATTTACGCAAATATTTTGTTAACGAATCTCTTTGACTAATAACAAATTAACTTAGTTTTTGAAGGTTTATTGCTAAAAAAATTCCATGATTAACCGAAAAAAAAATTTATTTTTGATCAATAACAGCTTCTAACAATAGATTCAAAATGTTGAAATCAAATTTTTTTATGTAAATTTTGTATACATTTTTCTACCACTTGAATGTCTTTCAAAACAATAAATAAATAAAAAAATAAAAAATGTGGCAAACACAAAAAGCAAATTAATGCTAACAATTATAATTGAGATCAAATGAAAGTGAACTTTTTTTTTTTTTTATTGTACATAAAAGACAATGACAAAGATTGAACCTTTTTTTTTCTCTGCCTGTTTTGTTGCTGCCACACACCCTTCTTCTATTTATTCATTTACAGACCAATTAATTTACAACTTTATTATACATTTAATAATTATAAATAAGCTACATTAAATTTGTTATGAAAAAGGTGACAGTAAATTTTCGTTAATGCTTTCACCTTTTTTTTTTTTTTTTTTCTTTGCTTGAACATTTTATGCTTTCCCATAAATTTTGGTTTTAAAAAATTCATAGTTTTCAACTTTTATTGACGATTAGTAAACAACGCTTATAACTTTTCCTATAAATATTTGACATTAATGTTCAGAAGTTTAAATCGTAACAACCTCAAATTAGTTAATAATAAAAAAAAAAAAATCTTTTTCTTGCTTTCTTTCTGCTTTTGTTTGAAAAATAAAAAAAAAATAATAATAATAAAAAGGAATGAAAGAGAAAAACTAATTGATTTACCAACTTCTTGTTTATAGACGATGAAAATAAATTAATTAGACATACAAAGTGATTTGCATAGATGATGAAGTATCAGTGTTATGCATACATATATATATATATATATAGATTTTCTATGACCTGTATTTTCCGCATGACAAGAAAACACTGTAACCTCAATTTTATTACTAAGATCAAACACATCCTATAAATACATGAAAAGTTTAGTTACTTTATGTAGAATGCAGAGTAATACGGTGCGGTTGTTTTATCAAATGTTTGACACCATTTATTAAAGAAAAGTGAATGTATAACTAACAAAATACAGTATGTAGGTACTTATAATAATGGAAATTACCAAGTAGGAGAATATATATGTATATAAATATATATATAGTGCTTTGTTCTAAGTTGTTTGCTTATTATGTTGGACAATTAATTCTATTTTTATATCAACGTTTACTCTGCTGAGCAAGCTAAAAGAAAATCTATATTTTAATAATGCTGCTGATGAAAAACCATTACATACATCTATATATAATCTTCATATTGATTATTTATGATGAATTTATTATTATCCCGACAGCATTCATTATATTGAAATAGGGAAGAAAAAATTCAGTAGCTATAATTACCTCTTTGGAATCAGTTCTATAAAATATTTTTTCATCAATAATAAACTTTTTTTTTTTTTTTTTTTGTTCTATGTTTTATTAATAATGGCAATGTATTTTGTGTTTATTGTGAAATTTATTGTGTTTATTGTTGTTTTATTAACAAAAGTACAGTTGCAGCCAGTTAATTTAGCAGTCAAGTGTATATTAAATTAAAAATCCACTTAAATTTTTATTATTTTTTTTAATTAAATTTTTTTATTTGTTTGCAGCATGTCAGTGTATTTATTTAACGGGAACAAATGATAAAGATTGGGGATTTTTTAACGTTGACTCATTAGATGTCAATGGAACAAATTCACGTGATTGTATGATGCTTTTTATTATTGGAACAGAACAAGAAATAATTGAGTTACGTTTAGATATCATCAAACTAAGACCTGGGTAAATATTTCTATATTTTTAAGCTTTATTTTTCATATTTTTTTTTACAAGTAAAGTCACATGCCTTATACGTAACATTCTTATTTATTTGTAACAATAAAATGTTCAATTCACAAACATGAATAGAGTATCGAACGTGACCTATCATCATATCTTCTAAAACAATGCATTGTCGATGTTGTTCTGAATAACAAAAGTGTATTGTCGTCATATTTAAAAGAATAATAAAAAAAAATGAAAATGAAATTGAAAAGTAAAACAAAAAAGAAAAAAAAAAAACTAAAAATATGGAAACCTAATTTCCGTGGGGATGTAATTCAACAGTTATGTGTGTCGCATGATGTACCGAATAATAACTAAAATTATTATAATATCGTCATTTAAGACACAAATTTGTATAGAAAAACATGACGATGTTAAATTTAAGCGAACGACAATTGACTGCTAATCACAATTTTTTTTATTCATTTTTCGTTTTTTTTTTTGTGTCAAATTTCCTACGTTTATTTAAAAAAAAAAGATATTATTTAATAAAAAAAAAAACTGAATGATTAAAATTTTAAATTTAATTTACATTCGACAGGTGTATGAATCGTTTAAGAATTTATCCACATCTAAAAGATGCTATAGTTACTGAGACAAGTGATTATGATAAAGAAATTTGTTCGAATAATGCAACGGAGTTTATTTATGATAATAATGTTTTAATCCATAAGACACAATTAAATGCAGAAGACATACTGTTGAAAAGTGGTGAAAATTATAATTTGCACAGTGATGCACTGAATGATAATGAAATTTCTTCAGACATTAAACGATCAATATTTAGTTCAAATAGAGCGATGGCCGTACAAATTTTATTCAAATTACCAGATAAAAATTCATCAAGAAGCACCACCAGAGATTTTCATATAAAGGGACGCTTTCAATTTGTTAACAAAGGTAATCGTTGGTTATTTTTATTTTTATTATAACAAAAACTAGTCTCATAGAAAATATAATTTTAGCAAAATACCAGATAGAAGGTCAACTTATACCGTCAACATTTTGTGATTATCAGTTTCTACCATATCAACAGCAGATTCAAAGCACAATTGAAAATAATCATAGTGAGAAGAACTTATGGCGACATTTCTATTCACCCCGTTATCCAGCTAAATATCCGTCACATATCAAATGTTTGTACAAATTTTTCGGCCGGTAAATAACAAAAATTTCGTTAAACATTATTAAATAATTTTTTTTTTTTTTTAAATAAAAATTTATTCAAATTCCAAACAGTCCAAAAAACCTGGTGGATGTAATCTTTGAAAGTATTTACTTAGACGAACAAGCCAATAAAAGGTATTTTAATTAAACAATATAAAAAAAAAACTCCTTTGGTTTTTAAATTTAATTTTATTTGTTACAATATTTGTCAAGGAATTTAAATTTTTTCCTTTTTTTTTTTTATTTAAATTTTCATTTATTTAATTTCATTACATTACATATAAAAAAAAAAGTTAATATAATATAAAAACAAAGAAGCAATTGGTATGCATAAAACACTAAAGACTCTGGGTAAAGAGTTCAACAATTCGTTTTAAAAGAAAGACAAAAAAAAAACATATTAAAAGCTCATTTGTGTCTCTTGAATTTAATTTGTTTTCATTTATCTTGTTTTTTAACAAATGTAAATAAAATTTTCCCGTTTTCTTTTCTCATTTTAAAGCTGCATTCAACATGATAACAAGATAACTGTATATGATAACAAATTACCGAACAAGACAACGATAATTGATGTATTCTGCAGTCAAAAGTTTTATAAAAGAGTAACGAGCACTGGTGCCAATTTAGTAATAGAATTTGATTCTAGTTCTAATAAAACTTATCATGGATTCAGCGGTAAATACAGATTTATTAATATCAATAATACAGGTAAATTCGTTTTTTCAAAAATTAACAAATTTTTATATTTTTAAGCTTTAATAAACTTTTACTTAAAGCTTAAAGATTTAAAGTTTTATTACAAAACTTTTTTTTTTCTAAATTTACACATAATTTCCTTTGCAGATAGCCAAACATATTCCCAATTGGATAATTCAGCAATTAAAAATGAAATATTTCAGATTTTATTACCGAATAAAAATGAAAATTATTCAGAGGATGTTTTCTTAACAAATGGTAAAAGCATTGCCGATTTAATTTTCGAAGAAAATCAGCACACTTTCGGAATCTTAAATGGAGCAACTTTAAATGTAACAACAAATATAACAAACGTAACCAATGGCGAAGATGGTGACAATGTTATAAACCGAATTCGTGCCTGCCCACCAGGTATGTATGATGTTTACCTCTAACATTTATCATTCAAACAATGGTGGGCAATATAACTAAACCAGCACCACCAAACCCTTAATAAAGCAAACAAATAATAAAAAAAAATTAAATAAAGACAACAGCAGAAAAAAAAAATTGAGAGAAAATTCTGTTGAATATTTTTGCTTGGATCTTTTAATACGACATAGGAAAAAAAAAATTGTGGCTTGTGAATTGTGGCTGTAATAAACGTTTTGGACTTTTGCAAAATTATAAATAAAACTAATGTTACAAATTAAACATTCCATTTATTTATATAACTGTTATTTAGGGGTAACACTTTAACATTAATTTTTTTTATTTTTCTTTTGCGTTTTTGTAACTTGTCGACTCTGCTGTTATGCGAGGAGCAATTCTTTTTTTTGCTGTTTTGTGTGTCCTTATTATTTCTCATTAAGCAATTTTCTTTGTCGTTATTTCCAAATGCAGCATACATATATATATAGTTCTCTCTGAAATAGTAATTTGTAGTAATTAATTCTTCTTCTGCTTCTTCCTTTTTTTTTTTTTAATTTTTGTTGTTATCATTTGGTAGGGATTTAATATAAAAATTGGAACAGCGGTTAAAGCAAATAACGAAACGCAACTAATTATAGAATGTTAAATAAAAAACGTGTTTAAGTCTTTATTTATTAAGAATTTTGTGGTAAATATAAGTTATTGTTAAAATTAAATTTGTTCTATTAATGTGTAAACATTAAATTAGTTAAGTTAACCAATATTTCTATTTACAATTGTGACTAATTTCATATTGAAAATTCGAAGAAAATATTCAACCACAAATCACAAATAAAATTTTAATTATTTATTTTACACAAACATATTATTATTAAAGTTTAAATTAAGTGTAAATTAACAAGTGTATTTAAAGTGCATACAAAATACGATTTTAAAGTCAATACAAAATCAATAATTATTATTTATTTAAATTTTCAACAATATTGTTAATATAATTCTTGAAATTTTGATTCAAAATACCTGGCATACATAAAATAACAAAAACTCCTTATAACCGAGTTACAAATAATTTTTATTATTCTTATTTTTATTAAATGATGAGAGAATAACATGTAACAACACAAATATTTTAATAATTATTTAGTTTTCTGTATGTGGTTATTAAAAAAAAAAAAAAAAAAATAGAAAATTCTAATTTAATATAATATAACATGGTAAAAATACTGCATTTAATTGTTATTCACGAAAATTTAATTTGTTTTTTTTTTTTTTTTTTGTTTTGTTTTTGCCATTTTCCGTTGAATAATTAAAAGAAAAATCCACAAAATTTTTTGTATTATTAATTTTATAAAAATAAAGTTTTTCCTAGCCATTTATAAAAATTTAAATAAACAACAATAACAACCAAAAATGTATGCAGATAATATACCATGTTAAAAACAAACCAAAAAAATAAAAAATATATATATTTTTGTTGTTAAATACTAAATAATATGAGCACAAGTGTATTTGTGTGTGTGTATTTTCGTTGGAAACAGATTTAAATAAAATTATTTTGATATCATAATTATTAAATGACGGATATACAAACATATGTGGATGTTTTAAAAACATTTTTTTTTCTTGTTTTTTTTTTTTTTATTATAACTCAATATGTCAGTCCAACAGTTTTTATCATTGTGTATTTAAGTTTTTTTATTTTACAATTTGATTGTCAATATTTAAACAATATTTTAATTAATTTGTTTGTTTTAAAAAAGAAAAAAAAAATTAAATAAAAAAGAATTTTCCTTTGCTTTGATATTTGATTAATTTATCACATCAAACATCAAATACGAAATGTTGTTATCATTATGTAATAAAATTAAGAGTACAAAAAAGAAAAATTGTGATAAATAAAGTTTTACTAGGGAAAAAAGCTTAGCTAATTGTTATTTTTACCGGGGTAACAGGTAAAACAAAATTCACAGAATTCGATGACTTCAACATAAATGTTATAAAAAAATTAAATTGTAAATTCTGTCTGTCCATGTCCCCTGTAACATTTATAAATAATAATACAAAAAATAATTATTTTTTTTGCTAATTACGTTACTTCAACTTATTTTAAATGTGCAAAAAAGTCTAATACTCAGGAATTAAAGTTTTTTATATATTAAAAAATAATGACAGATATTTCCTTTGTCCAAAACGTCCATTACACTGTCTGTCTTAATGATAAAGCACACAATGAAACAGCTTTAATTAAAATGTACATATTTAATTGCATTTTTTTTTTTTTATTATTAATTATAAGATAGACAAGCATTTTTTGGTTATTCCTGGGAATAAAGTTTAAATGTACAACAATGGGTATTTTGTTGATAGATAATCAGTGTGTTGGTCGCCTATATAATCGATGAAAACTCAAGTGGAAATATTTCTAGGCATTATATGCTATTGATAAATAGATTTAGGTTGTGCTACCCAAATCACAACAAAAGTTTAAAGTATTTAAAAGGTTCTATAAACACGATGCGGTTTAAAATTATTGAGTGAAAAATATTTCATAACAAAACAAAAAAAAAAAACAGCAACCCTTAAATACTTGAGCTTTCTATATAACAAAAAAAAAAAAATATTTTATAGAGCTATATGCGAGTTAGTTTCCTTATTTTTTTCTTGTATAAATCTTTGATATCCTTTGTTATGTTTTCTGATTTCGGTTCTGTTCGGGAATATGTTTTTTTTCCAATTTCTTTCATTAATTCCACATATCAAACAACCATTTGTAATTAAACACAATCATATAAATGTTTTGTGTGAGACCATAATCAGTAAATATGATATGAAAGAATAACCCAAAATGATAATAGAATAATATAAAATGTAAACTAGGGTGTGTATAGCAATATCATAGTTCCTTATTATTATTATTATTATTATTATTATTTATATTTGTTTTTATGGTTTCAATTTATAAAGTCATTTGTTGCTTTTATTAGATTATATAAATATACGTATATATAATATTTGTTTCATCTGTTTTTATTTTTTATATATTATATCATCTCTTATGTTTGGTGTTGAGTTTAAAGTCACCATATAAAAGCCTCACCAAATATTTTATACAAATACAAACATTTGTTTATTTTCGTTTATTTTTATTTTTTGGTTATATATAAACACTATTAAGGTTATTTATTTATGTTTCCTATTTGTATTATACTCACATTTCATAATTAAAACTTTATTATTCTCTTAAGTATTATGTATCAGAAACTTGATATATTTTTCTATATTTCCGTGCAATTTATTAGTTTAAGCTATTTTTTTTTTTTTTTTTTTGTTTTTATTTACAAGCAGAAAAAAATAATAAAACCATTTGAAAATTAGTTAATTTGTTAATTTAATACACCCCTACGAAATAATAAATATTAATAACAGTTTTTCTGTAGTGTAAATGACGTCATTAATTAAATAATAAAAAAAAAAAACAAAAAGCTCTAAAAGAAAAATAATTAAAAAATATTTTTCACTTGGTTTTTACAATGTGGAAATGTTTTTTTTTTTTTTTTTTTTGTTTTTTGTGTTATAAAACGTTGCCCGTTCAAATTAATATAACAAAAAAAAAAAAAAACAAGTTAAGTACAAGAAAGATTAATAATTATTACCATCAACAGTATATGACCACTTAATAAAACAAGAATATAAATAAAACGAAAGAAACGTTTCCAAACGAAATTTTACTTTAAAAAATTTAATTGTTTCGTGTGGTGGCATCTTTTTCGGAAGAATAACAAAAATAATATTTGATATTAATTTACAATAGGGGTGATTTTTATTTCTATTGTTTTTGTTGTTGCTGTATTATTTACCAGCAGGTCATAAAATTTTTCTTTAATTCTCTGTCACTACCATGTTATATTTTATTAACATAAAAACAGAAAAGAGAAAATTATTTCTATACTTAAGATTATCACTTTGGTAAAGGTTTTTTTGTTTTTTTTTATTCTTCTTTAAGCTAAAATTATTTATTATTTAACCAACAAAATAGTGCTAAAATTACAATAAAAATCTAGAGATAAAAACTAAAAAAAAAAATTTATTTTTATTTGTTGAAAACATTCCAAGTTATAAAAAAAAAAAAATTTTTTTAATGCAAAATAAATACGTTTGGTAAAACCCAATGCGACCAAAACATTATTTAAACCATGAATACACTTGATATTGAGAAAGGAACAAAAAAAATTAAATAAATAAAATTATAAATAAGCAACATTTGCATACATGTAGACGAATTTTTTATTTTTTTATTTTTATTATTTAAATTGTTTTATAGCAGGAAAAATAATCAAACCAAACCAAACATTAGAATATAAATAGCAGATAGAATGGAATTTTTTTTTGTTATTATTTTTACAGCGAAAAGTATTTATTTTGCAGTTTTTGTTTTTTTTGTTTTGGTTTGTTGGTTGTGTAAGAAATTTCATTTAAAGTTTAATAGAAAATTAAAAAAAGTCCGCTATTAGCATATTTTTAAAGAGAGATAATTTCATTAAAGACATTTTTAAAAGCCTACAGTTGAAACGTAACTAATCCCTTTATTTCGTTAATACAAATAAGTAAATTAATTTTTAAAAAATCCATTGAATGTTTCATTCAAGTAGGATGATTTTAATTATGAAATTATTAACATATGGCCATATTTTAATAATATTAAATATTTAAGCATATGATTACAAAAGCCACACACACGCATACACGCACTAAATTAAAATTATTAAAGAGTAACGTTAAAGTACAAAACTGAGTTACTTAATAAATACTACCGGTACGCGCCTGCTCTATGCATGTATTTACATCAGATGGGGATATATTACAACGATCTCTTGCTCTAAAACACAGAGAAAAAAAGCTCTTCTGTTACCGATAGTACATAAACATGTAAACTGCTGTAAAAATTAAATATTGAGCGGCGCCTGCCCAGCATCCGTAATACTCAGCTGCTAAGATTTACATTGGTAGCACGAAATCTCTTTGAAAAGAAAAAATAATTTTTATCTGTAAAAGCTCGTCTCCTTCGTTCAAACGAAAATCGAAAAATATTTTTATTGATGTCCTTTTCTACTGGATGCACACACAAAAAAAAAGCTCATTTATCTCAGTGCTACAGTATCGGGACTAGTAATGTGTTTGACTTTTAAGGAGACGGTCGCAAACAAAATTTCTTCGCATGAAATATTAAATGAAGTAAATTATTAAGCAAGAAAATTATTAATCAATCAAAAGTATCGTCGCGGCATATGTGATTTGTTTTTGTTTATTATTTTATTTTTTTTTTCGGTTTATTTTTACATGCCATCGCTGTTACTTGGTGGTTGTGCTTTTACATTATTCTGGTAATAATATTTTCTATTCGTTTTACAGTGAAGAGTTTTTTTTTTTTTTCCTGGTTTTGATTTTGATTTTCTTTTTTTTTTTTGAATTATGGTTTTGGTTTATTAATTGGAAAAGTACTCAATAAAACAACCAACATATTGGAATAAAAAAAAAAAATTATTTTTTTTCGTTTCTTATCCAAATGTGTGTGTGTGTGTGATAAATCATTGTTTTCATTTTTAATTAAAACAAAAAAAAAAATTAAAAAATATTTCTTTTGGTTATATGGAATTTTTTGTTGTTTGTTTTTCCTTTGAACTCATTGCTATATTTATGTTTTATTTTCTGGCATTATAACGCTTTGTTTCCTTTTTTTTCTTCTTTATCTTCTTCTATTATTTATTTTTTGTTCAACATCATTTTTGTCGCCAGCATTATTATTATTATTGTCATTTTCATTATAAAACATTTTTATTTATTTTTTTTTTATTTCGCTTCTTGTTTTGCCTACCAAGAAGATCTGTTACATATTTAACCAAAAAAGCTGAAAAAAAAAATTATTTTTTTAGATAATGTGTATTTGTTCGGGAGTGTGGTAACAAGAAGAGTAGGATGTTTCATCCGGCATTATTTTTATTTTTCATCTATCAGCATCCACATTTGCTGATAGCATAAAATATGTATGCAATAAAGAATAAAAGAGATTCTTTGAGCCAAAACAAAAAAAAAAAAATTACTGAATAAAACATTTTCGGACATTGGATTACATGATATTTATAAACAATATTAAAGTGACTTACTGAATTATATTTACAATAAATATTAATAATAATAATAATAAAAAAAAAGTGTGCTAAGCAGTAGGTGTTCATGGTGACATTTTATATAAAATAATAGAAAGTGGCAACATAATTTATATAATAATAATTAAAAAATTTATTTTTATCGTTTTGTTTTGTTTATATAATCAAATAACGATCATTAATCATTTTAATTACCAGAAATACATTTACAGAATGCAATTATATTTTTTATATATAATATTAAAATTAAATTTTGCATAACAAATAACAATAAAATTAATTGAAAAATATATAAATTATCATATTTTCACAATGGGTTTCAAAATGTGTTAAAAAAAAAAAAAAAAAAAATTATTTTATTTTAATTTTTCATTTTTTATTTCCACATTTATTATTAATTAATTTTAATTTAATGTTATAAAATTATAATAATCATAATTATTATAAAACAAGGACATTTTTTATAAACAATGATTTACTCGAAATAAAAGCAAAAAAAAAAGTGAATAAAATCGTCTATTAGCAGCTGTTACACAAATATTAAATGACAAATAGAAGATAAAAATAAAATGTCATTTGGTTTACGCTACGGTTTTACTCCTTAATAATAATAAATCTTTTTTTTTATTTATTATTCCCTAACAAATACTTTGAATTAATTATCAACCAAAATTAAAAGAAAACACGAAACGCTAGCTATTAATTACTCATTTTTACTCTGGAAAAATATTTATCTTTACTAAAGCCGCAATAATAATAAAAAAATTATAAACAAAGTGGTTAAGATAAAACGAAAAAAAATAAATTTCAACTGTTTAAAGTGTAATAAATGAGGAAATAAATTAAATAAAGAAGAAAAATTTGTTCATTATAATAATATTGGAATAATAAATGTTGTCAAGTGATACATCAAAATGTTATTTGTGGATATCATGTGCCAAAAATCATATCATATTTCAACATCGAGTGTTCTGTGTTTTGTATTTGTTTTCCTGAGATTTATCCTATGGTCAACAGCAAAGGTGACAGACTATGAAAAACACCGAGGTAAATAGAAACACAATACATATTTTAGTGTGATTATTATGAATTTAGTTTATATTTTACATGCAGAAAATTTTTTTCGTAAACTTGTATCAAAATAAAAAAATAAAAATTATTTGCTGATGCAAATTAAATTGATTAAATAATGCGTCTGATGCCAAATGGCGTACATTATGTGAAGTATTATTATTGCACCAATGTTTGTAAATTTTGTAATTTACATACGGGCATAATAGTGGCAGTTTGCCAATTAGTGGTCCACAAATGTCAGCTACCTTAAAATGTTTCACTGATATGCGGTTACACAGAGTGCATCATTTCTTTTATTTTAATGCTCTAACATTACTCAGTTTTTTTTTTTTTTTTTTTTTTATTTTATCCACAAATAAAATTAAAGGAAAAAAAAGTTCTACGGTATAATAATTAATTATTCATTTTACTTTATTACTAAAGCTTATTATTTTTTTTTTTTTTGCATCTGAAAAAACCCATTATTAAAATTAAATACCACTGTAATCTGTATTTCAATACAAAAGAGCTTTTCGTTTCCTTTTTTTTTTTCTTCTTCATTTTTTGTTAAATGTCCAAACGTTTTACTAAAATTTCCTTCGATTTGCTAAGAAGATGATTATTATCGTCTGTCAATTCATCTATTCTTTATTTCGTCTCTGAAAAAGGTTTAGGCTTTTTTTTTTGTATACCAAAGAATAAATGAATGAATGAAAGAATGTTTACTAAGGGACAGGATATTGACATGAAGATCTCTAATTTGCATTCAGGTCACTCGATCTAAGGGAATTTTATTTATTATTATTATTATTTTTTTTTTTTTGTTATTAGTAATCCAATTTCTTATTTATAATTTCAATTGGATATTGATATTAAAATGATTTTTACCTGAGCAATTACACAAAATTTAATAATGTTTTATTATCTGAGCATATTTAAAGAATCAAGGTAGAAATATGTAAAAATCTATTATATTCTTTATAAAATATTAACAAACAAAAAAAAAAAAAGAAAAGTTTATTTTGTTAATATTAAGTAAAATGTTTCCAACAGATGCCTACACGAGCTTTCAAAAAGATTAAAAAAACATTTTTTTTTTTAACTTTTCAAGTTCCACACGATTGATAAATTTCTCCTTGTAAGTTTTCTTGCCTTCTAACCAGATTTTTTTTTTCTTCACATTGCCTTATAACTGGCTTTTACGTCATCACCTAAAGAAATTCAGATGAAATTGTTCATGTTCCTCCTTTGTACGTAAATCAGAAGCAAAAAAAAAAATTCTATTTATTTTATAATTCGACAATCACATGGAATTTATTCTGGTCTTAGTCAAACAAAAACCCAACCAGCTCAATTTTATTATCACAAAAGGTATAAATAATGACAAGAGTAAATAAGTGAAACGGAAATTATAAAAGTAAATTGGGATATTATCTGAAGCATAAAACTAATGGGATTTTATTTTATTTTTTTTTTTTTTTTTGTAACTCTGTTTGTTTTTCTGTCTCTAAAACACTCAAAACAATTTTTTATTTCGTTTATCAATTATTTAAAAAGGTGCAGCACAGGAATACATTCTATTATAAATTTTTTACAATCTTCAGTCTTAATCTTCCAATTAAACTTTCTTTTTTTTTTCTACTTCTTATCAAAAGAGTTACAGTTGGTATAGTGAATCGGTCTCACAATATAGTGATATGGTCGTTTCTTCAAAAAAAAAAAAAACTGTAATTTTCGATTTGTATTTTATTTTGATTAGATTTCTTTATTTTTCCTTTTTATTTCTTTTTTTTTTTTTTTTTGTCTTAAGCTGAAAGGTAAAACAATTGTGAAAGTTTTTATCACTTTAAGTGAAAAGAGTTTAATTTGGTGAACCAGACCAAAGTTTATAAGAGAGCTCAAAGGAGAAGTCATCAGTCCGTTAAATAAGATAACAGACAAATAGAATTGTAATAAAAAAAAAAAAAAAATTATTTTATTTTACTACATAATATGTGAAAAAGTTTTTGTCGAAAAGATTTTTCAAAATATAATGTAACCGTATCTTATATTGCCTATAAATCTAAATTCAAGATAACATATGACTACTCATTTGCATTTAAATCAAGTCCAATACATAATAGTTTACTGTTGGCAATACATCAACGTCAGTCACCCAAATATATAAAATAATTTTCCAATTTATCATGTGTGTTACTTGCTTTTTATTTTTAAATAAGATTTCTACAAGGAAACTATAAAGGAACATGTTCCCACATATAAATTTGTTGATATTTTGGTGGTTAGACAATACAAATCAGTCAAGTAAATAAAAAAAAAAAATTTTTTTTTTTAACATTTTGGTGATAATAAAAAAAAAAAAATTTAAATAAGCTTAAACTTATATAATTTTTACAGCATTTGCCTAGATATATTTTGTTTTAAACCGATGTTAATTTGGTTTGCATCAGGAAGAAGAGATAATAATAATTATTTTTTATGTTGAAATTTAAATATGAATTTTAATGAAGCATTTTATGGTGCCAAAAAAATAAAAAATAATAAAAAAAAAAAATGGAAAAAACATTGACGATGCTAATATTATTACTTTTAAATCAAGGCTTATTAACGGTTATTTAACACGCAAAAGCTTCAGATACGTTTTATCCGTTAACTATGTATACATTTTTTTTTTTTTTTTCATTCTTTCGTTCCTTTTCTTGGTTCAAAATCATTTGTATTTCGGGAGATTTTCATTATTGTAACAAAACAACATTAAAAATAATATTTTAGCGTAAATTTTCCCTTATTATAATGTGGTGGTGTGATGATAAAAACTTCAACGTAAAACCCATAATATTTTGTTTAATGTATTTTTCATGCACGAAAAATATGCTTCTTCCTTTTTTAACATTTTTTTTTTTTTTTTTTTTAATAACATAAAAGTAATATTTCTAGGGTGAAAATAATTTTTTATCACAAGGTAATCATGGTTTTCAAAGTGATGAAATATTAAAAAAAAAAAAAAAAATAAAAAAAAAATTAAAATGAAATCTATGTTGGAAATAAATATGTGGTGGAGGAGCTTATAATACCATAAAAACACCTTAAATATGCCACAAGTTTGTTAAAAACCATAAAAAAAAAATTCTTTTTTTTCTTCCTTTCTTAAAACAAATATTGTTGAGGTTTTTTTATAACATTAAACTTTATTTTTTCGCTGAATTAAAGTCTTTTTTTTTTTTTTGTGCTTTTTCTTTTCATTTCAACAATTTATTGCAACAAGTTTTATTATTTAAAATTATTATCCTTCTTCTGCCTTTTTTTTTTTTTTTTTTTTTTTTTCTTGAAAATAATAATTAATAAATTTGTGTGGCTGTTAAGGAGAAGTGGAAAATGGAAAAAAGCACAAAGTATGAACAATCAATTTCACCCTTTTAATCAAATCAAGATATTTGCCATAAAATTATAATTTTATGATTTTTATCGTTACGTTAATAAATAAAGATGAAATATGCTTTCTGAGCTGTTCAACTGTTTTATTAATTCAGTGTAATATCAGAATGATAGATATCTGTGTAAAAAAGAAAGTTAATGAAAGAATTCTTTTTAGTATTATAATAATAAAGAAAATAATAAATATCTACAGATTTATATCCAAATGGGGCTAAGAAAGAAAGTTTTTCCTTTTTTTCTTTTTTTTTTTTTTGTTCTCTTTTTGTTTAAAAATAAAAAAATCTATAAAGTTTAAGAAAGTTTCTCTTGTTGTTTCCTTTCTGTATTACTGCCGTTGTTGGTTTTGACTCAGAGGTTTTAAAAAAAAAAATTTGAACTGGTTTATAAAGTATCCATCGGAATTGTTTGACATTAGTTTTTATACAACAAACTGTCAACAACAGTATTATATAAGTCAGAAGGCCTTTTAAAAGTTAAAGTCAAGAATAACTGGAAAATAACACCAACTTTACAGGTTTCACAGTAAATTGATAGACAAACTAAAATAACTTTCATTCCACTGATATTAATAATATTTTTTTTTTGTTTTGTGTTTGTTTAAGCACGTGCAAATATCTCATTTGATTGTAAAACCTCAATTGCTTTTTTAGTAGGGGCGGACAAACCATATTTTGACATTGTTTAAAGTTATGGTGGAATTAAAATAAAATAAAATAAAAATAAAAAGAGCAAGGGAATTATTTATAACAAAAATAATAAATTATAATATGGTAGGCAGAACATAAATATTCGCGTTATTCCAACCCCTAAAAAAAATATGACACTATTGTCAGAAAATTGTCATTAATTTAACGTTAATTGTCAGTTTTACACAAAATTTAACACTTATTTACTAACACAAAAATGAGAAAAACCGAAATAAAGTGAAAAAAAAATGAAAACAATACTAATCAGTAATCAACACACAAAAAGCTTCTTGTATCTTGTACATATGAAAAACTAAGGAAAACATAAAATTGTTTCTTATTATTAAAATATTTTAAATAATTTATGTTAACCACAAATATTTTATGTGTCGTAGGAGTAAACAAAAACAAAAGGGTTGCTAACAAAATTATATAAATTTCTTTGATATTTTACCACCCCAACATTAACAGTTGTTAACCGAATTTTGTTGTTTCATTTTCTTTTCTATTTTATTTTATTTCACTTTTTATGTATATGTGATACATGTTTTTAAGTAATATACATGATGTTTGCCTATTGAGTATGATGACTATAGAATTATTATGAATATTTTAAATAATAAAATAGAAATTTTTCGATAATATTTTATATATGAGACATACGAAACATTAATTCAAATAACCAAAATTCAACCTTCATAATTCAAAAATACAAAAATTCTTTTGGTAAGAATTTTAAGCAGCCTTTCGTGTTCGTTAATATAACTGATGTGTGGTTTTAGATTTTATTATATGTAATGAAACTATAAAATTGGTTTTAAAATTAATATAATAAACCGTCTTAAACCGCTAACAAATATAAATTTATTCAGAAACTTTACCATTTATTGGTCCCTTTATATTAAAAATAAAAATATAAAACATTACTGTACAGTAACTAATTGTACTTAACGACAGTATTTGTTAACCATAAAAGCTGGAACTAAGTGTAATATGTTCAATTAATATCGAAACTTTAACTAATAAAGCTTTAAAAACTTGTTAATTAATTTTAATATTTTTTTTTTCTTTATAAATTTACTGACGCCACAAGGCTTCCCTTTGTTTCATCTAAATTATGATTAAATATTTCTATACATATCAAAAAAAAAAAAAAATAAATTTAACTTAAAGAAAAAATGGATAAAGTTTACGAAAAAAAAAAAAAAAAAAAAAAAATACAAAACTTTAAGCACAATTAAAAATAACAAATTTAAAGTGGTTTAATTTTGTTAAATCACATTTTATTTTTAACTTTTACTTATTTTATAAAATCCACATAAAAAGTATAAAAATAAAAAAAATTAATTAAATTAAATAAATCACAAAATGTATTAACTTTTAACACCTTATAGCACATTATAGCACCAATTTAAGGAAGAAAAAAAAAAAACTTTTACAAAATGCTTTCAAAAATAGAATATCAATTTTAAAAATAGAAAAAGAAAAAAAAAAAAAAAAAAACTTTTTTGCTGTTGTTGTTGAATTTTCTTTTTTTTTTTTTATGGGAAAAGTTTTAGTAACAGCAGCATAAAATACAACACAATTGTTGGCTCATAGCGTACATAAATGTAACACACGTCAAAATGTTAAATTAGCCAATAAAAATACAAATAAAATTATTATACGACGAAATACGTTTTTATTATACATTTATATGGATTGTGTGTGTAAGCGCGTGTGTGTGTGTGTATATATATATATAACATTTTTATTTTATAATTCACGTATTATTTCTAACGTTTAGTCATAGATTTTTCTTTCATTTTTTTTTACTTTAAATTCATTAAACAGAGGAAAATAATTGACGTGAAAATTTAAAAAAAAAACTAAAATAAAATAAACGTAGACTACATAGAGAAAAAAAAAAGGAAAACCCCCAGCAATGTTAATTAAAGAAGAAAGCACCAAAAAAAAAAAAAAATTAAAAACAATAAAAATCTCCACTGTTTATAAATTCGTTATTTAATTTTGTCGTACATTCTGATTAAAAACTTTTGAATAAAAACGAAGCAAATAAGAAACGAGAAGAAACAATTTTTTTTTTCTTGTGATTATTATTATGATTATTATTTTTATGAATAAAGATGACCAACATCTTCAGTTAAGTTTTCGTCATGGTATCGTCATGGTGATGATTTTTATATTATACGATCAAAGAATAAGAAAAAAAAAAAAAAAGAAAAGAAAATTTCGTTTTTTTCTTTCTACTTTGTGTAAGATAATCTCCAGACAAAAGTTATTTTTCTTTTATTGCTACGAATATTTCCAAGTCAAAAGTAATAGAAACAGAAGAGAAATAAAATGTGATTATTATTTTTATTAGTATTTGAATTGTTATTATGAAACTTTTTCATTTTTTTTTTTTTTTAAAGATATTTTTTGATTCGTCGAATAAGCTTTAAAAGTTCTATATTTGCCAATCATATAAGTGTAGGTGATGCAATCAATATAAATTAATAATCTCATCACAAAAAATGCGTCTTTACAAACGAACGCGTTTTTAAATGAAAATCAATAATTTTATTTTACTTTTTCTAGCATAAAAGTTTAATTTCCTCTTTAAGGGTAAAAACATTTTTTTTACTTACTTCCATTTTTTTTATTTTGTCTCCATCAATAAATTTTCTTTTTAATATAAATTTTACAAACAGGATATTTTAGATAATAATTTCCTTTATTTTATTTTCTATAATTTTTTATGAAAAATAAATAAATATATAAATATAAATAAAGAAAAACAACCCTTAAAATCTTATATGTAGTCGGATTCTTAAATTTAAAGCTATTAAAATAACTGGACGGAATTTAACAGGCCATAAACTTTAAATAGCTATCCAAATGGTTGTGCAATGTAATGAAATATGTGTTAAGTAGTTAGAAAAGTAACATTAAGTCGTGTTTAAAAACATTTACATTTTAATGGTGTCAGGCAGTCCCTAGTTACATAACCGAAACGAACAAGAGAAGAACCAACAACCATGGCAAATTGACTGTACTCGAATATTGAGCGCCCCACAGAGATGTTTCCTTATTTTTTTTTCTTTTTTTAAGCATTATACAATTATATTATTTAAATACAAAGTCCTTTATCTCTAATTTATATTTAATTCATCGTGGTTAATCTGATTTTTACGAATCAATAGCTCGTACAACTATAAAAACGATATTTCACTAATCAATAAAATGCGTCTCTTCAGACTACATCAATGCAACAATAATTTTCTGTGATCTCACATAAATCATAATCAATAAAAAAAAAAAAAAATAAATAAAAACATAACTAATGACAGGCACGAATCTCTTGTGTTTTCACATTATAAATTACTTTCTCATGTGTTCTATGTGTATGTGTGTGTTTAAACATAATTGAGTTGCTTCTGCATATGATGCTTAGTACTAAGGTGTTTTCATACTAATTTCATAAACCTTTAATGAAGTTTGTAATAAATACCTTGGTGGCATAATTTGTAGAATATAATCTCATTGTTTATCTTAAATTATCACTTATCCAGAAACATTATATTACAAGGGAATGATTTGTTTCTTGTGTTGAAAATTTTTCAACTGCTTTTAGTATACTTGAATGCAATATATTATACAAAAACTCTTGAGACTATTAAAATAAACTGTTAAATACACATAAAGTAAGTTTTGGGAAGTTTTTTTTTTATAAGAATTTATTTTCAACATGATAGGATAGTCGATGTGGTTTTTGCCATTTCCACTTATGTCATCTATTATATCCTTTGTCGTTTTGAGGGATCGTAAGTCAATACATAAGCATAAATATGCTACAATATTTGAATATTTTTCTTTTAGTTAAAAAAAAAAAAAAAGAAAAAAGAAAAATCAACAACAACAGCTACTAAAAACCTCATAAAACTATTTTTCTCTTCATCATACACTAGCTAAACTCAATGTAATCAGTAAATGTTTTCTATAAAAGGAATTTAACTGGATGATACTTTAGAATCATGTCGTTTTATTCACATAATTTCCTGCTAAATGAACAACACAATTTTTAATGCAAATATTTTACAACACATAAGTTTATATTAAACAATTTTCCAAAAACTACTAACAACTGTGTTTTTCTAGGTTTTTGTTGCAGAAATATTCATAATTTTTTTTTTTTTTTTGTTGATTTTTCTTATTATTAAAAAACAAAAACTTCTTCTAAAAGCTTTTTCCCAACAATATGCACTCTTGAGAATTTTACAAAACTTGAAAGTAACCATTGTATTATGTGCTTTTACTAAAAGCAATAGATTGTTCCTTTATTTTATTATGAAATTGCATTGTGCTTACGGCAAGAGTTTTCTCTTTTAGTTTTTTTTATTTTTCCTTCTCCGTTTTTTTTTTTTTTATTTTTTTATTTATTTTTATTTAAACAAAACCCAAAGTTGGCTCATTTATGAACATAATAACATTAGTTAACCACAATTGAAAATAAATAGACAAAATACTATGAATACTTTCAATTTTTTTTTTTATAAACTTAATTTTATAACTTTTCTATACAATTAACGAATTTTTATTGTAATCAAAAAAAAAACAATAATAAATAATTTTCCATAAGGACCATAAATAATATTTACATTTTTTAATCGGATTTAAAAATTAATTTAAATAAAAAAAAACAATGTTTATGCTGAATAAATTCTATTGAAATATAATGTTAATCGTGTTTATGACAAAAGTATGTTGCAACTCTATTTTAAAAAACATTAAAACAAGTAGTGAAAAAGAAATAAAAATAAAATGCCCTAAGATGAAGTAAAATGTAAATTGTTATTCATGAAACGTTTCACTATTTTCTATTTGTAATGCTACAAAATATTTCATCTAATTTTCTTCACGCACTGTATTTATATATGTATATACTCTATTAAATGAAAAACCGTTGATTTTCTTCATTTAAAATAGGAATAAAGAAACCAACAACAAAACAATACATATCATAAATTGCACTTGTAATGTTGGACAGCAAAAGTTTTCTACTCCCAACGAAAAATGTAAAAAAAAAAAAAAAAAAAAAAATTATAAAGTCAAGGCAGAAAAACAATTGAAAATATAATTTTGTTTTTAAAACTTTAAATGACTTCTTGTTGTTTAAATTGCTTTCTTTCTTTCTTTTCCACGCTCTCTCTTTCGTTTTTTTTATTATTATTATTATTATTTTCTTTAGCCATCACCACTGGTGCCCTTTTTATTTTTAGTGGTGTTACACTTTACAGTTGAGATTTGTTATAAGTTTAATTCTAAGAAAGAGAAACAGAAAAAAGAAAAGAAAAGCGAAAAAGCTTTAAAGTAATAAAAATTTAATTTGATAATTATTATGATTGAATTAAGTATGTTTTTTTTTTTGTTTTCATTGTGGTCGCAGATTTAATATAAATTACTTAATTATGCTTAAAGCTCTGTGTATACAAACACCAAATGTGGCTTTATTATATTTTATCGGTATTGATTAAATTATTACTAACGATCGAAAAATATGTAAAGAAAAAATTGATTTTAAATTGGTTTGTATAAGCTTTTGGATTTTTTTTTTTTTTTAATAATATACGGAAATCTAATACGATTATGTATTGATACTAAACTTTGATTGTTAAATTTAGTGTTTCATAGTGTAAAAGTTTCATGTATGTTAGGGCAAAGTAGGGTAATTTTAATAAACTGAAACCATATATATCCTGAAATTAATGATTTAAAAATTTACTACAGGATTCAGTAAAGTAAAGTATAGTAAAGTAAAGTAAAGTAAAAAACGAAAAATAAAAAAAAAATTGTATATAATATTCATGAAATTCAGACAGCTTTTTCTCTGTTTTATTTTCCACAAAATCCTACGTCTTTTCTAGATTACGCTTTCTGAATATTAAATATTATCGATGTGTATAAAAAAAAAATTCTTTTATTTATTTTTTTTGTTTTACTTTTGGTAAAAATGTTATTTTTTATTTTTTTTTTTTTTTTTCTAATAATGTTTCAACGTCTTGCAAAAATCGATATAGATTTATTATAATTATATGAAATTGAAATAAAAAAAAAGGGAAATTTTTCCTTGCTTTTTTAATTAATTATTCCTTTTTTTTTTTTTAAGTATAAATTATTAAATTGTTTTTAAAGGAAATATAACAGAAATATAAATAAATAATTTTTAATACCTTGGCAATTAAATATTATTTCGTATTTATTGTAAAAAAAAAAAAGTTGTAAAATCGTTAAGTAAATTTTCGAGAGAAACACTTGAGACTGTTTATTTCAGTAATTTTTTTTTTTTTTTTTTTTTTTTATACCTGTATCCATTGTCTAAATTGTTTAAAAATAGCTTCAACAATTCAATAAGAACAAAACGTAAAAATAGAGCAATAATTTTTTTTTTTTTTTTTTTTTGCAAATGAAAAAAAGTAGCGCAAAAATGAAAGACACTTATGTGTATATAAAAACAGAAAACCAACAAACAGTTTTCAACAACCATGGAGTTAAATCATTGAAGTCAAGTGTCACAAATTATAAAGCAGACTTCTTATTACATTTGTCTGCCATTTCATTATTTTTCTATACATATTTTTTTTCAATTGAACTTCTTCCGTAGTTATTACAAATTTGTTACAGAAAAAAAAAAAACAAAAAAAAAACGTAGAGAAAAGCTGCTGCACAATATAAGCTTTGTAAAAAGTAAATAAAAACACAACAGAATTAAAAAATTTGCACTGAACAGAAAAAAAAAAAAAAGAAAAGCGTACATAATACACAAATAGTAAATAAATAAATAAAAAAAAAATTGTAAATACATAAAGTACAGCATAAAACATGTTTCCATTTGTTAAAAATAATAAAATAAAAAAAAAAAAAAAAGAAAACTAATACACAGCCAGATATATTTTTCTTCTTTTTTCTGTTTTTTTTTTTTTTTTTTTATTGCAATTTTCTGTTTTTGTCGATGATGAATTCAAGTGGAAATTGTGAAATAAAACTAATGAATAGTGGCAAATACAATATAAACAACAGAATTTCATCAAGTGGTTTGCTCTTATCTCAATTACAACGTCAAATCCAGAGTTAACTGTATCTACAAAAAAATCCCCTGTACAAAAAAACATTTGAAACATAAATGGCAAATAACTTGAGTTATTGCAGTATTATTTGGAAATGGCTGAGCTTTTTTTATTATTATTAATAAATAAAGCTTTCATTGTTGTAACTTCAGCTTTTTTTTTTTTTTATTATAACTTTCTTTCCAATCTTATTATACTCTCTTATATGAATAGTTATAATTTTGTTAGAATTTCATATGAAGTGTTTTATTAATTAATAAATGGTAAACCAAATAGAATTTCTACTCTGGTCGATAAGAGGTCAATCAATAACATTGAAAAGATTTCTTTTATTGAAAATAAAGAAAGAAAGCAAAAAAAAAAAACAAAAATTAATTATTAATCATTTCGCCTTGAAGTTTGTTGAAACAAAATTCTTTCGACAGTAAAGTAAATTTCAAGGTAAATTTGTCTATAACTCATTAAGGAATAAGAATTCAACACCCACAGTTAAAAACTACCGAAAGAATTTAATTAAAAAAATGAGTCGAAAATTTATTTTATTTTTTTTTTTTCTACAATTTTTTTAACGCTAAGAAATAACATTTATAAGTTTATTATATATTAGATTATATAAATTATTATATGGGGCATAGTGATATAAAGTGTTTTACGCAATATTAAAGAAAAAAAAGTTCGTATTTATGGATCGTAAATATGTCATTTCAAAATGTTGTACTGCCTACATCAGAGTGGTACATATTCGGATTTTGCTTCTGTTTTTTCTTTTTTTCTTTTTTTTTTTTTTAAACTCAACATGATATACAAACAAACAGCAGTTGGTTTGGTTTCATTTACTGAATTCCATTTGTTTTAAAATTTATTTCTATTCCAATTTCTAGTTCACAACGAAAATAAAAACAAACAGAGTCAGGAAGATTATAAAAGCGAAGAAAGAAAAAAAAGGTTTTTTTTATTCTTATGTAACATTAACAAACAACAAGCCAACATACTGTTTTAGATAAAACTTAACTTAACAGACTGCCGTGTTTACATTATTCCTATAATAATCACATAGATTTATGTAAATTTTACAAGATCCTTTTCTATTTTATTTCAGTTTTGAATGTGAATTATACTGGAAAAAAAAAAAGAAAAAAAAATCCCCATCAACTAACGTAAATGTATAAATGGACAACGAACATGCAATATTTAAAATTCATAGTTTAAAAAATGTTTTTTTTTTATTGCAGACGAATTATATTAAATTCCCATTAGATAAATTTCAATAATGTTACGTTAAATCATTAACCAAACATGGTTTTAGTGTTTTTATTATTATTTTCTATATTAATTTTATATTTGTAGCACGATATGATTATCGTTATCACATCTTACATTTGCTTAATACTGTTTTATCCTTTCTGGCCAATATATATATATATATATATATAACAATAATAACAATAATAATAAAAATAAAAACGGAAATCTCATTAAATGCTGGTTACTTGATTTGTTATTAATTGAACCATTTTTAGTATCATGGGATTCATCTGTTCTAATTTTTTTTTTGTATAAAAATAAACCAGCTAAAACCTAAATCAGTCTTTAGATAGGAAAGAAAAGAAAAAAAAAATTACTTTATTTGTATGTTTTATAGAAAAATAGAAGAATTAGTTAAAGTATAATGAACGCAATAAATTAACAAAATAACTTTATCATAGATATAAGAAAATATATATCTGAGTATAATTAGGATTAATTAAATCAATAAATTTCATCATATAAATGATTTATTTGTCTTATTTACTTTACTTTACTTTACATTACTATAATTTTCACATTATGATAGCAGTAACTGATTCTCCAGAGACCGATTCTTTGCCCATTTATTCATTATCATAATTCTAATTGATTTTATCTTAATATTTATTTTAATGATTTCAATTAATTATTAAATCTTTACCATTCGTTAGTTATTTTTTTAATTATCCTTAACGTTTTGTCTATATTTTTACGTTTACCATTGGCACGATTATACTTACTATGTCGAAAAAGAAATCATAATATTACTAATTTGCATTTAGATTGGTTCTTAAGACAGTTTTTCTCAAGGTAAAAAAAAAATCTATAATATCCTGAATAATTTTTATTTTTCACAGTTTTATTTATTAAATTATTATTTCACCGATATTATTTATCGTATTATAAACTTTTATATTTTTTATAAATATTACAAAACATACATTTTTATACATACATACATATATCACTTACTTAAAACTTATTTTATTTGTAACAATTTATCCTCAGTTGAGTATTAGTTAGTTATTTTATGTTTCTTTTACAAATTCACATAATAAAATATAAACGTACATATAAACGCAAAAAAATAATAAATAATTAAATAAATAAAAATGCAAAGAAATGCGAAAAAGTTTTCTTACAAAACAGGCGTCAACGAAACAACAGCAACAACAAAAATGTAATAAAAATTACGACAAAACGCAAAATTCACATAAACCAAAAAAAAAAAAATTTTTTTTTTGTTTGTTTTATTAAGTCGAAAAGATTATAAAATCGAACGGATTTATATTAAATAAAATAAAAACTGCTTAAGTTCTTAAAAGAATAAGAAACAAAACAAAACAAAAAACAAAAAATTTATTGTTTGAGACAAAATAAGAATCTGGAAAAGACTTAAAAATGAAATTGCTGTCCAAAGTGTATTTTCTAATATGAGCATGTTTAGCATATATAAAAATAAAAGCAAAAGAATTGTGATCGATTTGATTGGCAGTAAACATATTTTTTATTTAATTCGATTCGATCCTTTTCTTTTCTTTTCTTTTTTTTTTTTTCTTTCCTCTTTTTTTATTCATCTCAAAATACAAAATTGCGATTACTGCTGTAACTCGCCCATATAAATTGAACAAAACTCAAGTTTTAATACGTTATCCCGCTTGAGATTTAACGATTTCTTCTTCTTCTTTTTTTTTATTTTATTATTGTGGACAGCATAGAAAAGACAAAAAATACACAAAAATGAACATAAAAAGATAAGAACTATTCAAATTAAATGCCAATTTAGTAGATAAACAGTCCAGAAAGCACACATGAAAATAAACAAAAGCTATACTTTGCATTTATAATTTACGATGAATAATGCGCCGAAATGTTGAATACACAGCATCATATTATTGAATTGTCGTTATGAATAATGAGAGATAGTCTGCATTTATCGTAGTATCAGGAAAACACGAAACGACAAAATTATTAAGTTGAATGATGGAATTACTTGAATGGAATATGTATAACCATTAAAACATGAGGCAATATTAATATAATTAACCTTTTGACTGTGCTATATAGCAAACTTAATTTAAAATACGGCTGAATCGTTTAAATTTAAATCAATTAAAATTAATGTTGATCAAAAGGTTATGCAAATAACTTAATGACTAAACATTTAACATTAGCACCTATAAAATTTCGGGGTTTTTCTATAACTATTTCTTTTTTCTAGTTATAAAAACATTTTAATAAATGTCAGAACAGAAGAATGCTCCAATGAACTCCAATGAATAATAGTAAGAAGGAAAGAAAGAAAAAAAGGATAAAAAAAATCCTCTATTGCCAAAATAACAATTTTCTTAACAAAGCAATCAAAGTGTAATCAAAAACTATAAATAATCAGTTTATTTCCACATAATAAACTTTGGCAACATTTGAAATTTTATACTTGATTTAAAAAGTTTATTGAAAATGGTTACAATTTTTTATTTAACGAATCTACAAAAACTAAAATAATAATGTTTCCGGAAACTATAAACTAAACCTGTTCCATGAAATATGATTAGAAAAGTAAATTGGTAAAAGAAAAAGAAAACAAAAAAAATGGTAAATTATCCAATGTTCAATCATGTGTGATACATTTTTGGTGTTTGATCATAATTAAATAACTGAATTAAAGAGGTTCTTCTGATTGAATCTCATCAATATTTATTCCACGATATTCATTTTCGCTATTTGATCATCGTCACAACAATCATAAACCAAGAAATCACCAAAAGATATAGAATTTTGTAAATACACTTTGACCATTCATGTTTACTTCCTTACATATTAACGTCAAAGAAAATATTGATTCCGTTTATTGATCAAATAAATTTTTTCTTGAGTTTTGTATTCATATCATGTACGAGTTTCTGCTGCAATTCGTTTTTTCGTTTAATGAGTTGATGTGTCTATTTTCCTTGATTTTTTTTTTCTCCCACTGTCAATTACTTTGGTCTACCACTGTTTGTTTGTTGTTTGGGAATTTATAAAACTTATATTTTAGAGGAAATGTTTTTTGTTTTTTTTTTGTTTTTATTTCTGTGTTGATTCTTCCATTTGTTCATTGCAACCATTTGCATTAATAAAAAAAAAGTAAATATAATTTACGTTGTCTTGTGTCTATCCAATTATTTGTGTAAGCTTTTGACCAAAAGCACGCATGCAGAATTACAAAACTGTTTTGTACGATAGAGAGTGAAAAACATTAAAAAAAAAAATACAATAAGTTGCTGACTATGAGAATAAAGTCACATTTGTATGTTGTTCATGGGTCATGAAGTGTTGCATTTCCGTGTTGTATATAAAAATAACTATTTTGACCCATGTTTTTTTTTTTTATATTTTTGCTTTTTTCTATTTTAATAACCGCATTCTGCATTATATTTATTAAAATAATAAAACTCATAGTTATGCTGCAGACTTTTTCTTTCTTTTTTTTTCTATTTTGTTTTACCATAATAGCATTAAAAGTTTTATAAATAAATAAATAAATGAGATTAATTTTATAATTTTGCCTTTTATTTTTTATTTTTTTTTTTTAGAAAATATGAATAAATAATATGTTTCTCTTCGTTTCGTTTACTATTTGTCATCATGAATTGTCCACGGTTTCGTTGGCTTTACATTCTTTTAAAGACAAAACATTTTTTTACATTAATAGGAGAATTTTTTCTTTTTTTTTTGCTTTTTCCTGTTTTCTATTTTCATTATGCTCTAGATTTTTTTATAAATGAAAAATAATGAATGTTTGTGAAGTAAAATGTTTGTAAAAAAAAAAAAAAACAAAAAAAATTGTTAAAATTAAGCTAAAAGACATTTATATAAGTCAGTTACATTTTGTTATCATTAAAATGTATAAATGGGTTTTGCATTCCTGATTATACAACTTCCATATTATAATAATCAATTTATAAATTGAAAATAAAAATAATAAGAATAAAAAAAAAAAATAAAATAAGAATTACCTATACGTTGATCTGATTAAACATTAAATTTTATTAAATTGAATTCGAATGAGATGATGACTATCAAGAAATGTAAACATATGATGCTGCGATATTTCCTTTAACGACAAATTTTATTATTATTATTTTTTTTTTTCTATTTTATTAAAACAAACAATGATAGTTCGATTTTGATATTTTTTTTTTGTCATATCATCAAATTTAAGTCAATAATATTCTTCGTTATCATATTAACAAAGTAACAATAAAAACTGTTTATAGAATTTTATATTAAAAACATTGAAATTAGTTTACTAGAAAGAAACTACATTTAACTATTATTAAAGTATTCGTTAATGTTAATATGATAACGTTGATATGCTATAACCGTACATAAAAAAAAAAGTTTAAATGCATTTAAATATTCTGTTAGTTATTATTAGTATTAATTATTAAAACAACAAAATTATTATTACATAATTATAAATTGTATAATGAGCTTTTTGAATTAAAAATCGAAAATTAATTAAGTAATTTATTTGTTTCGTTAAACTTCTTAAAACTTTATTTTTTGAATATATATATACATACACAAAGTAACCACACGATAAAGCACATTATAAACATTACACTAATTAGTTTTCATTATAATTATAAATGCATAATGTTTTATTTATTTATTGTTAATAAATTTTGTCAAGGGTTAAATCCATATACTATGTTACTAGTTATAGAGTAAAGCAGATAACTATAAGATAGAAAAATTCATAATTTCGCTGAATAAATTATATATTTATTTTTACAAAAAAATCCATGTTGGCATCTGTCACTGTCTTCATAATTAAAAATTATTTTTAAATAAAACTGAAGCAAACAAATAAAATCTTTTCTACAAAATTAAACGCAATGAATCATCAGTAAAAACCACATGCAATAAACTAAATAAAAAATCTTCTCTCTTTTTATTATTATTTTTTTTTTTTTGGTTTAGATTTATAACAAAATTGATTTTATATTAAAAAAAATATAAAAAAAAAAACCAATATCATCGTATTACATTGAGCTGAATGGTCAAATGGGTCAAATATATTTAGGAATTTTTATAAATTTTATCAACATTAGCATCAAACAATGTTAGAAAATTCGTTTTTTCTATTATTTTTTTATTATTTCTTCTCCTAACATAAAAAAATATCAAAAAATAGAGAAAAATAAAGAAAATTTTTTTTGAATGAGTAACAATAAATCGTGGCAGAAAATTTTTTTTAATAAAAAAAACAAAAATTAGATAATTGGATGTACTGTATAATCACAATTTTTTTTTTTATTATTATTAAGATTTTAATAATAATAATAAAAAAAAAAAAACCAAATTGACTTTCGTGACTTTTTTATTTTATGAATAATAAAAAGCTCACACCGCGCGCTGATTAATAAATCATTTTTATCATGATTTTTTTTTTTTTTATTTTTTTTTATATGAAATATAAATAAAAATTTGTATGCATCGCATAATAAAGAAATTTAAATTAGATTTACACAAATTTTTGGTGATTTTTTTATTTTTTTTTTTTGTTTGTTTGTTACCTTATTGTGCATGCAGAGTATGTAACGTAATATGTTAATTAGTAATACCTTTGATGTAATAAACATCTTGTCATGTTCGTTAGTCAAAGTTTTAACGGGAACAAATATAATCTTACGTATTATTATTATTATTGACGTGCAAATACTGCTTTATAAAAAACATCATGAGGTATTCACGAGGTAGCTTTAATGAACAATTTTTTTATTTTTTTTTCAAAAAAACACAATTCATACATTATTTGCATTTAAAATGATCTTGTGATATTCTGAACACAAGAGAAAATTAAATATTCCTCTAGAATAAAAGACTTGTCTTCTACGATTATTTTTCACTGTGGTTTCGTATTTTCCTTAGTTGTAATTTGTGAGTTTTCATGACATATATGGTAAATTTTGTCATTTCTTTAATAAAATAAGAAGAATAGTAAGAAAAATGAAAAAATTGAAAGAAATTGATATGATATTCAAAGATTTCATTATTGGTTTACGTTCTGCTGTAGTTTATGCACTTTAAATTTTAAAATCAAAATCTTTGCTATGCATTTCTTATATTTTTTTTTTTTTTTTTATGTTAAAAATGCTCATATTCATCTCTAGTTTCAAATCAAAGCCATATGCTAATAAAAATTCCTTTTAAAGAGATGGATTGAACTCGTTATATGGTAACGAAGCAAGTAAATTTCTTCCTTTTTTTGTAACTTTATCTTATTCTACTTAAGAAACGAATTCCATCAAAATTCATCTTGAAAGCTAATAAAGATTTTTTCTTTATTTCTTTTTTTCTTTAAAGTAAAAACTATGAAAAGTTCTTATTTCTGTTATAAACTCAGCTATGTAATTTAAAATAAGCGGATTTCTGTAATCATTTGCACAAAAGAGATTTCTTTCATTTTTTCTACTTTTTCTGCTTTTGCTTTTGCTTTTTTTCCTCTGCCGCTAATGGCTTTTGCCAATTCGAATCATAAGATGTCAAGAACAATGTTTTGCAAAAGAGTAATACTCCAAAGACCATACTCACTCAAACCATTCACATTTTCCAATTTATCTCTTTTTAAAACTTTCAATTAAATATAATTACATATTTCTTTTCACTTTTATCAGCTTAACAATCGTTTATTACCGAATTAATTTAATAAAACCAATTTAAAAATGAAATTAAATTTTAACACATTAAAAGGCAGAAAAACATCTTTTCAATAGATATATATATAAATTTCCGGTGCTTTAACCCTCTCCTATTAGTTTATTATTTAGTTGAAAGTCAAAAAGTACGATAATTTCTTAAGTAAAGGAAAGAATTAAAGGATAAATTTACGATAGGGACATAATGGCGATCGAGTGATGTAAGAAAAGAAAACTTTAACCATTATATTGCTAAGTTATTATAACAGTCGCCCTCCTATCTATCTATTCATCATGTTTGGTTAGAAAATTTTAATTAATAATTTTAATGCCTCATTTAGTTGGGTTTTTTATTTTTTCCTCCCTTACTTTCCGTGCTTTTTTTTTTTTTACACTTTTATGTTAACATTGGGAATTCTTTATGTTTTGATTATCTCTATTCATTTTACCCAGCCTTTGTTTTATTTTTTATTATCGACATTATTTTGCGCAAGTGTTTTTAATAATTTTGTTTGTTTTAAGAAAATATCCGTAAAAAAAAAAGAAGAAAACGATGAAGAAGACGAAGAAGAAGAGATCTCTTAATTTTTGATAATAAGAAAGAAATCATAGTAATGTCAAGGGATTATATAGCTTTATCCTACTAGAAAACCGTAACTGATGAAATTTAGATAGAAGAGAACGGAAACGAAAAAAAAAAAGAAAATTATTGAAAAGAAGAAACAAAAACAAGAAAGAAAGAAAAAAGCGTCTTATTGCGGCAAACAAGATGCTTAATGTAGGATTTATGTTTTGCTTTAGAATTAAAAATCTATAAGAAAGCAGGAAAAGGAACTTTTTGTTTTTAAACAAACGTTATTTCCATTTCTTATTAAATATATTAATATTGAATAGGGAACAAAAAAAAAATGTTGGTTCTTAGTGTTTAAAAACTTTGTATACATATTGCGACAAAGGATATTTTCTGTTTATTTATTTTTTTTTTTTTTGGTGTGACATATTTCTCTAATCAACATAATTTTATGAAACGAAAAGAATTTTTTTTTTTTGTTTTAATTTAAATACGACAAAAAGTCGTATTGTAAACATTTTGACTTATAAAAATGTTTTTTTCTTATTCGTTTTCCTTTTTTTTTTTTTTAAATAATTGCATGAATTTGTACAAATGAAAACTATATAATAAGGAATTCGTGGATATAACATTTGAATCATCACAAATTTTTCTTTTCTGCTTTTTTTTTTCCTCTTTTTTTGCTATTGTTGATAAAATAGCAAAAGTTAGACAATTTTCAAGAGAATTAAATTAACAAAGTTAAAGTAGATTCACAGCATTATCCTTAACATGAAATAATCATGCAAAATTACTTCATTTATTTGTTCTTTTCTACTTTATTTAACAAACTGTTTGAATTTAAAATAAAAAAAAAGAAACAAACAGCGAACGAATTCACTTTATCATGATGGTTTTGATAATAGTGTACAGAGGCAACAACAGAAATAATTTTTTATTCTTTTTTTTTTTCGTTATTCTGTTTAGTTTATTTTACAAATTTTAAAACTTTGTATTAAGTGTTATGAAACAATTTTTTCTTCTCTTTTTTTTTTTTAATAATTAGTATGAATTACCGAACATACAGAAAGATTAAACAACAACATCCAAATAACTAGTCATTGGTCATTATAAGAGATCTAGCATATTAAAAGCTTTTTTCTTTTTTAAACATATTTAAATGAAACAAAAAAATAATTATTTTCAGTTTGTATTAATAGTAAATACTCAAATAAGATGTAATCTGTGGCTAAAAAAAAAAAAAAAAAATACCAAAATTATGTACAAGGGTGAAAAATATGTCACATTTACTTTAGAATAAATTATTGGTTTTATCCCTCTTGTTATATTTTTTTTTCTTCCTCTCTTCATTAAGAATTTAATCCCTTTTTATTAAAAACAAAAATTTCATAAATTTTTTAAATACAAAAAAAAAAAAGAAAAAAAAAGAAATCACTCAACTCAAGTGATGTTGATGAAAATTAAACTAAAATAAAATCATTTGTAAAGAAAAAAAATTCATGTTCAATGGTAGGTTTGTCATAAAGCATAAAGAAATAAAAATTCATAAAAACTTCCTTCAATGATAAATTGTTTTGATTTTTTTCGGGTTAAAATATTTTTTATTTTTTTTTTATAATTTAAATAATGCTCTGTACCATTTCCATACGATATATAAAAACTAAATAAACAAATAATATAATAAAATAAACTTTTATTAAAAAAAAAAAAAAAAAAAAAAAAAGAAAAAAGAAAACATGTGTAAACAGTGTTTTTAAAGGATCCTTTATGGGAGTAAACCAAACAATCATACTTATTTTAACTCATAACATGATTACTTTACATTAAATTAAAACATTTGAGGCAACAACAGTAGTAACAACACAAAAATTATAATAATTAAGCTCACATCATTACAATTTAATATCTTTGTTTAATAATCTTCACCAAAAATTATAGTAACAACAAATATAAATAAAACGAAAAGAGCATAACCTTTAAAGTGTTTTGAAAATTTACGTTTTTCTTTTTTTATTATTATTATTATTATTATTATTACTTAATAGCACTAGGTATCATTATGATAAATTAAAAACTTTAAAGTGGATTAAAAAATTATATTTTATAACGTAAATAAACTTGAAACGGATTATTGTCGTATAAATTATTTATATATATATAAGCGTAACACTTTTGATAATTTATCATTTTAATAAATATTATACAGATTAATGGTAACCGTCATCATTAGTATAAAAGCAGTCAAAAAATCTACACAGATTTTTGTGACTTTTCCTTGAAACAGATTAATCTCTAAACGAAACAATTTTCTTTTGTCATGTTTTGACATCTTTATCTTTTATCCGAAAATGGTAAAATCAAATATTCCTTGATCGAACACAAAAGAGCTGTGAACTAAATGGTGTGAATTAATATAGGCACACAAATTTATCATCATCACCCCCCAAACACAAACAAACAAGTAAAACGAAGGAATAAGTAGAAGAAAAAAGAAAAAAAAAAACTTTATTTCAAATGTCAAAGTTTAAATCTTTTACAGCAAAAGAAAAAAAAAATTGACTTTATATAAACGAAAATTGCAATTTAATTTATTTAAACGAAATTTATAAATTTTCCATATTATTACTAATTGATCTTTTTTTAATATGATTCAAGATATGTTTCATTATAATTACAAAAGATATCATCGATGATGGAGGATCAAGATCACTATTAAATATAATATTTATGAAAACGATTTATTATCATAATTATATAGTAAAGATAATAATAGATACTTTGTCCATTGTTATATAATCATTATCAAAAATCAGCTAATGTAATTATAATGATTGAAATGTATACCAATCGAATATTCATCTATATAGATTTTAATTTATATAATAAATATAAGAAGGAAGAAAAAAAAAAAAGCTTAAGTTTCTTATGCTGGCTTAATTACATTTATTAACAAAATAAACAACAATTTATTTAATTATTGAAATTTTATACATTATTAGTATATTGACATTGTTTATTTTAATTATTAATCAATGTGTAAGACTCTTGCCTTTATTATTATTTAAAAAAAAAAATTTTTTTTTTCTTCATAAAGTTAAAAATGCGAGCTTTATATTTCATATAATGTCTATGTAGTAATAAATTAAGTTAGTATATATGTATATATACTAATATTATGAGAGAATGGTTATTGGTTACTCGTGTCTTGTCCATCGTAAATTCTGTAAAGTAAATTCATTTTATAAATTAATATGCAGAGACATTTCAAAACATTGTTCAATTTCCCTTGTGACCTTCATCACTGTTATAAATTATGATTTGAGAATTTGACATTATACAATTTTTTTTTTTTTAACTTGCAAAACAAATAATAAACAAACAAACCCTCTTTTCTATAAATACCCAAAATTCCACACACTCAACAAAATATATAAAGACACAATGACAAAACTGATAAAAGGAAAAATATGTATAATAAGACTTTATACTTATGTTCCTTGTCAAACCAGCTACTCTCTCAAAGGAACCATTATGATTCATTATTATTCTTTCCTATTCAGTGAAAAAAAAAAAAAAAAAAAAAACAGACACACACACACAAAAATCGGTAGCTCTATCATCTATTATAATGTAAAAATTTTATAGCATTAAAATCCAACGTCGAACGTTCAACAATGTAAATGCGGAAATGAAAAAAGTAAAAAGAAAAAGAAAAAAAAAAACGTAAAAACTTGTAATAAATGAATATTATGATTATTATAGAAAAATAATAAAGAGTATAATATATCTAAATTTTGCGTTTTTTTCTTTTTCTTATTTAAATATTTGATTTTATTATTATTTGCTTCTTGCTATTAAATCAATAAGAAAAAGGGAAAAAAAAATATGTGAATTTATCTTATACCAGGCGTCTACACTATCGCATTATTTATCGATTCATCAGAGTAATACATGGCGATGAAGAGTAAGCAATATTTTTGATGGTTACTCATGTGATGTGTTAGATGACGTGATGACATTACTTTAATGTCCTCATGTAGTAAACATTTAAAGATTTTTTTTATTTTTTCTTTTTGCTACACTAAAACACTGGCATTACGTTTAGTTAATAATATTAAATTTCTTAATAAAAAAATTATTAAAATTTTTTTTTTTTTTTTTGTATTCTATACATTATTTGATTAATCGATAAGCTAAAAGAAATTAAATTAAAATAATAAATGTTTATCTATTTTATTATTTTTGTGAGAATTTTATATTGTGCACAGTTGTTGCGTACAGTTGCTGTTAAAATGATGTGTGATAAAATAATAGAATAAAGTAGCAACCCCCCCAACCACAGAATAATCATTTTAGCAGAAATTCGATAGAAAGACATAGTGAAGAAAAAAATATAATATAAAATTACAACACCAGAAAAGATCTGAAAAAGTTAAGCTAAAGGCGGAAGAAAAATTTCAACCAGAACCATTTTGTTAAGTTATTGTACCATAAACATAAAAAAGGAGAAACTAGTTTCCAAGTTACATTTACAATAAGATTATCTGAAAATATCTTTTTGGACAAATTCTGTTCTTTTTCTTCTATATATATATATATATATTTTTTTTTATCGCTGTTTGCTTTGTGCAAGGACGTGCTCAATTTTGTATTTAGGTCGATATTAAACTGAAATCCCAATCTAAACGAAGAATCTATCACGCATTCGACCTTCAGAGAACAAATGTAAGATAAAAATGAATGTGAGAAACACATTTATTTCGGTAAACATTAACCAGAACATGAAGTAGCTGAAGGAGAATAAAAAAATAAAAAGAAAACACACAACATATAAACAAACAATTCAAACCAACCAAAGTTATAAGGCAATTACACACCATTCGCACTCCACAACCTAAGGCAAAGTCTAGATAGAAATTCGCGTGTGTTAACATTAATACAAATAAATCAGACAACAGGCTTCTTTGCTTGCTTGCTTGCTTGACATTCAACCAGAGATTTACGTGATTGTCACTTAACGTAACAATATCAACAACAACGGCAACGTAAATAGGTAACACGAATATAAAAATGCAATAAAATTTACTTTTCAATTAAAAAACAATTTTTTAACGAACACACGAAAGCGCTCAAGTATTTTCGTTTCTATAACCAAAGTTTATTATTTTTTTAAAGTTTTTCTTTTATTTTTTTTGTATTTTAACCTCTTCCAAACATTATTCTGTGAATTAATTGAAGCGCTGATTAAATAAAACAGAAGAAACCAAATAAAAACAAAAAAAAAAAAAAAAATTATCCAACTTGAATTTTTTTTCTAGATGAGTAATTTTTTATCTTTTCTTATCTCTCTTAGGTTTTTATTAAATGAATTTTTTGTATTTTACACCTTCTGCCGAACTTGTTTATCTATTTCAATTTTCCCTGAATTTTTTCTTTATTTTTTTTTTTCTCGGCATTAAAGTGCGTGATGCTGTTTTACTTTTTTTTTTTTTGTTTTCTTTTCATTTAAATTCCCAAAGATGTATTTTGTGTTTTTATTTTTTTCTTTCTTTTCTGTAATCTTTTCTTATTTTTATATCATTTTTATCTATTTCTTTCGACCAGTAAAATACCCGCATTTCATGTTGTCAGTATTTTTCTTATTTGTTACACTTGTTCTTTTCCATTTATACCAAAAAAAAAAATAAATAAATAAAAGTAAAAAATAAAAGAAGGAAAATAATAATAAATAAATTCAATCCTACCCTTAGTCGTGAAATGTCGGAACGTGTGATGACAAATGCCAAAGGCAGTAACACCAAAAAAAAAAAAAATATTTCAAAAAGAAATGGGAGAAAAAAAAAATTTAAAAGCCATCTTAACTCTTAAGTTTGTTTCATTTTTCATTATTTTTATTTTCGCCATTTCATAAATTTTCCCAACAATACTAACTTTAACTCCATAGATTTCTTTTTCAGTTTTTCTTTCATTTTCTTCCTTTTTTTTAATAGATTCGAGATGTGACGAATATAAACACTCGAAATGTCATACATTTAACAATAAAAAAATATAGAAATAAATAAAAAAAAATAAAATAAAACAAATTTCACTTTTATTTTTATTTATTTTTATTTTATTTTTTTTCTGCGCCCCATACCATCCAAAGCCAATTCCATATTTATTTAGTTTAATACAATACAACACGAGCACGATTCTGCACTCAACAAAATTGACAAATATCAAATAACAATGATGAGAAAATAAAAATGAAATAGAAAAACCAAGAGCGCCGCTTTCTACATTAAAACCCTGCCTAAACAAAAAAAAAAAAAAAAAACGAAGAACGAAGAACGAAAAAAAACTAAGAAAAGCACAATAAGAATGATTTATTTAATAAATTGTTTATTATTGAATTTTTTTTTTTTCCTTTTTGTTTTCCAATTTCTTTGCTCAAAGCAAATGAATTTTCTTGTTACAAAAGTTTGTTGAAAAATATCTTTATTAATTTACGAATAACAGAAATGAAATGAAATTAAAATTTACGATAACTTGGAGAGCTTTTTTTCTATTTATTTATTTTTTTTTTTTATGATACGAAAAAAGAGCACAACGATAATGCGGAAAAAATTAATTAATTATTTTATTGAGAGTCTCATAAGCTTAATGGTACTCCTTATCAGGGGTCAGTTAAATTGTTTTTTTTTTTTTTTTTTTTTTCACTGCGTTTCCTTTTTATCATTTGCTTCTTTTTAGTTGAAAAAAAAAATTGTTTTTATCATTCTTACGGATGGCAATCCTTATTTTTTGTCTTGTCGCACTCTAGTTTTATCTTTACATCATTCATTTCCGCACTTGAATATAATAATAAAACAGAAAGAACAATAAAATTGTCAACGAAAAAATTTTTTTTAAATTTAATTTCACAAATAGATTTACTAAGTCTTTTTAGAATTACTTCTTACAAAGAAATATTAAAGACAAAAATCATATTTCAATAAAACGAAAATTATAAATTTATAAAGTAGAAACAGCCAAATTACAACAACGAAGCAATTTTTTTTTTTTTTTTTAAATTGTTTCTAAGACAAAAATTGAATTTTTTTTTTTTTAAGGACGAAGCTTTTTTCCTTATTTAATTTTTTTATTTTTTTGTATGTACATAATGGAGTTGATTATTATCAGCTTTTATTTTTTTGCAATAAAATTAATTTATGAAAAGGAAAATTACATTTTCCTAGTTTTTAACATAAAGCTAAATAAAATTAAAAAAAAAAAAATCTTTTTAATCAAAGAAATGAAACAAAATAAATTGTTAAAAGGAGGTGAAAATCTTTTATTATTATTATTATTATTATTATTATTCTTTTATTTAGAACAACAAAAAAAAAGCACAAAATTACTGTCGTGGCATAATTAAATTTGTAAGATAACACATTTTTATGTTTAAAGCAAAACAAAACATTAAAAAAGAAAATAAATTTTCTTTTTTTTTTTTTTTACAATACAAATTCTTAATTAAATAAGACAAGGACAAAAGTTTTGTATTCTAGTTTCATGTTAACAAAAAAAAAAAAAAAAATAATAATAATAGGGGGACAAAAAAAAAACAAAACTTTTCCGCTAAACAACTTTTGCGATAGCAAAACATTATAATTTTTTTTTTTTTTTTTAGCATACATAACTTAGTTACTGATAGTAATGTTTTTGAGCTTTTATGTTGCTTTACGTTACAACAATATACACAGATATTAAAAATTATTCCCTGATTGTTTGACATTTTTTTTTTTTTTTTGCCAATTATTCGGTTTTTATTTTTCTTGTTTTTTAAAATATTTATCAAAGCTTCATTGTACCAACAGGAATTGTATTAAAAACAAATACAAAAATGTTGCGCATTTTGATTCGGTAAAATGGTTTTTTACAATATGTTAAATTTAGTGTTATTGCTGAAATAATGTAAATCGTATACATAGCCACATATGACATAAACAAATACATAAATATGCGTATTTCAAATCGTAAATATCTCCTGTTTTTTTTTATTATGTTGCTGTTGCTGTTACTCATGAAGTCATTCTCAACAGAAAACTGATACAAACGACAACAGCAAACATAAGCCATAAAATTTATTTTTATTACATATTTCAAAAAAATAATAAATAAACAATTTTAAACGTTAATAAAGAACAAATAATCGTAGAATTTATTGATTATTTATATCAAAATAATTTGATGACTAAACAATTTCGCATATATAAATAAATAACGCAATACAAAATCCAACTATAAATGTTAACGACACATTTCTGTTGTTATGAAATTTAATGGCCGAAAAGCTAATACCGAATTAATTATGGGCAAACAATGTGTACAGTTTTAAATAATTAAAAAAAAAAAAGAAAAAACAAAAAATTACATTTATTATCAGGAAAATCTATAATAAAAAAAAAATGAAAACGAAAAACGTTTGGATAAAACCAAAAATATAATTAATTACTTTATTGTCAATCCTTGTTTATGGTAGTATAAGTAAACCCGAAGCCAGGATTAAGTATGGTTAAAATACGTATTGTGGTCAATCAAGTAAGAAAATTTACTAAGTATAGGATATTAATATGACCCAATTACTTCAATTTAAGCCAATATATTTGTATTAGATTTTATGTTATGTTGACATGTATTTACCACACAATAACCGTAAAAGCTTTGATGGAATAAAAATTATTCATTTTATTCCTGGAAATTCATTTTATATCATTGCAACAATAATCTCAATTTTATCTTGTGTTAAGAATTAAGTTGTTTTTTTTTTTTTTTTTTTTTTTTGAATATGCCTATGTTGTTTTCGGTCATCATGTGTAATATGAAAGGGGGATATTTATAGACTTAATCATTAAATAGTTAAATTTAAGAAAGAAAATCAAATTAAAGTAATGAACTTACTCAAAATGGACACAGATATGAAATAAAAAAATAAAAATAAAATAAAACCAAAAGGTTTCACAAAGGTTTTACAGATTTACCTGAGATTTTCATTTACTTTCATTTACAAAAAAAAAAATGTTCTAAAAAAACACCCGAAAACCTTTTTCTTTTTTTTTCTTATTTCACCATTTCTCTTATTTTTATTATTAAATATGTAAAACTTTTCATTTTCCACTTTATAGTTTTAGAGTCAAAATTTGTACCGTCGTAATAATAATAATAATAATTTTGCACATTAAACGAAAGGATGCAAAGCTAATGCTTTTATAGCAAGACCACAAGGTAAATTATTGTACTATCTAATTTTATAAGGTAGAAAGAAAAAAAAAACAGAAAAAAAATCAGAAAAAAACACATCTATAGTAAAGTTTAATATGGTTAGTTTAGTAATGTTATTATCATAATGGTCAGTACTATGTAACATACATCATAAACATAAAATTTCAAATCACTGCAAGTCTTTTCACGTACTTTTTAATCGCTTTTTACACATTAAAATTTTAAACTAAACCACATCATAATCCAATAGTATAATAAAATGTGATAAACAATCTCTTAAAGGGATTACAATGTAAAATCCCTTAGCTGGTCAAACATTTATATTATCCAATTTAAAATATTCATAATTTTTTATTTTTTTTTTTTTTTGTGAATTAACATCCGCCTATCGCATTTATTCATCCCAATTGATTTTTTTTCTCTACTATAATCGATATTCATTTAAAAAAAAAAAAAAAAATTCTTCTTATAATTTTTAAAATAGGGAAAGGTTCAAATTAAATTGTAAAAAATAGAAAAAAAAAAATAAAAAGGAAGAAATTTTGTAGATGATTACCGTCTGTTCCCAGTTAAAGTTAAACTTTATGTAAAAATTATTAAATTTCTCATCGAAATGTCATTTTTAATTTTTTTTTTCTTTTTTCGTTATATTATTAAACAAAATGCGAAATCAATAATAAAAATTTAATTGAAATTTAAAATGAATGCAATCAAGTGAAATTTCCAGTTGACATAGTTAACAAGAGCAATAATAATAATAATGAAGAAGAAGAATAAAAAATCTTCGTTAATTTCAAATAATGACGAAGAAAAAAAAATGGTTAATCATAAAAAAAAAATTTTTTTTTTTTCTTCTTAAATAATTTACAAGAAATTTACGATAAATCTTTTAACAAAAAAAAAATAAATAAAAATATTATTTTATTAGTTGTCGTTTATAAACTAGTGAAGTAAATTTATTTGAAAAGAATTATTCAGTGTTCAGTTTCTCCATAAGCGAAAGAAAATTGTATTTACAATAAATCAAAGTGCATATATTTAATTAAATTAAACTTATTGTAAGCATTTTATAAGCTATAATTTACTCTTTGTTATTATTAGTAAAAGCTTTTGACGTAAAAAAAGACACACAGAAAACATTGTTCGCAGCTTTAAAGGAAAACTTAGAGTAATAACGCGTGAAATAATAAACGAAAATATTAAATAACAAAAGGAAATTAATATTTACACGTTTCATTCACGATACAAATCAATATTTTATAACGAAAAAAATAATAAATAAGTAAATATATTTTCGGCTTATGTTTTTGTTCATTTTTCATTTTTTTTATTTTAAGTTAAACATAGAATCATGTGTTAAAAAAAAAATAAAAATTTGATCGTAGGAGTGAAAAGATAAATAGAAATGAGAAAAGAAAATGAAGCGTGAGATAGATGTTTAAAAGACTTGAAACATTTTTATAATATAAAAATATATATATATATATATATATAAATATGTATACAAGTAAAGTATTGTAAATTGGGTATGATAAAGGCACTTTTATACCATATAGTTAATGGCTTGACGTAAAAGATGAGTTGTGTATTTTAAACGAAGTGACAAAGATAGATTTCATCAGGATTTTCATTTCTTAAAAACGAGTTCATATGATTTTTTTTTCTTTTTCTTTTTTTTTACATTTTTTACACATTTAAAAAATGGTGTTAATTTATCAAGAGGATCCTTTTTAAAATAAACGAAAAAATAATGACCAATCAACAGAGTTCTTTTCCTTTAATCAATTTCTTTAAAATTCATCTGTTGAACATTTTAATTTATTTTAAATGTTTCTCATTCCTGTTTCTTTTCTTTGTTTTTTGTTTAATAATACAATAATAGCTTTTTATCAGCAATTAAATTTGTAACAAAAATCAATTAACCAATTAGCGTAAATATTTAAAATTGTTTAGTGATAGCATCAAACCCCTTAAACAAATAAATGTTTTTCGAATTGGTCGAACACAATGTTTGATAACATTTTAATTTTCAAAACAAGAAATTTATTTATTAAGCTTTTTTTTTTACTGTTCTTTCACTTTCGCTATACATTTATATAGAAGTTTGCCGGTTTTGTTTATCAGTAGCTATTATCTTTATATTTTTGTTGTTGTAGCATTGATGTTGGTTTTTTTTTTTTTTTTTGTAAGTTAAAAATGTTTTTCTATATTTTAAGAAAATTACTTTACCTAATAACATTTATTTTGTAATTTATATTCTTAGCTGATATTAAAAATAGAAGAAAGCAAAAAAAAAAAAATTCCCGGTTAAAACTGTGGAGTTTTATTACGAATTTATAATATCCGCGGGGTTGTATACTTTATCGTCTACTAACTTTATCACTTTTAACCCTTATTTTAGACGTTCAATGTTCTCGCAATCTATAATACATTAATAAATAAATTAAAAAAAAAAAAAAAAAACTTTTAAAAACAAATCTCAATATATGCTTGCGGGTTTTATAATTTTATAATGATAAACAGGGAATAGTTTATAGTTTTAATGAATTTTTTTTTTGTTTAAATAATATTTACTTTATTCTTAATTAATCAAAAAAAAAAAAAAAAAAAGTTTATATTAAGCTATGGTATTCTGACATCAAAGAAAATATTTTGGGCTCTTGTATTTTATTTTTTTTTTTTTTAATAGGAAAAGCATAAATTTATGTTTAGCATATTACAAGATAAATAAATAAAAAAAAAATTAATTTCATATTTAATAAAAATTGTAGTAGTTCGTGGCTGATGTACACAAAACAATGAAAAAAAGAAAACTTTTTTTTTTTAAAAAGACAAACATTGGTAACATCGCTTTGGTATTTATTTAACAATGAGAAAAACCGTATTCATCCTAGAATAGGTACAAAATTAAAGCTTGTATATATATATATAAATTTGCTGGTGGCTATTATGATAAATTATATGAAAAGCGCAGTAAACAATTGTATTCGCCACTTCTGTTATTACGTCGGCAATGTTCCTTCATTTTTTTTTCATTTTTTGGTAAATAAAATTTATTTCATTGTTATAAAAATTGATAATATCGCCTGAAATTCAGGGAAAAAACAATAAAAAAAAAATAAATACAAACATTTTAATAATAAATACAAGGCAAAAAATAAATAAATAAATAAAAATCTAATTAAATAAACAATAAATGTCTACAAACATTGGACTAAACAATATGAAAATTTATTTCTATCGCTATCGTTATTAAAAATAAGAAATTTAATGAAAATATTCAATAAAAACAAGAATTTTTGTATATATTATAGAATTTTTTTTTTTTAATTTCCTCTAAAATCTTCCTAACAATATTTACTCAGTGACTTGAAAAATAATCAAAATATTAAATTTTGTTGTTAGCAAATATATGCTTAAATTATTAATAAAAATCAAATATATTTAATAAGTTTTTGTGTAGTTTTAATAGAATATCTTTTGTATGCATTATTACCATCAATTATTATGTTGTCCTCAAGCGGAAATTTTGTATAAAAAAAAAAGAAAAAAATAAACATTACATATCTATAGAATTCTGTATATGTTTCACTCAGTGTTTACTTTAAACAAATGGTATTAAAAAAAAAAAAAAAAATCTGAAATAAAAAGGAAATAAACCAATATGATTATGTCTTTGATATTTTTCCTATAAAATATAATAAATAATTAATTTAAATATTGTTTTTATTACAGAAAATTTCCTTTGTTGAATACTTTTTCCTTTGTAACAAACAAAAAAAAAAGCGTATAAACATATTTAAAAAGCACCGTAAATATTATTATTATTATTAATCAAATTAAAGAAATCTTTTTTTTTTTTTTTTTTAAATTTCTTATGACGTAAACCAGAACCATTTGGTTTACTAGTAATTTGAATAACACGTTTGGTTTGTATGTTACATGGCAACGATATACCCTTGTGTATTTTCTTTTCTTTTTCCTTTTTTATTATATTTTTTTTAATGTATAATCAAAACAAGAATATAATGATGGTATTTGGTTAAAATTAGCAAATAAATTTTTTTATTTTTTTTTTTTTTTTTTAATTAAAAAATTATATAATTTACGCAATTGTGTATAATTACGATTTCTAAATTCATAATGTAACCATATGATAAAGAGATAAGGATTTTATAAAGAATTTTTAATGATTAAGCTAATAGAAAGATGGAAAAATACATAAAAGAGAAGAAAAAAAAAATGGGAAAAATTAAAAAAAAAAAAAGAAAAGTTTTTCATTAACTCAACAATTCATATCCTTCGTAATTTTGTTTACTTTCCGTTGGTACAAATTATTTACATTAACTTGTATTTGTAAGAATCTTTTAATTCTTTTCTATATTTTTTTTCTTCCCCATTTGGAACGAGTGGTTATGCGTAATTTTTTTTTCGTGTTTATTTACTAATGTAAAGGAAAAATAAATTAAACTTTTGTTCATATTCGATGAGTGCGTAGATGAAAAAAAAATTTTTTTTTTTTTTTTGGTAAACAAGAATTTCTATAAAACTTCTTATTTATAGCTTATAAAGAAGGTTTATTTATTATTATATTATATTTGTTGTTGTCTAGTAACTAACGTAAATTATAAATAAACAAAATAAATATAAAAAAAAAAAAGAAAAATTTATTTTGTTTATTGTTCAAATGGATTTATCACGTAAATCTACAACAAAGATATCAAGAAGATTATAGCGATAATTTTATTATATTAAAATAAATATATAAAAAAGCACACGAAAAGTACTATAATTACATTTATTCCTTAATTTCTATACCAATTATAATTTTATTATAATAAAACGAGCTAATAATAAATTAATGTTTATGTTTTTGATGTAATTTAATTTGTTTTTCTTAGTATTAATAACGTCAATAAAATTTATTTTCAATAATAAATTATAACATTAGAATACATGAATGCATTATATGAACTTTACGAAAGATAGATAAAACTTAAAACCATAAAAAAATTATCCGATATTTCTTAAAACGACACAAAAGTTTTACATTAGAAAATTCAGAAAATATTTCTTAATACATCGAACTAACTAATTTATTTGCATATAAATTGCAATTTACCAAAGTAGATTTACAGATGGAAAAAAAAACGACAAATTTCCAACAAAATACAATATCTACTTGTTAAAACATGAAAAATAATATTTTTGAGTAGATTTATACAGAAGATTTATTACAATAAAGGTTTCTGGTTTTCACTCACTTATTTCGATTATTTTAGTTTTTTCTCTTAACAAAAAAAAAAAATGTCACGGGGGAAAATAAAATGAATAATTATTATAACGTAGTAATAATAGCAACAGTGGCAGTAAAGCTTTAAAAAAAAAAAAATGTTTATAGTGTAAATGGTATGCACTTAATACACAAAGCCAGCAACAACACTTTCCATAATAAAAGTAAGTGAAGAAATAAAACGTTTTTGTTTGGCTAAGTGGGTAAATAACAAACAAAAAGAAAATTCAATGAACTCTTTAGGATAATAATTCACGTATTGTTGATGGAAATTTTGTGTTAGTCAACTTCAGTCTCATTAACATGAAATATAATTTATTCTATATTATTGTGCGTGTTATTATGATTGACACCATTAAGCTTGTCACTAAACATCGCTCTTAAATACAAAGTGAAACCCTGTAATAATAATAATAATAATAATATAAACCAACTTCAAAAACGCTTTTGATCTTTTATGCAACAATTTTTTTTTTTTTTTTTTAAACATATCACGTCACTAATTAATCATATAAAAAACAGAAATTATTATTTTTGTTTTTTTTTTTTACCCACAAAAGCATAAACATTGTCACTTGAGACGACGACGATGATGACAACGACGATGACGGTTTGTTGTTTTCATCATTATATTGAAAATTCGCAATCATAATGAAAAATACTCATAAAAATATATAAAACTCACTTGGTTGCTGTTATCTTTCTTATCATAATATTTAATGTTTTATTATATATTTCTCTCTTCTTATTCTGTTTATTGCTTTATGCTATATTAAGGTTTTACGTTTACTTTATATGTGTGCTTATAGTAAAATATAATGTTAATGTCCAAAATACTTCCAGGTATAACATCAACATATATTAAATTGAAGGTAAATGCTACAAAGTTTATTTCTGTGTAAAAAGCATACTGTGCACCATATGCATAAAATAAGATACAAAAAATAAGTCTTATCACATTCCTAGTCAAATTGAATGTTCAAATAAGAAACAGATTTTTTTTTGGGTTTTTTATTTTTATTTTTGAAAGTAAAGAACATTTTAGCTTTTAATATCCATGAATATAAACAAATGGTTTATGCCACAAAACAACATTTTAGGGATTTTTCTCTAAAAAAGAAAAAAAAAAAGCACAAAAATCGTGTCATCAAAGTCGAGTTTTTTTTTTTTTTTTTATTTAATTTATGATTCATAAAACATGGTTTTTCATTTCTTTTACTACTTTGGTAGCCACCCACTGTTAATTTATTTTATTTCCTTTTTTTTTTCTTCTTTTAATAAAATTATACATAAAAAAAAAGCTTCACTGCATGCTGTTCAACTCGCTTGCGAATTAAATCTTGAATTTAAATTTTCTTCACTATTATTTCTTTTTCTTCCTTTTTATTATTTTAATCGAGTGGAATAATTATAATTAAAATGCACAAAGTAAATGTTGTTGCATTAAACTTTGGTTCAAAGTTTGGTTACAATAAGTATAAGGAAAGCACTGTGCTTGTTGCCAGGTAAACGTTTATTATCGTTATAACTAAACAATTTTATATTATGTGGTCTTTATTATTATTAAATCATAATTTAATCTATTTCTGATTTATAAGTATTTGATATTTTATGTTATTATAATTATTGGAAAACTTTTGACAAAATCTTTATTGTATTTTATTTATATTTAAAAATGATTATGTTTCTTAAACTTTATTGTAAAAGCTTAGTACAGAAACTAGGAAAATATATTATTACAAATGTATAAACTCGATTAATAACATTTAATTAGTTCTAAACAAATATCCATATTTTTATTTTTCTGTTAAAATTATTATTGTTATTTTCACAATCATATTATCAACGTTTATAAGTCAAATGACAAATAATTATTATACGGTTAATATTAGGAATATTAATAAAATGAAAAAACACAAAAAAAAAAAAAAAGAAAATGAAGAAGAAAGAACGAAAGATTTCTGATAACAAAGCACAAGAATTTAGCTTTGATAGAATTTAATATGAATTATTTGTATTTCTATCAAACAAAACGACAAATACACAATGTTAGTAATAAATTAAATTTATATTGAAACATATATGATGATAATGCAATGTATTCAAAGAAAATTGAATAATAAAAAGAAAAAAAAGAGAAAATAATAATAATAATAATATTTTTTTTTTATACATACATCACAAGTAAATTTAGATTAATTTTACTTAATATTTGCTTCTAACCAAATTCTTAAACAACCAACAGCAACAACAATAAGCAATTTATTGTTGAAACGTATTATTATTATTATTATTATTATTATTATTATTATATTTCTAATTTCTAAGAAAATTTATATGTTCTATGTTTCATCTGTAACTAGCACGTAATGCTTATTATTTATTATGGTGCATACATGGCTTGTAAATTATATGAGCGACAAAAACTTATTTATTACAAATTCTACAATTCTACGAAGTATTAACAGATAAATTGTAGTTTAGTACTTACTCGGTTTTACTCTTGTTTCTATTGCCGCTTTTATTATTCTTATAGCATTTGTAAGAAATATATTTAATCTTGCTATTAAAATGAATTAAAAAGTTTAGTGGTAATAATAAAAGGATTCACTTCATTTTTTTTTTCATCTTCACTATATCAAGAATACTTTTAAAACATAATTAACATTGACTTTACTATGCACAATATTTAGTATTTTATTGTTAGAAATAATTGATTTAAAACGCTTAGAAATAATAATTAAAAATCAACAAAACATTGTTTAATGCATGCTTAAATACTAATGCAAGTTTATATTGCTTTTAAATTACTTAATATAATAATACAATATTAGACATGACTAATAATTGTTAATGTTCGATAATGTGTAAATCTATATTTAGTTCTTATTATTATTATTATTATTATAAAAAATTTTATATACATATAAGAGAACACATAAATGAAAAACCTTTATTACTCTCTTATTTATGTTGTTTCAGTCATAAAGTATTTTATAGGATTATAAAAATGAAATTTACTAATTTCCCTAACTCATCCTACACATAATCAACCAATTTTATTTTTTTTTTTTCGTTTCTTTAGAATTTAACCACAGAAACTTTGATAAAAACGTACGTACATCGACAAGACAACAGTAGTTACGATCTTATCGCGTAATTCTCTGTTGAACAGAACAGCCAGAAAAGAAAAAAAAAAAAAACATAAAAAATGCGTACAAAACTTTTATTACATCATTTAGCCTTTAGAAAAATCTTAAGAAATGGTTTTAAAACTGTAAAAAATAAAAATTATGAAAGGAAACAAGGAGGAAAAAAAAAATTAACAAGTTCATATTGAGTTGCTATAATTTACTCACAGTCATCAGATTTCGCATCATCATGCTTCTCATTATCATTTTTACACCCAGTATTCAGCTGGAAAACCTACATTTTTTTTGACTAGCTACCAAACTCACACCACTTATTTATTTATTTAGAAAAATAAAAAGAAAAAATTTCTTTCTGTACGCGTAATGTAATGGTTTTATGTTTTATCACTGCAAATAACCAACAACATTATTTTATACAACAATATAGAGTGGCTGTCATACCACTAGATGATCTACGTTTTAATATTAAAATAACAGCAAAATACAAATACAAAAAAAAAACAACGAAAATAATAATAATAATAATAATCTGCCTGTCTGTTAATAATAGGAAGTAAATAACAATCTCAACATCTCATGTCGTTGTTCATGTTTATTTTAAATTTAGAAAAAAAAAATTAAAAAAAATTCTGTTTTGTCTTGTTTGTCGGTTCTGTATTGCCGGTTTTCTATTCTTTATTTTTATGCATTTTAATAAGCGAATTACAGAGTCAAAGATAAGCTGTCGTTAATTTAAAAATTTATTACCATAATCCGTTTTGTGATGGATATCTTAAATTTTGAACATCCCAAAATAAAAAAAAAAAAAAATCAAATATAAACAAATAAGTAAAGATGAGAATAGAAAACAAGATTACATTAGAAATTATTTGATAAAAACAAAAAAGAAAATTTTATGCAAAAGAAACTGTAGGTTGTTTAAAGATAGGAACAAAATAAACAAAAAAAAAAAAATGAAAATTTAAGTTTAAAATGAATTGAAACTTCGGTATGACCAAAAAAAAAAACAAAACGATTTTGTTTCTAAAAGCGTGGGTTATAGTTTATACATGACAAATCTACACAGGATATTCCGTCACTACAAAAAAAAAAAAAGAAAGAAAGAAAAAATGCAAAACTGTCTTGCGCTAGCTATTTTATATAAATCACATCCTTTTGTCATTTTAAAAGGATTCATCTTCAAACAAGAACGAAACTATCATTTTATTTACATTAGAATATTATCTATTTTCGGCAAACAACAAAAAAAAAAACAATTCTGTTCTCCTTCTTTTTTTTTTTGAAGACAGAAGTAGATAAGTTCTTCTCGTTTGTTAAAGCTACTATTTGCCGATATCATACCAAAGTTAGTAAATAATAACGTTATGATAACAATTTATAAATAAGAAATAAGGGTGACAAAATGAATAAATAAATAAAAGAAAAAGAGAAAATTATTAATAAGAATGGCAAAAATCTTTTTTTCTTTTCTCTTTTCTTTGTTGTGATTTTCCAATTTCAATAATCTTGTTTGTCTTTTTATCCAATTCTATTTAATAAATATATTTATAAATGTGAGGACCCTTCGTGATAATGGAAAATAAAATCAACAAATAATAAAAGACCTAAATCACAATCAGGTTCTTTCTATTTTTATTCTTCTTCTACTTTTTTTTTTTATTAATGGTCAATCTTGGGCGAGATATTTTTCATCCTATTTTACATATTTTATTTGTTTATGAATTTTTTTTTTTTTTACTATTTCTTACTGTTTATTTGTTACTAAAAATGACACGTGTGCTTTTAGTTGAAGAGTTTTTTTTTTATCTAAAATAAAAAAAAAGAAAAAAGAAAGAAATAAAAAAGCCAAAAACGTGATTTTATTCATAGATATTTTCGTATATTTTCCGATATTAACCTATAACGTGTTGTCACGTCAATAATTTTATTATAATTTGCTTAACACAGCATTATAATAATACCTATTGTACCCATATTGACCCATTCTCAATTGACTCCTTTACTTTTATACAAATAAAAAAAAAACTATTTCACCTTTTCTACAGCAAAAATTGTTATAAATTATTGATTAGCTTTGTTGTAACTTTGTCGATATAATTTCATTACATTATTTGATATTTGTTTCAATTACGTTAATCACTGAGTAATTTTGTCGAACTAACATTTCTCCTTTAATAATAAAAAAAAAAAAAAAAAAACTAAAAAAGCTCCACCAACAAAAAAAACTTTTAATATTAAAATGAAATCAGGAATAAAAAAAAATAAATAAAATAAAAAAAAGCTAAAATCAACATGTCCATAAAATACAATCAAAATGTTTATCCAAAAATGTTGTTATCAACAAAAATTTATTTAAATCAAATTCTAAATTATGTACAGCAAAACAAACAGACTACCGAAAAAATAAAAAACAAAGAGGAAAATTTACATCCAACTTGATATGTTTACATTTTTAGTATTCTCTAGCTGAAACTATAAATTGTATGTTTAAAAACAAAACAAAATAAAACAAAAAAAAAAAAGAAATTTATTTAAAATAGCAAAAGTTAAAAAAAAAAGAAAAAAAAAGCTTCTGTATAAATATTACAATAATTACTTTTTCTTTTTTTTTTTTTAATATCCCCCTGTATTTATTTATTTATTTCAAACATAAATTTCATTGGTAAAATAAAATTTAATAAAATTATTAGTTTTCTATAGAAAATTCTCTATACTTAAGTAAAATAATATTTATTCTAATGTGATTAGAGCTTGTAAGGAAGCAAAACAAAAACAAAAAAAAAAATCAACATTATTGCTACTTAGAATGTCCTTTAACAAAAATTTGTTATACCAGCAATTCATTTTTTTTTATTTATTCTTATTGATGTTCGATCATTAAACTCGGAAAATATTTTTTTTTTTTATTAGAAAATTCAATAAAAAGCAATCAAAGCATTTATATAAAATATTTTTAACGTTGCAGATGATTATTGAATTTTTATTCAATTTAAAAATCATGACGCATTCGCTATATATATATTTATATCGCAGGGTTTTTAAATTTTATTTTTTTTTTCATTCATCAAAATTTCATCATCAATAAAGTAAAAAAAAAAAATTTAAACAAAAAACAAAAAATTTACAAGAAACTTTTGAAAAGGTTTTTACAAATAAAAAATTCTACTCAAAAATTAATAGAATAAATAAACGGCTAAAGCTCTCTCTATTCTTCTTTGAATTTTTTTTTTTTTTTTTAATAACAATAAACTGCATAGGAAAAGTTTTATTTGTCTAAAAAGTTTTCGGGGTGTACTATTTTAATTTATTTATTTTTTTTCCATCAACTATTTTTCTATTAGAAAACCTGAAAAAGCTTTAAATTTTCTCATTCGCATTACAAATTATATTTATTTCAACAAAAAAAAAATTATTAACTTTGAACACCAGAACTAAAACACTGCACTCCTTGCTTATAAAAAGCTGATGCAAGAAAGAAAGAAAGAAAGATAAAAAAAAGTGAAGGGATTTCGTTAATATAATTAAAACAAATTGAAATGAATGGCTAGAAGAAAAAAAAATAAATGTACCTCCAGAGCGCTTAAATATGCAAACAAAAGTAAAATAATATATTGCTAAAGAATGTAGACATTTAGTCCTAATATTATATTAAAAGCTCAGTGCATATAGTGCCAGCATACAAATTTTTATTTATAAAAAAAAAAAAAGAGCTCATGAATTTAATTAATTCAATGTTTAAAAGCAAAAAAAAAAAAAAAGATGTAGAAAAAATAATCTTATTTACACTGTAGAAGATAAAAATAAGTTACCGAAGGCAGCCGCATTGTTTCTAGCCGTTATGCAATAATATGCATGAATTAAATTATTAACTTACACAGAGCTTTTATATAAACAAATATATATCATCCTGTAGACTAATGTTTACCTATAAATAAATATAATAAAGTCATTTAAGCTTGTATTTATAATTAATGATAATAAATGAAACATTAAAAAGTACACAAGAAAGCATAAAAAATATATATGCTTTAATCAAGCTGTTGCAAATTTTATCATTAAACTTATATATATATATATATATATATATATATATATATTTCATTACCCACAAAAGTCATATTGTCTTGAATATAAAAAAAGAAACTTCATTCCCAGTATAATAAAAGTATAAAAAAAAAACTTTTGATTACTTTTTACAATACAAAACACGAAACAACCAAAAAAAAAAAAGCAATTACTAATTAAAAATCTTAATTTTCATTTAAAACAAAAAAAAAAAAATAAATAAATAAAAAACAGTAAGTAAAAGAAGTAAAGAAACCTAATTACCTGTCTCGAAATTTTTAGTTTTTTTCTTCTATTCATCATTTTCTCAGTTTAAACACCTGAAGCGTTATTGTTGTTAATTTTTTTTTTGGTTGTTGTCTATTAATTAATTTTCTATTTACTGTTAATTATTTTTATATAGATTTTATTACTATTTCTCACTATAATTAAATTAAAGAGAAACTGTTGATAAATTTATAACAGAGAAGCTTTTTATTTGTTTTTATAGTAGATTTACTGGTATAGATTTTAACTGAATCGATTTTTATTCAAGAATAGAAATGGATTTATAATTTAGTTGCAATTTAATCGTTAGTTTAATTAACAAAATATTAAATAAGAAGAATTTATTATTGATATTTAGTTGGTATTGATAGATCAGCCAAGGCAACAAAAAATAAAATAAGAAGAACAAGATAGATTTGTCTTATGATTTACACAAAATTATCGCTTTAACGGTTTACCCTTTTCATAACACGATAGAGCTTTCGCTATTATAAAAATGCAGTAAAATCTGAAAATGTATTACACTCGTAAATTCATTCTGGAAGCGTGTTGCTATTATAAAGCTCTTGTATATCAAAGGAAAATCATAAGACCGCAAGGTTTACTCTAAAAAAAAAACACTTGCACTTTAAACATTTACTGTAGAAACCTGTGCAGTGTATTGTTTCATTATAATATAACACCACAGTATATAAAGGCATATTATAATCCTAATAAAATCCCCATATTTGTGATAATTAAATTATTATAATAATTTAGCTTACTGTATTTATATGTGTCTCTATTTCTTTACAGACCAATTGGTTAAAACCTTTACGGAATTTAGACTTTATTGTAAAAATACTTCATTTTTTTTTTTTTTTACAAATTATAACAATAAATCATTTCAACTATTTATTTTATATATAATAAATAATATTTATATACAAAAGTTGGAATAAAAAGTTATCCATAAAAAAAAAGAAAAAAAAGTAAATAAAATTTGTACCTTAATTCATTTAAATTGTAAACAATAAAAAAATAAATTTTTTTATTAGCCATGTGTACATGCCTTTTAAAATATTATTCCACCCAAAAATACATAAAACATTTTTAATACCCATACAATTATGCCTCTTTTTTATTATTATTATTATTATTATTTTGAATTACTAACAATTGAATAACATTGGATAAATTTTAATCTTGTTCACTTTTGGCATTGTTTTCCACAAAACTTTTGTCCATTATTTAATTTTATGATCGCAGACATCTTGATGCTAGGAATTTTTATTATTATTATTATTATTATTAAATTCTTCTGCTTCCTTTATTTATTTATTTTTATATTTGTTTATAAAATTATTACATCCTTTGCCAGTTATCATATTTTAACTGAAGCTAACAATTCTTTTACTAGAAAAGTAAAAATCTCTTAGGAATTAACCTTAAGCTTCTTATGATACTATTATCCAATCACATAATTTCAAATTATTTAAGAAAATTTGTTAAATTTTCTAGTTTCTTTTCTTTTTTTTTTATACATTAAGGTTTAACGTTGAATCATATAAATTACAACACACATACTACCCACATATGCATTAAAGTTAGAAGATATTCTCTTCCTGTTAACACCCTAGAGATATTTCTAGGTTCTACTTTTTTTTTATTATAACAAAATATTTCGAACAGAAAACAGATAAATATGAAAAGTCTTTAACTAAACGAGTGAATGAACAGAATAAAAAAATAAAATAAAATAAAATAAAGAAAAAACATTTTTTTTTTTTTTTTGTATTGATTTTTGAATAGAAAAAATTTTCGTTATCAATATTCTGTTTTAACCACAAAGTTTAAAATCAATATTTGTTAAAGTTTTCTTATTAAAATTATTAACTTTTATGTTTTAATAAATTTATATAGAATATAAATCACAACGTCGTCATCGCATTATTATAATTAAAAAAAATGATAGAAAGAAATGAAAAGAAAAGAAATGAAAATGATTTCACAACGTTAACGTAAACTTTATTAAGAAATTAATTTAATAAAAGTTGATATTTTATTGTTTAAAAAAACAGAAAAATATTACTACAATAAAGTTTGAATATTCCCACCTGAATACAAAAAAAAAACGAATATCCATACGGTAGCAATGCAAAGCAAAAAAGACCTTCTCCTTTAAAAAACAGCCCGAAGCAGAGTATTTCTGCAGAATCATATATAAAATGGAGAAGAATTTTTTTTTAATTTCAATTTGTCGTCATGATTTCAATGAGATTTCTAATGACAAATTAAATGTTAATTCCAATTGAATGTTTCAAAGGTAACAAAGACAGGAGCTAGGAATTTTTTTTTTTTTTTTCTTTTGCATTGTTGGTTTTTAATATTAGATTATTCGCTTCGGGAAATGCCTTAAGGATAGAAAAAAAATTCTAAATGGTGTCTTCACACGGAAGAGTAAACTTTAAGTTAAAAAAAAAATAAACTTTTTTTTTTTAAAGTTAATACAAAATGTTGAATATTATGAACTAATATTAAAAAAAAAAAAAATTCTAAATGAGAAAAAGATTAAACAACTATGATGATTCATCCTTGTAAAAACATAAATTACATAATTTATTTCGTTTTAAAATTAAAATTTAAAAAAATTTAAAAAGATTCATGTCCCTGCAACGCTGTTAATTTTTTTGCTCGTTTTTCTATATATAAAATTCATTTCCTTATTTTCCATCATTTTTTCTTTTTTTTTTTTTTCACAAATTGTGTATGTACATGCTTTTTATCATACTTTACTTTGTCGTACTCGTTCATCCCTTGTGGGCATTATTTAGTTTAATGTAGACTTTTTAACAGAATTGCATGCATCGACAAACACGAAACCAGCAGGGAACGTGTATTAACGAAACACCAACGTCATGTATTAAATGTAAAAGAATATTTTATTATTTGATAGAGCAAAAATTTCACCATAAATACTCTCGACTTGATGAACTTTTCATTTCTTTTAACGAAACAAAAAAAAAAAAAGAGGAAATTTTTTAGAAAAAATTAATTTACTCATGTCTAACTTATTAATTATTTTAATTACAAAAAAAAAAGATTTCTTCTTTAACGTTGTTGAATAAAGCTAATTGGCATGGTAAATGGTTGTGAAACCTTTTAAGATTGATGGTACTTCAGTGTTAATAATCATATTTCCTGCAAACAATGTTATTTTGAAGTTAATGAGCTATTACCAAAAGTTATTTCATTAGTTGTTTATATTGATTTGTTCTGTCTGTAACTATACTTAATTAGATAACCAAAAAAAAAAAAATAAATAAAGCAAGCAACCCTTAAAATGAGTTTTTATTTTCTTGAAAATATAACTTTTATTAATAAAAATACACACTTTTGTACTTTACTAAAAAATTATTATGTTTTTATAAAAAATCGTGTGCTCTTCTGAGATTCCTATAATGGACGGAATTTTGTTACATAAAATACTAATTATTCGTTTAAAATTAATAAAAAAAAAAATTTGTTGTTGGCGTTATTTTACGGGTTTTAACCAACGGGCATTGTTGAGACAGTACTGTGTGGTGTTGTAGGACGGGAACCCGCTAATGATTGTGCAGCTGAAGCATTCAGTGAAGCCATTGTTCCCATCTAAATGAAAATAAATCATTTTTTAATCAATTTAATTAAAGCAAAGTAAAGAAAATACAATAATCTTACTCTTAAATGGGCTAAATCTTCAAGCTTTGTTAAATCCGTCAGCTCTAAATATAATGAATAAACCACTAGCCATCCATAAACAGAGCCACATAAAATAACTACCCATAAATTAACCATTAGAATATTATACGCAAATATTAAATCATTAACAATGGCAAAGAATAAAAATGCTAATAAGCGAAATATTGTAAATGCTGCAAATGAGTAAATCCATGGCACAATTCTCTTTTCATATTCCTACAACAACAACAACAAAAAAACGAAAAATAAACAAATTTTTTAATTAAATTTATTTTATTTGTTTGTGTTTCCAAAGGGAAATTAATTAAAATTTACTTTTCTGAGCGCAACAACAAGCATTATACTTGTTACTAGTATAACTAGTCCACCAATTAACGAGAATAAACTAAACACAATTAATGTATTGCGTACTGAAAATAAACAATTAATAATGATTATAATAATAATAATAATAATAATTGTGTACATTAAAGATAATAAAATACCGTGCATGCTTCCAACGTATACAAATTCATATGAGATTACGTAGTAACCGTAATGTGTTGATCCTGGTGCAGCCATATACAAACAATATATATCAAATATTGATGTACCAATTGTAAACAATGCAACAAACTATGTAAACGATAAATTTTAAATTAATTAATACAATAATAATAAAAGTAATTATAAAATTTTGTAAAACTTACAATCGATGCAATTGCTGTCACCATAGCACCTTTCTGTATATCAATATAAGGGTTGTTGTGTAATATTGGACGTTGATACCACGGTATTTTAATTGATTTCATCGACCGTGACTTCGACGAATGAAGATTTGTTGATGATCTTCCGGTGACATGAGAATAAACCGAAGGTGTCGACCTATGGGTTGATGGCGTTTTACGTCCGTAATTCATCTTTTCTTATATTTCTCACACCACATATAAAACACTAATAAGGAAAAAAGAGAAAATTCTTATTAGAAAAATCAATATAAGACTAAATAAAAATTTAACATTTTTATATTAATTAATTAATAAACAGAAAATAAATGTATCGTTTTTTATTTTATGGAACACCCTGTAAATTACTAATCAAAACAAACTAACGCCCAACGCAAAATTAATTTAAATAACCTAAATATTCACATTCATTGAAATTTTGTATAATAAAAATATATTTAATAACTTTTATTATATAAATATCATTAATAATTAATCATTACAATTAAGATTATTAATTATTTATGGAGTTTAATTAAAAAACGAAATATTTTTCGGGTGTGTCACTGTAACAGAAGCAACAAGTTTTGTTTGTTATTCTTTCATTTAAAACTTATTTATTAATTAAAAGATTAGTAAAAATATTTACATTAAACTTATTAAACAATTCTATTGTGTTTTAATTATAAATTTATTTTATACAACCAAACACTTTTTTAATGTAAACAATATTAAAAAATAAATTAATTATTTAACAAAACAAAAAAAACACTTATGAAGACATGAAAAACAGAACCAACAAAAACATGAAAGTTTAAATGATTTTTGACGTTTTGTTATTATTTCTTCTTCGTTAACGTCGATAACTATGAAGTACTCGGCATTAGAATGTATTGCCAGATGTTAAATATTTAATTAAATTTTTTTTTTTTTTTGTTTAGTAAATTTTATAAATCACGTTGTGAAATAAATTAAATAATTAATAAAAGAAAAAATTTTTGTATCTTTTAACAGCTTCAAACTGTGACGTAATTTTACAATCATCAACAGCAAAAAACGGTTCTATACAATCTCCGATGTTTCCCAGTGCATATCCGACACGTTCGCTGTGCCGTTATGAATTTCAAGGAAAGCCACGAGAGAGAATTCAAGTAAGAATATTCCCAAATGGATAATTTTTTTTTTTTTCGTTCTATTAAATATTTAATAATTCAAGTTTAAAGCCACTTAATGACTCTTTTTTATAAATAAATTTTACGTTGTTTCGTTAGATCACATTTACAGAATTTAATTTACCATTTGAAGGCGATATTAACGATTGTTACGATGCAGACACGTTGCTAGTTAAAGTAATAATCCATTAATTTATTTATATTATATACTTTGGTCTTAAATAATGTTTTAAATAAAATTGAATTTGTCAAATCAATTACTTAAAGGTTTATGTACCGTCAAGAGGTAAATACGAGCCAACGGAAATGTTATGTGGCGACACAATGCCTAAACCAATAATGTCCGATGGTTCAAAGATGTTACTTGAATTTCGTGGCAGACGAGGCGGCAAAGGAAATCGAGGCTTTCGTGCTGTATTCTCATTTCTAGAAAGTAAATTAAATTCACAAAAACTCTTTTAATATAATAAATATTCATTTAAATACATATAAATTTGCTTTTTTTTTTTTCTAACAACAGATTATGGGATAACGTCTGGTCGACAACTTAACGATCATCCTTGCTCGTTTGCCTACAATAAAAGTGAATCAGTTAGCGGATGGTTGCATTCACCAAATTTTCCTGGCGCATATCCAAGGTATTGTTATATAAATTTTCCGACTTTGTCCGTTTTATATTGTATTGAAAAAAAAAAAAAAAAACACAAAAAGACACAAATTCTCGCTCACCCAAAGGACATGATAATAAATTTTTTTTACTGAAGTAAAATAGCAGTTTTTGTGCATCGTGTGAATTGTTTGGACAAAAATACTAATGACACAAAAGCATTATTATTACAAATAAATTGTTTTTTTTTTATACGTTTTTCGTTTATTATTATTTTTTTTATTATTACAGAAATATTGAATGTCATTATGTTTTCCATGGAGGAACTTTAGACAGAGTTATGATTTGATTTAACTATTTTGATGTTGAAGGAATTGCTCCGTAAGTTTTAAACATGACACATAAATTCAAATAATTGTTTTTAAAATTTGTTATTTTTTTTTTAGATGCGATGCATTTACGGCTAGCGATTATGTAGAATTTTCTAACTTTATCACAGTAGATAGAAAATTTAGACGCTACTGTGGACAGGTAATAAAATTCATTAAATTTTTAAATCATATTTAATTAATAATTATTGGTTGTTGTGTCTAGAATCGAAATATCACAGTAATATCTGATGGTAGATTTTTTCGAATAACATTTCGTTCAAATGATCGCTTAGATGGTACAGGATTTCGTGCATTTTATGCCTTCGAAGCACAACCAGCAACAACAGAAGCCAACACAATTATTCAAAGCAATAATAATAGTTGGAAACTGAAATATTGTATGTTTTTCGAAAAAAAAAAAATTAATTGTAAATTAACTAATTAATTAACAAAATAATTTTTTGTACTTTCAGATAATTTTATTATAATAATTGGAGTAATTTTAGCAACATCAACGGATTTATATAATTTAAAATCATTTTTAATTTCATAGTGTCTAGCATTTAATCTAAATAATAAATAAATAAAAATTATTAATTAAAGTAATTAAATTAATTGAATTAATAATTAAAATAATAATAATAATAATAATAAAGAAGATGAAGGAAAAAAAATCAAAATATTAATTGTAAATAAATAAATAAATAAATTAATTAATTATAAAATCGTAACCGTATCCAAATTCACAAAAGCATATTTAAGTTGTTATTTTGGCAAAATATAAAAATGCAGAGGAAAAAAAAAACAATTTTTTTTTTTTTGTACTGTTTATATGAAAATAAAATTTTTGCTTTGTGGAAAATAATATTTTCGCTGATAATAGTAAAGAAAAAAAATAAAAAACAATTTTATTTTGTTCTGTATCACGTTGCCGTTTTAAAAGTATTTCAAGCAAGGCTTAAACAATCATCCGATATTGTTATTTGCCAGCAAATGTCAGCAAACATTCATCAAATTATAAATAAAATAAAAAAAAAATTATAATTTTAGGCTAATTATTTGTTAATCCATTAAAATTAAATGTATAATTAAAAAAAAAAGAAGAAGAAAAAATTAGTCTTAGTTAATTTACTGTAATATAATTATAATAATAATAATAATTAAATAATTAACAATTTTTTTAAAACATACGTAAAAATATATAAAAGAATATAATTAAAAACCATAAAACATAGAACGACATAAATGTAATAAATATTAAGAAATAATATTCTTTAACATAAATAAATAATAGACAGCATAATACATATAAAAATAATTAATTAATTAATTAAATAAATAAATAATGAAAACAATTCCAATAACATAAATAATTATTAATTTTTTTTTTTTTTTTTTTTTTTTGTAAATAAATTAATTAAAAAAGGGAAAAAAAAAACTAAAACAACCAAAAATTCTATTATTAATAAATAAATAAGCAAATCAAAAAAAAAAAATCATTAATTGTTACTTAAAATAAAGATGAAAAAAAAAAATAAAAATTAATTTAATTAATCAAATAAATAAAAACATTAATTAATTTATAATGATTATAAAAATAATTAAAAATAATAATAATATTAAATGACTAACTGATATAATTAAATCTGTATTAATAAATATTGTAAAACAATTAAATAAAAAAAAAAAACAATTAATAAATAAAAAGAAGAAAGAACTTAATTAATAAAATTAAAAAACAAAGCAATTAATTAATTAAATTATGGTGAAATAAGATAACAAGCTAAACACCTTTGTTTTACCTGTGTTCTAGAAACTAACGTCCAATGTTGGGTGTTTTGGTTAACAGTAACATATTAAGTAAAACTTCTAGACATGGATTTCTAGTGAATCATCAGTATTCAGAAACAGCCACCATTTAAACAAACAAAATCCGATTTTATTAATAAAAAATTAAATACAAGGATAGAGAGCAATTGTTGGCGAACAGTTTTTTAAACCGGAAATTACAAAAACAAATCACTGTTTTATTCAATTAAATTTCAGTGTTGTGACCCAACATTTGTTATCACTGCAACTAAAATTAATGTAAAATGTGACAAACTTTTCTTTTTTTTTTTTTTTTTTTTTGTTTGCCTCTCCATCCTTCTTTTGATGCCATTCTGCTGCTGCATTTTTTTTTTTTTTTTTTTTTTTGGTCTATTTTTCATACATTAAACGTTGAAAAAAAATGAAATTAAATGACATGACTTGAATTTATTTTTGTTTAATAAATTTTATCTTATATGTTGAATTTAGAAAAACGGGGAAAAAAAAAATCTGCTGACTATTTTTCAATTAAATATTGTTCCTGTCAAGGAAAATTAACTAAATATAAAGTCAGGGATAGAATAGAAGTAACTTATTGCAAAATGAAAAATTGAATTTTTATTAAACAGGAAGAAGAAATGGGGTGGAATTAAGAAAGCATCATTAAAAAAGAAAAAAGAAGAAAACTTTCATTTCTTAGCTTTTTTTCATTTCTGTTGGAATTTGTAAATTATTGGAATTTTTCTCTCGTACTGTTTATTCGTTTCTCGTTAAAAATCTCTAGAAGCGGGAATTGCAGTTTAAATGTTTATTGCAGTAAAATGTAGCCAATAATCAATGTTATTTTTTATAGTATGCTTTCGGGTGATTTATTATCACTCAGGATTAATCGTGCTGTCATGCTGAATGTTGAATTTTACAAATTTCCTTCTATTTCTTTTTTTTTTTTTAACTTCATTATAGGATTGTTGAACTCTTTAACCGCATTTAAAATTTAAAAAATTGGTATGAAAATATTTTTTTTTGTTTTATGTTTTTATCTTTCTGTCCCTATTTTTATTTTTTTTTTTTTTTAATATGAAAATGGTAATTATTTTTGGTGACCTTATTTGTTTGCATAAATTAGGAATCCTTTTTTTAAATGGATTTTCGTTCATCTATTTGTTCTTTTTTAATAATTTTAAATTAAATGATGTGGGTAAAAAGAACCTTTTTTTTTTATTTATTTTTTATTAAAATATGGAAGGACTTTTTCTATAATTGTAATAAATTTCAATCAAAGGAATTACCATATATATGTTGAGAAATATATAAATTTAATTACGATGAATTGATTTTTAAAGGAAACATTTTCTATGGATTTATATTTGGTTTTTGTTTGTATCTAGCATTTTACAGGGATTAGGTAGGTACAGAGACGTACTTTTATTTTACGTGTTTAATCAAATTGGACGCTTATAACTGGAGAATTCTTTCAGATAAACTTTTATAATCTCGTTTGAACCATGCAACCAAACGAAACCGAATATAAAACGCATTTACAGCGAATTTCAACTATAAAAACAATTTTTCCAGAAAAACTTTCAGAATTAAGTCAATTTCGTATTATTCAATAAAACCACAGCAAAATGAATTTTTATTTTACCTAGATATTTGTCGAAACTTCAATCAATTTTAATAAATAGAAAAATATCACACAAATTACAAACACTTTACGTTTTTTTTTTAATGCACTTTCCAAGATTACCGTAGCAGCTCTGGTTCAACAACAAAAATATATATTTTCTTTTATTTAGAAAATCTTTTGATAAAGGAGTTAAATAAAAAAAAAAATATATTAAAAATCACTTATCTATAAGCAGAATGTACGACATATAAAAAGTATATAATCGTTTAATAAACCCATAAATAGCACCACCAGCAGTAGCATCAACAGCAGAACAACTCTTTAATAAATAATTTAATAACATTAAAACGAAATGTAAAAAAAAAAAAAAAGCAATCATCTAACGTGACGCTATCAAAAAATTGTTAACCCGTTGTCAAAGATTTTTTTCCTTATTTTTCCTTATTTTTTGGTTTATTGTCTACTTTTTCATCTTTTAAATAATTCATTCTGTTTTGGATTTTTTTTAGTATACCAACTTTATGTATTTCTTATGTCTTTATGTTTATTCACTTTACTAGTCTCGATCCGCAAGTACACTTACACCCTCATATTCTATATTTATTATATAATTTTATTTGTCATCATCATCGAGTCGTTTATGTTTAAAATTCGCGTTTATCATATTTTTTTCTTTTCTATTCAATTTTTTCTTTTCTCTATTTTTTTTTTTTTCGTTTTCCTTTATTGATAAAAGTTAAAGAACCAAAATAGGAACATCAAAAAGCGACACATTGTTCGTAAAGATGTGCTGATAAGTCACGTACATATTCGTTTCTAAATTGATTTTAACAAAAATTTTTATTTCATTTAACATAAAAAAAAAAAGAAAAAGCTTAACATCATCTGTAAATAAAATTAAATAACAAAAAAAGTTGTGAAGAAAGTGTAGAAAGTGCCACACAATTGTGAGCGACTTACAAGTCAACTAGAATTATAAATAAATAAAGAAAGAAAAAAATAAAACAAATTTTATCAGAATTTTTTATTTAAATATTTATTTGTTGAGGATTAGGATTGGGCTAAAAATATTTTATTATTATTATTAAAATACTTTTTTTTCTTTTTTTTCTTTTACATAATAAATCGCATAAATTTTTAGAATTTTTTTTTTTTTTTAACGTTCAAAGAGTAATTCCGGTAATCCTTGTTGTTGCTTGTCGCGATTACGTTTTCTTAAACCGCCTAAAATTTTACAAAATGCTGGATAATCAATCATTTCTGGTGGTGGATTATTAATATTAACCGGACCCTTTAATTTAAGGATGGGTGCTTCTTCGAGTGCAATCATTGCTTCTTTGTCAGTGAATTTATCACCAAATGTCATTAGGTCATGTCGAATTCTAGAAAAAAAATATTTTAATAAAGACACATAAACACAAAAAAGAAATAATTAATTAATTACCTTTCCTCGCTGATAAATCCTTTACCATCATTATCCCATTTACTTAATGCTTCTACGAGAACTTCTTCTGGATCTAATTCAATTGTTTTGTAACCCAAGAGAACAACAAAAGCATCAAAATCAAGAGGATCAAGTGCCTCTGTAAGCATTTGCTGTACTTGAGATTCAGCAACTTCTTGACCCATTGTTAAAAATGTTGCGCGTAAATCATTTGCATCAATAATACCATCGTTATCGAGATCAAATAAGTGAAAGGCCTATAACGAATTATTATCAAATTATCAACAGCAACAATAATGGAAAACACTTTAAACACATTATTTTACCTCCTTTAATTCACATAACTTCCTTTCATCGAGATCACGTAAGGCTTCAACATCACTGGATTTTGTTGCAATAGGAATTGCATATCGTTCACCACTCTGAATGTGTGACACATCAAAATTTCTTTGTCTTATTTCATCAGCTGTTATCTCGGCTACGTTTTTTTCGACCTCACATTCAACTGGTTTAGGTGGTTCATCATCAGTATTTTCAGTACCATTAGGAACTACTTCTTCCGTTGGTTTTTCTGGTGAAGTTTCTGGTGCTCCCTCCACAATCGCTGTTTCATCTTTAGAATCTTTTGATTTTTTTGATGATCGTTTGACTACTTCGGTACCATCAGGATTTGTTTTCTTTAAGGCTGATTTCTTCTTTTTTACTTTATCCTTAACTTCCTCGGCGCCAACACTACTAACACTCACAGTCGCATCAGCCATAATTTATATTCAAAATTTTTTATTATTTTGAAATTAATTAATTACGTTTGTCCACTTTATAGTGAAAACCACAACCAATTCACAACACCTATCTGATCGCACTAAATTAAATCATCGCCTCATCACTATTCCACCCACCAATTCACCTATAATAACTTACTTAAACTAAATTCAATCCTTATTATTTATTTTTTCTTTTTCTTTTGCTTTTGCTTTTCTTTCGCTTTATTTGTTAACAAATACGTACACGCAATTTGCAAACAACTATGAAAATATTTTTCCAGCATCAATGCTTTTTACATACGTCGATCGTTTAAAGAAAATAAACAAAAAAAAAAAAAAGAAGAGATTTCTCAATCTTTTTGGTTGGCATGATCCATTTGGCAAGATTACTTTACATTAATTAACAACTTTATTTACATAATATTATTAAAATTAATTAATTAAGAGAAATAGAAGAAAAAATATGTCAACGTGCAGTTTTGTTGACAGCAGATGTTGATTTTTTTTTTTTGCCATGATTTTTAACATTTTTAATCAATTAAAATTACTTTCACGTTGAAAATTCTAAAATTAAACAAAAAATGAAAAAAAAAAAAAAAAATGTTCATTCGTTATTACCAAACATGATCATGTACCATAAAGTAATCTTCTGATCAGCATTTTCTCTCTGTTTTTCTTTTTCTTTTTTTTTCAACAGGGTAATTTTCCACAGTAATCTTACTCAGTCGCACGCCTTTTTTTTTTTTATTTATTTAAATTTTTTTATTTTCCAGTTTGTAATCAAATAAAGAAATTCTCTTTCTATCTACTTTTTTTTTTTTTTTTTTTGTTTATTTATTTATTTTTTCATTTTAAAATAATGTTTTTTTTTTGTTAAATAAATAAAATTATTATTCAAACACCAGCTGTTTATTGATGGAAATAAAAAATATTTTCTGGAGTAAAATATTTATTAAACTATTCATCATAAAAAAAAAAACTTAAAATTAACGTGTAATACGTGGGTGCGAATGGTAAGAACAGAATTTATATTATTTATTTTATTCATTTTTTTTAATATGAATATTGACGTGTCTGCTATTTAAAAGAAAATTAAAAAAAAAAAAATTATAATTTTTATTTATTAAAAAAATCAAATCAGCTGTTGAAGTTTAATCAAAATATTTTTTTTTTTTTATGTTTTTATTTATTAATAATAATGTCAAATATTTATTGGAAATTTTTCTTCTTTTTTTTTTTTAATAAAATCTTTAATAAAAATTTAGATTTAAAAAAAAAAAAAAAAAAAAAACGTAAAACTTTTATAAGGAACTCTGATTAAAGAATAAGACGAAGAAGCAGAAGCAGAAGGAAAAAACACAGCATAGCTACACACAGTTTTGTGTAGAAAATAAGAACACGAAAAAAAAAAAAAAAAGAAATTGAAAAACGTAATGAATTTTGTTTTCTTAACGGAAACACTTAATGTACAGCGAATAATATAACGAAAATAAATAAATAATTTATTAACATTAAACAGAAATAGAATATTGTGTAATTTACATTTATAAATTAATAAAAAAAAAAAAAATTTATTTCTTTTGTATTTAACCTCTAAAAAAGAAAAAAAAAAAGGAAAAAAAAAATTATTTATTTTTTATTATAGTTTACCTAGCTTAATTGTTTAATTTCCGTTAAATTTTATTTAATTTTATTAGAATTATTAGAAAACAAAAAAAAAAATAAGAAATTATAATATTTCTACATAAATTAATTAAATTTTTATTTAACTTAATAAAAACCGCTGAACAAATTCTTTATACAAAAAAAAAAAAAATAAATAAATAAATTCAGGTAAAAAAAAATTCTATTGCCCGCTATAATAAAATTATTTTTTTTTTATTAACTTTTCTTCCCTTGAATATCCTTTTTTTTAAATAAATAAAAATAGGTCGAACCTGTTAAAATTATTTTAAATTAAAAATCAATGAAAATCGCTTCAACGCACATTTATTCGTGGTACACACAAACCATTAAAAAAAAAAAAAAACCAATCGTCCATCCACCTACATTAACAAATTTAATTAAAATGGGTAAATAATATTTTTATTTAATTTACTCATAATTATGGCATAATGTTGCCAAAATAATGCTTTTAAAATTTATTATTTTTTTCCTCTTTTTTTTGTAAATTGTTTTTTAATTGATTTACATAAATTATGAATTTTAAACGTTTCAAATTTTATGCTACGAAAGACAATTCTTGATAATTCATTATGTCTAAAATTTATTTAATTGCTTTAAAATTATTTGTAGACGAGTGATGTAGTAGTTTAAAGTTGTTAACAATAAACGTTGGTATGATCAATTACCTGTAATCAAAAACATTTACATAAAATAGAAAAAGTAATAGAAATTATTTTGCTTTACTTTGTTTACATGAAACGTAATTCTGCTTCTAGATTAATTACGATTTTGTTGGTTGACTTTCCTGTAATAATTCTACCATAAAATTAATAATAAAAATCAAAGTCATTGAATACAATTTTCTGCGTTTTTTTTTTTTTTTTTGGATTGAATTTTATTATTATTTTTTTTTTTTTTTTAAATCGACACACACGCGCGGTTTTTTCTTTTTTTTTTTTAAATGATTTAAATTAATTTTTTATTCATTTTGTAACCAAATAAAAAAAAAAAAAAAAAAAAATTGGCAGCAATAAATATAGTGGGTTTATTATAATTATTCCAGTTTAATTTGATTTTTTTTTTTTGGTACTTAAAACACCTGCTTACAGAAATAAATGTAAAATTCCTATGACAAATTTTCTTTTCTTTTTTTTTTTTATTATTATTAACATTTAAAGACACAGTTCAGTCTAGATTATTAAAAAAAAAAAAAAAAAATGATAAAGTAAAACAAAAAGGATATAATAAAATTATGTTGGGTTTAATAATCATAAATAAATAAAGAAGGAAAATAATAGAGCCGGAAGTGTAAAGACATTCATCTTATTTAGGTATTGAATCAGTTATAATGCTCCCGATCTGCTTGGTCTGATGGACCAACAAATATGATTAATTTTATATAAAAAAAAAAAAAAAAAAAAAAACTAAACGGTTTAAATAGATTTACTAAAGATCAAAAATATGATAAATTCATAGTCTTAGTTTAAATTTTATGTTAACTGAGCCAAAACAATATTTATCAAAAATTTAAACCGATTCAAATTTGATTATAGCAAAGTAGTTTTTAATGAAAAAAAAAAAAAAATCTTTTTTCCTTTTAGTTTTTTTTTTTTTTTTTTTTTGTTGCCTGCACATATTCATTTGGATTACTCAACAGCATCTCAATATTCTTATCTTACATTTATAAAACTTGTAAATTTGTTGTTTTTTATTATTTATTTATTTACAATTTGCAAAACGCGAGATGAATACAAGTGAAATTTTATTATTATTTTTTTTTTTAAATGCAGACAAACTAGCAAAAATGTTGTTTCATTTAAAAGTTAGTTTTATGCAATTATTTTTTTTCTATTTTTTCTCTCCGTCCTATTATAATATTCTTTGCACGTTTTTTATTACAAAAAAATAATAAAAAAATTACGTTGTATGCAGTGAGAACTTCATTTACTTATCACACAGGAGTGGTTTTTAATTATTGGCTGTTTTTTTTTTTGGTTGAGTGTTTTGTAAAAATGTAAAAACATAGCTTAACTTCATTTCAACCAAATATAATAAAAATAAATTAATTAAATTTTTTATGAATAAATAAAGTGATAATTTGTCTGTTATTTAAATGTAAACGATAAATTTAACTCTTTTATCAAATTAAAATAAAAATAAAAAAACATTTTTTTTTTTGTAATAAAAACAAATCATTTTTTTAACTGAATAACATGATAATATTTGCATAATTTTTAATAAATATGTATATTTTTTGGTATTTTAATTAAAAAATAATGATAATATTGGTCCCACCATAATTAAAAACAATATTTATAGTGGTTGGGGGTGGTCATGGTGAGTGATCAATGGGTTAAACAAAATGCGACATTAATTAAAACACGAATAATAATATGTTGTGATAGTTGTTGCATGCCTTTCGGCGCTTTTATTATATTTATTTTCTTAATTGTTATTCAATTTTCACTTAAATTAAACTAAAAACCATATACACTCTGTATGTTTAACAATAAAAATATGCTGGAAAAAAAACACACAATAAAAGGTTGCTAAAAGAAGCGCAATAAAATAAATTGTTAAAATAATTTCGCTGTAAAATAGATAAGAAGTAAATTTTTAATTTTATATTTAAACAAAGAGAAATACAGGTAAATATTTGCAGGCAGTGCTTAAAAATTAATAACTTAAAAAAAAGAAAAAAGTAAAGAAAAACCATTTAATTTAAACAAACATATATACAGAAAATACAAAAATAAAAAAGGAAAAGGAAAAAAAGAAAAACATTTAAAGTTAATTTAGTATAAAAGCAATAACATTGTTTTGTCTGTTTATCTTAAGCTCGTTTATCATAAAAACAGAAACAACAAAATATATATTTTTTTTTTTTTTTTTAGCGAAAAACAACCTTTTAACGTCAAACATGATGAACCTTTTGAACTAATTAGTTTCCCTGACAAAAAAAAAAAGTAATACAACAACCGAAAATAATAAGAAAATCTTCTGATATGCTGAGGAAGACAAGAAGATAAATCTTTTTTTTTTCTATTTTTGCTTGAATAAGTGCAAATTTATGTTCGAGGTTATCCACCCTAAGATCAGCTATGAAAATCCTTTTTCATAAGACAACAGTCGCCCTTGATTTTTGGTATTTTTTTCTTCGTTTTTTTTTTTACTTTTTTTCTCAAGTTACTCAACTAATTTTTAATAAAGATTACTGTCTTAAAAATTGCTATCAATAGGCAATCAATACTTTTTTCTTTTTTTTTTGTTAAGCTAAAACACAAAATTCCCTTCAGCATTTACAAAAAAAAAAAAAAAAAAAATATTAAATTAAGTTTCTGATTCAAAAAGGAGGAAAATAAATAAATAAATAATCTGTCTCTGTATGTTCGGAGCTATGGCGTTAAAATATACCTCCCGTTGTTATTTATTTTGCCATCATATTGCACGCCCAACAAATGCCCCCATAGTCATCTAATAATAAATAATAAAAATGAGGAAAACGTCAGTCAATAAGCCTTTTATGATTTTTTTTTTTTTTTTTTTTTTGGCTGAAACTGCAATAAATCATTTTTTTTCTCATTTATTTCTTTTTTTTTTTTTTTTGTAAATAGGATCCGTCGCCGTTGTTGTGGTTATTTTTGCTTCAACAAAAATAAATTAAGTCTAAAAATAAATAAATAAATTTTATTAAATTTTATGAAATGTTATTAAAACGTTTAAATAAAACTAAAAAAATAAATAGCGATAAAAATTCTTTTGCAAATCACCTGATTCATTGTTAAACGTAATACACACTTGAGTAATAATTTAATTATTAACACCTACAAACATTTACAAACACCACCAAATAATTTTGAATTAATCAAAAAGAATTTTTTATTTTTTTATTTATTTACTTTTTGTAAAGACGTCATAATAAATTTATTCATTTATTAAAATATAAATATAAATGTAAGGGGCAGGTAAAATTCATTAATGGCGAATAATTATGAAAAAAAAACTTTTTAAAACAATTTTAATAGTATTTTTCCAAATGAAAATAACAAAACAATGCTAATTAGGATATAATTAACAAAAAGAAAAACAATTTTTTAATTAACTGTACTGATACTGATTTACTTTTATTGATTATTTACCTGCTGTTTGGTATGTCTGTAATTTAAATGTTACCGATGCTTGATAAGCATCTTTAATATTTTGTTATTAATTTAGCTCAGTAATTGTTAATATCAATGACGCCCTTCAAAGTCATTTGCAGAAAACAATAAGCAACAATTTTATTTTTTTTTATTTTCGTTTTCTTCATTAAAACATTTGTCTACCTGTGCTATGTCAAACAATTTTTTGAAACCAAAATTTACCTTTTTTTTCTTTTTTTTTACACAATTTTAACTGTTTTGTATTTCCCTTTTAATTTATTTATTTTTGCTATTCAAAACAGCATTGTCGGTCACTTGATTTTCTGTAATTTGTTTGTCTTCTACTTCTTCTTGTTTTTCTTCTTCTTCTTTTTTTTTTTTTTGGCAAAATAACAAAGTATTTGTATTTAGGCCTGCAGGTAGGAAGGTTTTAGGGATAGGAAATAACAGCAAATGAGACATTTCTAGGGAATACGTAAATTACAAAAAATTTAGCTAAAAACATAAAATAGAAAGGAGACAACAATCAAAAGAAATTTTTTTTTTGGGGAAGGGTATGGGTTGTATAAGTAAGAGAAACCCTTAATTGCTTACTTCATTTGAATTGTTGAATATCAAGTGCTTGTGTCACGTTGTTGCTATACTCAGTGCGGCTTAACAAAGTTAATAAAAAAAAATTCATCAAGACAATATTTCGCGGTGCGTTTACTTTAAATAATTTTTATTATTATTTTTTTTTTGTTTGTTCTTAGTTAACAGAAATAATTATGTTAATTAATTAATTAATAATATTTTAAGATAATGAAATATTTAATTAAATAAAATAAAAAATGTTGTTTCTTTCAATCTAATTGTGTTTTTCTGTAGAAATTAATTAAAATGCTGCGTAGCTACGTGATTTTAATTTGTGTTGCCGTTGTATCAGCTGATGCTCCGAATAAAGGATTATATCCACAGGGTGCACCTACTGCATCTCCAACACATGATGTTTATGTTAATGAAAAAGATGTGCAACCGTACCATGGACAGGTGAATAGTGTTTAAAATTAAATGCGTGAGTAATATGTGATTTAATGTGAGTTTGAAATTATTTATAGATTATTGAGAATCCATCATACGATCCAAATATGTATGCTAGCTTTGTGCCACAGGATGCTGTACAGCAATATGTAAACTCATACGGTGGACCTTATGCACCGGTTCCTGGTTACCCATCATTTGATCCGGCTGGTTACACTGTCCAAACCGGTTATGAAGGTTTCCTAGTACCAACATTCCCTAGTGCCAAAGTCGTCGATCCGTACACTTTCACAGGATTATCATCAACATTATACAGGGCAGTATTACCACTTGCCAGAACCGTGGTCGGTGTCTTATCACGTATTGGTGGTGTAGTTTTATCCGTATTCGGTGTAATATTCTTCGGTGGTCTTCTAACAACAGCCGTTTGTGCATTCACGCCGCTCTGTTCAATCTCATTCGTCAGTTTACCATTTTTGGCACGTTTGAATTCCGACGCATCAATAACACAGGCTATCGGTGCAGAATTAACTGCTGATCGTGTTAAAAGAGCTGCCGAATTTGTTAAAATGGCATTGGAAAAATACCAAAAATTGCAACACGAGATAACACAAGTAACAGGCGATAACACAAATGTACCGGTTGAAAGCACATAAATTTTATCAAAACTTTCAATCCTTTAACTAATATTTTGGTGGAGAATTATTTTTTTTTTTAATTTTTTTAAAACGTAAAATGGCACTCCTTTTTGTTATTATTAACATAATGTGAGGGGGTGAAAAAAATGAAAAAGCCACTCCTTTGTGTTCAGCTTGAACCAATATCCAAATAATAATTCAAAAAAAAAAAAAAAAAAATTAATTTATATTAAAGCCTCGTAAGGAAATAAATTACGTTTTTCTATGTTTGTTTAATGAGATTGAGTTTTTAGCAAAAAACCTGAAACCACATATGAAAACGTGAAATTAATTAATTTTAATGTTATTGGATATTAGTTTGAACTTTTCACAGTTTTTTTTTTTTTTTTTAATGTAAATGAGCTTTTCTCTATGTATCACTGTAAGAAAATATTTAATTATGTTTTTTTTTTCATTATAATTTTATAAAATTTTAGTTTGTAAATAAATAATTAAAAAAAAAAAATATTTTAGTTTTTTTTATTTGATTTTCAGATGGTGGTTGTATTGCGTACGCATTTATTTCTTGTTGTTAATTAAAATGCAGACAAATAAATCATTTTTAATTACCATTTTTATATTGCTAAAGGTTTTTCTTCCTCTTTTTTTTTTTTTTTTTTTTACATAATAATAATAATAATAATTTTTAATATAATTTGCGTATGATAAACAAAATAAAAAGGGGGTGAGAAAAAACAAAAAAGACATTTTATTGTCACTAATTAACTGATCAATTATTTCATTAATGGCATAATTATCTGTTTATAATTTATTATTATTATTATTTATTATTATTATTATTTATTATTATTAATATTTATTTGAAAGAGAGAATTTATTTTGTTTTTTATTTTTAATTCAAAAAAAGCCAAAAATATAATCATAAAAGCTTCTATTAGTTTGATGATAACGTTTAGTGACACATTTTTGAATAATATTTTTATTTTATTATTTTTTTTTTTTTTATGTATAAATTATTTGTATTAAAACTGAAGCTTTTTAGTCATTAAAACATACATACACACACACACACACATGCACAAAAAAAAATATTTATTTTCTTTTATAGAAAATTAATAAAAATTTTATGCGAAAAAAATAAAATTAATAATAAAATATAATTTTTTGATGGTTGGCGAGATTATTAAATAAATCATTTTAACGGAAAATTTAACACAATTTTAAGTACTGCTAGTATAATGTGAATGTTTAATGTTTTTAGAATTAATAATTTTTAATTTTTTTTTTTTTAATGTTGTTTCATTAAAATTATTATTATTAACCGAAATTGAAATATTGAAATATTGAAAAATAAAAAACCTTTAAAAATCTTTCTGTTTAAAGTTATAAACATTTCTTTTTTTTTTTTATTAATATATTGAAGCTTTCAAGATTCTTGTATTCTTAGAAGACTAGAAGTAATATTAATAAAGATTCTATTTAATTTTAATTACAAATCCATCAATGTTGATTAAAAATGAAGAAGCGAACCATTAAAGTATTTCTTCAGTATTTCAAGTTTCCTATAAATTTTTTTTTTTTTTTTGTTTGAAAATTAAAGCTACAAATGACTACATTGAATATGATTAATGAAGCTTTATTTCCTCTTATTAAATTCATCATAACAAAGTGAGGAAAAATAATAATTTCCTTATTCGAAGTGCTACAAAAAAAAAAAAAACAACAACGCAGAAATTTTTTTATTTAATTAGATTAAAAACCAATTCCGAGTGGGCCAAAAAACTCAACACATGTGTAAAATTCACATTTTTTTTTGCTCCTCTTAATAATAACACAGAATAACACACAAAAAGCATTTAAATTAAATAAAGAATAATGAAAAATCGTTATTTTAGCGTGGCTAAAAGTGACTTAATCCAAGCACAAGGTAAAATAATAAAAATAAATCATAAAAAAAAAAATTCTTTTTATCGCATTAATTATGGTAGAGCAACAGGAGAAATAAAAGGGACAAGTAATTATTAAAATAAGCTTTTTGATATTTATTTATTTATAATAAACAAAATAATAAAAAAAAAAAAAAAATGGGAAAATATGATTAATAATCATATTTTAAGAGAATTTAAACAAAAAAAAAACAGAACTTGTCCGCATTTTTTATAATCTGAAAGCTAATTGATGTTTGAATGGCATGTTTTTTTCTTTCTTCTGGTTATAAAGTATGCGAGTTATGCTATTATTAAATTAATCCTATTGCCTTATTCTAGTAATCTAAATAATAAAATAATTAAACATTTAACAATCCATAAATAAATAAAAAAAAAAAACAAATTAAAATATTTCCCCTGTGTATATTAATGTTTTCGGACGCAATAACAATTCTATTCTAATTTATTAATAATTAATAAACAGAAATAACAATAAAGCTAATTATTTACAAAATTAGCTTTAACGAGTAATAATAAAAAAAAAAAAAAAACTACCCCTTCAAAATCAATAAAAAAAATTTTATATTAATAAATAAAAAAACAATTCAATAACCCTGTGGTGAATAACAAGTAATTGGACATTGGTCTATCTTAACTACCACTGTCCACTTTTATTTCATTTTATTATTTTTTTTAAACGATTATTCTAGATAGTCTTCTAACAGACAGAAACACAAGCTTAAATAAAATAAATCTAAGGGATTAGCGACCATAAAACGCGGGAATATATAATTTTACCTGTCGTTAAGCGCAATTGTCACCAAGGTAACAAAATAAAAAGCCATACACATGAATGTACAATACAATGTTTTGATTTTGTTTTTTTCATTTACCTGTTTACATTATTTATTAAATTAGAAAATAAAAAAAAATAAATAAATAAATAGAAAATTTCTACCAAACAAATTCGGTTAATTAATTAAATTAAAAATAAATTCTTTTTTATTTTTATTCTATTACTCACTTCTCAAATAACAATTTTCCACATAAATATTTAATAAATGTAGAAATATTTCCATAATGTAAAATTGCTAATGTTTTACCCATAATGATATTGGGCAACCATTTCGTTGTTAAAACAACGAGTTGACTAAACTTTACCTTTTTTTATATAGCGTCGATTTGTTAGAAAATTACGTCACTTAAATGTAACAAAATTCCATCACGGAAAAATAACGAATCACGATATTAATTGTGGGATGGGTGGATGATGGTTGAATAGTTAAAGTATTAGTGAGCTTTTATTTAATTTTTTTAATATTCTTTATGTGTTTGCTAGTTTCATGTCAATAACTCGGTTGCTCATAGCTTTTCTATTTGTTATAATACTAAATCGTTTGGCCTTTAAAGAATTTCTTTGAATTTTTCCTTGAACATTTTCTGCAACCACATGAACTACAGTTGAGCTTTCAGTGTAAGCGTGGAACATAACAAACGATGTTTAGATTTCAAGCGCCTACATTTTATGTAAATTTTATTTTATTTCTTTTTTTTGGTTACTGCTGTAGTATTTTTTTTTTTTTTTGCTATCGATACGTAAATGTTCGCTAGAAACATCGAAAAGGAATTACAATACCAGCAGCAATAACAAAAAGTCAATTTTCCACTTTATTACAATTTTTTCGTTCCTCCACATTTTTTTTTTTTTTTTTACAGAAAATTAATACAAAAACAAAACATAAACACAACAAAACATTGTTTTAGTTCAGAAAACTACTCAGTAGCAATTGAGCTTTTTTGTGTAAAAGACACAAAATACTTTGTACTTTCTTAATCGACTAAAAATAAAAAAAATTTATCGCGCGGGGTTTTTTTTTTTTTGTTTATTTATTATTAAATTTTGTTCGTAATTACTGGTTGTGCTTTGATATTTGGAAATCAGAAGAAAAAAAAAAAAAAAAAGAAAATTTCTTTAAGCGACTTTAACAATGATTCTATGTGAATAAAAAAAAAGAAGTAAAAAAAAAACTTAATTCGTGATTAAATCAAACAAAGAATTATTTAATTAAAAAAAAAAAAAATAGTTTAATTATAATTCGCAATAACCAAACTGGGTAATTGTATGGACACAGTTGCTGTTGTACAGCATAAATTAATACATTCAATCGGGTAGGTTGTTCTTGTTGTTGTTGTTTTATGCATAATTAACCAATGTTCATGCAAATTAATTAATTTAAATTTCAAAGTGTTTTGCCTTGGTTTCGGTTAACAAATTTAATCGAATGAAAAAAAAAAATCAATTTAATAAACAAACAAAAAAAAAAAGTCTAAGGAAGTTTAACGCTTTTTGTTGTACCTTATGCTGTTTTTTGTGCTTTTGTTTTCATTGTGCTTTTGTTGCAGATTTTTTATTTTTTATTTTTATTTTGTTAAAGGCTCATTTCAGCTTTTTTTTTTAATTTTTTTCTTTTTAAAATTATAAATCAGCAAAAATTATTTTTTATTAAGGAAAATAAATCTAATAAAAGCTTTAATTATGATTTTGGTGAATAATTAATTAATTTGATTAATATGAATTTTTATTTGTAAATTATTATTGAAATACTTTGGATTAAATTATAAAAGAAAATCAACATACAGTAACTTGACTAATAAATCAACAATCGCATAAACACCTTGTTATTTATTTTTTTATTTATTTATTATCAACCCCTAATCAGTTTCTTGAAATTTCGATTGCATACAATTTTTTAAATAAATAAATAAACAAAACCAAATCCAAAACATTTTTTGTCTCTCTACATTTATTTTAATAAATTAATTTTTTTTTTATTTTTTTCTTTTTAAACATTTTTATTAAACAATTTGTCATATGATGTCAGCTGTTGTTTTTGCTGCCAACAAACAGAAATATTTAAAAAAAATGAAATAAGTAAATGAAAAAGAAAAGCTTGTTTAATACCCCCTAGTATATATTATATAGTAGAAATATTTCATTGTGGTTGTGATGAAACGAATGAAAATGAAAATGAACGGAAAATAAAAATAAAAGAAAACAATGTCAACCCGCTACACTAATCCAAAATAAAAACAATCAATAATTTTATTTATTGAAAGAAAATTATACACAAATTATAGATCATCATAAAAGACAATTTGTTTATTATAGAAATTAAATCTTTTCTTTTTTTTTTCCTTTTATGGTTTTATTACAATTGGTAGTACCCACGTACCCACGTACCCACCCACACCATACCAGCTACATAGTTTTTAAAGTAATTTAAAATTAAAAACTTAAAAAAATTGCTTCATGTATTTTACAACATTTGTCTACAATTTTTATTTAATTATTTATAAACTGATAGAAATAAAGAATAAGTAAGACAATGACAAATTTAATTAATTATTTTCGAATTACTTTGTTTATATTAAAAATTCCTACCGAATACACTTATTATTTCTTTTCTCTCATATTCTATCTAATATTTTCTATTACTAACAATGTTTAGCTTTGTGTATTATGTTTAATTAGAAAATAATTATTAAGGTAAATAACCTATTAATTTCATGATAAATTGCATAAACAATTAAAATTTATTTACCAGTAAAATGTTGGATTTATATGATTGGTATTCCTTAAAGCTTTTTTTTTTTTTTTGTAAAGTTTATGTATTTAAAACTTAAAATCGAGTAGATTCAATTTATTAATATTGTTATAGAAGCGAAATCACACATTTTTCATCAATATTTTAAAAATGTTAGAAGTTTCGAAACAAAAATAGTTCACTTAGCAGAATCTCTTAGCTACTGAAAGTTTCACTAGATTTCTGTTTAAAATAAGTGATCCAATGTTTTGTGGACTTGAATTTAGTAAAAACAAAAATAGAAAAAAGCAAAGAAGAAAATCAAATTGAATTTCAAAAGACTCCTGAAACTGTAATGCTTTTAAATGTAAAAATAGTAAACAATCTTCTCTAATGATCAGATTTTAAAGTAGAAAACAAAAATCTCTTTCAAAAGACTTCTGAAAATCGAATGCACATCCAGAAGCTAGAATTTAGTTCATTGAAATTCCGGGAATTTAATCTAATAACAATTCTTTATTACGGAATTGTTTACCTTTTACAATTTTCGAGTAAACATTCTGGTTTCATCAGAAGCTTTATCCGGTTTTTAAAAGTAATAAACGTTTATTTATTAATTTTTACATGGAAATCTTCTATTTACTGTTTACGTTTTTTTTTTTTTAATTTTTATTATTATTATTATTATTATTATTATTATTATTTAATTACTAATAAACAAGAAAAATGATTTCAATAATGTGTTAACAATTAGATAAACCCTGCCTAGAGGGAATTAAATATCAACAAAAGCTTTTATTATTTTTTTTTTCTTCTCTCTACATAAATTACAAACAAACCATTAAAATAAAAAAAAAAATTATTTATTATTAAATCATGAGAATGAAACCCCCACATGAGAATAAAAACACAACGAAAAAAAATGGGGAAAAAAAACACTTTTTTGATTCACATGTTTCGTCCTTTCTATTCGTGACAAACAAAATTGTTTTTTTTTTTTTGTTTATAACAACTTTAATAATATAGTAATCTATTTTGAATATTTTAATATATATATATTTAACTGGAAATTGCATGTTTGTAATAAATTCAGGAGTTGGTCACTTATATGCCTGAGGAATTACTTTGGTTACATTTTTATTGCGATAAAACAACCGAAAAAAAAAAAGAAAGAAAAAAGAAAACCCCCCCAAAACACAAACAAAATAATTTATTTAACAGATTTAACGTAATTTTTTTAGAAAAAGATCTGGACCTGCAACAAGTAAAATAAATGTTTAATGAAAAACGAAAAAAAAAATGTAAACGTAAAAACGTTAAAAGTCCCTGAACTAATCAATTAATCAAATGTAAATGAATTAAAAATGAGGTAACAGACAGTAAAAAAAATAGACATACAGGTATAAAATATATATCTTAATTGTAAAATAAGGTCGTTTGTATAGTTTTATTAATTATTTATTGTCCCATTTGCATCAAACACACCCCATCACCATTTAATCTATCAAACCGTTTTTTTTTTTTTTTACCTTTTCTTCTTCACTTTTTTTCTATTTACTGTGCTGATGGGAAACATAAAACTATCATACAAACATTGCACGGTTTTTAATAATAATAATAATCACCTCTTACCACCCTTAATTTTATTCAAAATTGTCGATAAAACAACAACGAAAACTTTTATTTAAGTATTTAATGTAAATTTATGTGTCGCCTACTACTGGTCGCCTTTTTAAAAACGTATCGTTAGTTTAATTCAAAACTTTCAATCGGCCGGTACTAGTTTGTTACTTTGTTTTCTCTCGCGAACATCCAGTGGTAGTTCCGATAAGGTTTTTTCCAAATCAACACACAACCAACCAAAGTAAATTTTGATTTTGATTTTTTTTTAATTATTATTATTATTGTTTACAAAAGAGTGGAGAAAAACTCTTTTTTTTTTTATTGTTTATGTTTTGACTGAAATAAATGTCATCTGAGCAATTAAAAAAAACTTCATCATCATCAACAAACAGCACTAGGAAAATTGTTGAACAATTTGTTTATTGTTTATTTAGAGGTCAACACATGATGCCAATATTGTATTATTTACCACCAAGTCCACCATGTCGGTCGGTGCTGTTATTAGCCAAAATGTTGAATATTGAATTTGATTTGAGGGCGATTAATGTACTTGAAGGTGACCACATGAAACCAGAATTTGTACAAGTAAAGCGAATTTATTTTATTGCTTTATTAATCCAATTAATTGAACCATGAAAAACATTTTGTTTTTTCTTTTTTCATCCATTCAACGTTAGATTAATCCACAGCATTGTATTCCGACTATGGATGATCATGGCTTGGTCCTCTGGGAAAGGTAACTAAAATAAGTTTTGAATTTGTATTTCTAAATATAATTATTATGATTTCAGTCGTGTAATTTTGACGTACCTAACATCGGTATACGCTAAGGATGAAGCTCTTTATCCAAAAGATCCCAGAGTTCGTGCCATGGTAGATCAACGTATTGCGTTCGACCACGGCACTTTATACCAACGAATGTCGGATTATTATGTAAACAAAACTAAAACAATGCACATAGCAGTAACAAATTAAAAAAAAAATTATTTATTGTAGTTTCCCACGGTCAGAATTGGTGCCCCGCTAGACGAAACCAAAAAAGCACATCTGGCTGAATCACTTTATTGGTTCGAAACAATCCTTAAAGGTCGTACCTGGGCGGCTGCAGACCATTTTACATTAGCTGATTTAACACTATGCGTTACAATGTCACAAATCGAAGCGTTCGGTTTTGAATTGACGCCCTACGCAAAAGTACGTGCCTGGTATCAACGTTGCAAAGACGAACTTGAGCCATATGGCTACCAGGTAAATTATAATTATTTTAATATAATTAAAAAAATTATTATTTATGTTTGTTTATCGTCTATTTTTTTTTTTTTTTTATTTTCATTTTAAACAAGGAAATCAATCAAAATGGGGCTGATACATTGGGTGGACTTTTCCGTTCAAAATTACAATAAAAATATAATTTAGCTAAGTTTTCTACTTTTACAATATTAACAACCATGTTGCCCTCTATTAAAAAAAAAATTGTAAATGAAATAACTAATAAAAAAAACAAAATATATATATATTTTCAACTAAACTATTGAACCGATCAAATGACTATGTATGCCATCTAGTTTAGAACATTGCAAAACAGCAGTAAATGTTTTGTTTTGTTTTTTTTTCTTTTTTCACCAAAGACAGAAAAAACTTAGTACACACATAAAACATTTTTTTTTTGTTCTTTTAAATTTGAAAATAAAATGTTTTTTTTTTTTTTTTTTTTTTTTGACAATTTTCTAGGTGAACAAAACTCAAGAATTTTCGTTTTGTTTTTATATATAAAAAAAAAAAGGAAAAAAAAAATTCTTTTTTTTTTTAATTAAATTCAAAGAAATTTCTATTTAAATAAATTATTTGATGTTAATTATTAATTAATTTTATTATACCATATTTCGCACCATAAAACACAACAAACAAACAAACAGATAAATAATAAAAAAAAAAATAAATAAAAACTCTATGAATGTATTTGTAAACAAATTAAAATAAATAGGAAAGAAAAAAAGAAAAAAAAAACACCCAAAATATAGTTTCAAAGTAAATCAAAAAGTAAATCAAATCAATCAAACAAATAAACAAACAAACCGAAAATATGGATTTAGAAGATCCACAAGAATGTTTAAATAATAAATTAATTTTATATTATTCACCGGATGAGACTAGTTGTCGGATGATACTGTTGCTCGCTAGAATATTAGACATTGAATTGGATCTACGGGATATAAATCTAATTAAGACAGAACATCCAAAATGGAGTTTTAATAAAGTTTGGTTTTATACACATTTACGGCGTTTTTTTTTTTTTTACATTTTATTAATTTATTTAATTCTTATTTAAGACAAATCCTCAGTGTTCTGTACCTACGTTAGAAGATAACGATTTAATATTAATCGATAGTAGAGCGATTTTAACGTTTTTAGTGTCAGCGTACAGTTGTAATGAGCAGCTGTATCCAAAGAATCCAAGAAATCGAGCTCTGGTCGATCAACGTCTGTATTATGATAGTCGAACATTAGAAAAAAGGATGCTCAGTTATTTTGTAAGTAAAAAAAAAAAAAACCTGCCCCAGGTCTACACTTGTAACCGATAACCAAAATTTAATTTCATTAAAGTTCCCAACAATATTATCAAACGAACCGTTGGATAATACAAAAAAGATAAAACTACAGGAAGCTATATGCTGGTTGGATTTACATTTAAAAGGACGTTCATGGGTAGCTGGTAATCAATTTACATTAGCCGATTTATCATTAGGCGTTACAATATCACAAATATTAGCATTTGATTATAATCTGGGACATTATCCACGGATTAATGAGTGGTTTCAAAATTTTCGAAAAAAATTGGCACCGTTCGGTTATGAGGAAATCAACCAAATGCATGCGGACAAAGTTGCAGAAGATTTTCGTCGTCAAATCTCTATTCAAACATTGCAAAAATTATAAAAAAAAAATTTTTTTTGTGTTTTTTTTTTTTAAATAATTAAATTTAACCTTGATAAATTAATTTTTTTTTATTTTTGTTTTTTTTTTATTTTTTGCTCTTATCATTTATGATTGCTCTTGGTGTTTGCATAGAAATTTTTGTGTTTTAAGAAGAAACAAAACAAAAAACAAATAAAATTCAAGTGCTGCAGGGTGCTTTAAAAGTCAAACAACAAGCAAAAAAAAAAAAAAAAAAAGCTTTAAAAGCGAATAAACAAAAACAAAACAATATTAAAGCTTTGTTACTTCCTTTGTTACCTAATATAGTTTTGTAGTAATTTTGCGTTTTTCACCTGCACCAACGAATAAATCATTAAATTTAGAATTTTATTTATTTATTTTTTTTTTGATGGATTTATTTGGAATTCTCTGTTAACACAGCAAACACTAATTTATATATAAAAAAAAAATTAAAATTAAATTCAAGATTAACAAGAATAATTACGAAAAGAATTCTAATAATAAGAAATAAAAAGCTCACACACTCATATAGCTTTTGTTATTTTTTTATTGCTTCAACAATTTAATTTTTCTTCATTTTTTTTTTTTTTTGCGTTGGGGATTTAAATTGTTTAATATTGCTACAGCGTGTTAATAACAATAAAATTGCATATTGAGCGTCTAGTCATTATGTTACTTAGGTGGATGTATTAAACAGGGATGTATAGTCGACTTAAATTTGTGTTTAAAACTCGAAATGTTGTCAAGCTCGTGCTATAATAAAATCGTAGTTAATTTAATTGTTTTTGTTTCATTTTTTGGTAGGTGATCGATTTTATGTTTATCCAAATATGTCCAGTAGAAAAGGAACTGGGTATACTGTATACAAATTCAACTCCAATACCGTCTCTAATGTGATAATTATCGCTAAAAATGACCAATGAGAGTTGGATAAATGTGATTTTCTTATGGCTTAAACACAATTGACATAGGAATGACGTAAGAAATGTCACTGAAAATATTTGTACAGGAATTATTACCAAATTCTCATGATGGCCTTGACATAGGTTAATAAACTTATTTTTAATGTACGTCCTTAATGAGTCCTTTTACAAACAAAGAACTTTTAATATTCTTTATGTCGTTACGTTCATCGGTTAACCCTAGCATTAACCATGGTTACACAACTCTGATAATAACTGTGCTTTCTATTTACGTATAGCTTTATTGTGTATATGTAACCAACAGAAAGCTGCAACCGTTTAATGCTTTTAAGTTAATACATTTATTACAAAATCACCTCTGCTTTGTGTTGTGTTGTGTTTTTTTTTTTTTTTTTTTTTTCTTGTAATTACTAGAGAATTTATTTTTTTACTTTTTTTATTCTTTACTAATGAAAATCGATAAAAAAACAAAAGAATGTTTTTTTAATGATTTATGTTCTAACCTCATTCTCATTCACGGAAAATCTTTATTACTAATGATTCGTTCAACTCGACAATAGTTTTTAATAAATAATCAAAAAAAAAAGAAAAAAAAGAAAATTAAATAACAACGCGTTGGAATTATTTTACTTTAAGTAAGTAGCCCACCACTTAAATCATAACGAAGAATATTTTTTTTTTTTTTTTTTTTTTATTTTATTGATTTTATCAGTTAGAGTAATTTTATGTAATCAATTGTATGTTTGGTGTTTTCCTATAACTTAATATTTATAAAAAATAATAGAAAAAAAAAAAACTAAATTATGATTACGGTGACGATATACATATGGAAAATTTTATTTCTATTACTTCTAATTTACTTTGTTATTATTATTTATTTATTTATTAAGTTAATTATTCTAGTCGATGAGCTTTTTTTTTATGAATTTCATTCCTACATTTTTATAAATTAGTAATTTTTCTGTTACATTGTAATTAATTGCAGGGAGTGAAATATTGTTTCATTTTTTTTTTTTTTTTATTCTTTTAATATTCATTATCAATTTTTTCTTTAATAGTCTTCTCCTGATGGTTTGGTTATTTTTTTTTTTTTTTTATTTTCGAAAGCTTTCTGTATGTTATTTAAATAATTAATTAATTATTAGGATTTTGGTGTTTTGTTGGATTGGAAAAGCGAATGAGAAACGTACACGTGTTGATATAATGTTTAAAAAAAATATATTGTATTTATGTGAGGTTTTTAAACTAGGAAATGCACTGTTTTGTATTTCGTATTCCAGCGTATGAACAGTGAAAGCCTCGTGCATAAATTGCATTTTAAAATATTTTACAGGCGACAGTACTCAGCAATGTGGCTATGTTAGCTACTGACAGTACACAAATCTTCTAAAATCTTTACATAGTTTTAAATAATGTTTTTGTACTTTGAAAATACATTATAAACGAAATAAATAGAAATTTCAATATAAATATTTAATTAACTTACTTAGTGGCTTTAAACATACACCAAAAAAAAAATATTTGATTGAGAAAACTATTAATTAATTAAACTAGTAAAATAAAAAAAAAAAAAAAAAACTAAAATTTAATTCACTAGCTTAACTTAAATAAAAATGGCGATTTGTTATTGTTGTTTTGTTTAGTTTTTATTTTTTTCCAATTTTATTTTGGTTATCAGTATAAACGACTATGACTTATTTGGTTTGTTTATAATTTTTTATTCTTTATTTTTGTTTTTGTTTTTTAGTATTATTTTTTTTTTTTTTTCATAAAAAAATTCCCTTTTTTGTGGTTAAAACAAAACAAATTAGATGATTAAAATATTTTCTTTTAATCAAATTTATTTATTTATTTATTTTTTTTTTTTGCCTTATTTTTGCTTTATTTTTTTTTTATCTAAGGTTCTAAACGGGCGGTTTTTTCATTATCAAAATTTTTCTAATTGATCTGTAAATAATAAAATAATTCTTAATAAATAAATAATTTATAAAAGTAAGCTTTGATTATAAGTAAAAAAAGCGTATTTTTGATTATACATATATGAATCAGATTTGTTTTTTAAAAGTATTAAAAACGAAAAAAAAAAAGCACTAGTCATGCTCTGAGTCTTCCTCAGCTGACAGAAACATCGAGAATATTATTTCATTCATTTAATTTGTTGTACTTGTGACGTTTATGCTGTTTAAATAACTTGGCACTTGGTTTCATGGTGAGTAAACAGCTTTCTCATACCAACAATGATGGTGGTGGCTGATTCGTTCAATTTTTTAATTTTTATGTTTATATACAATGACTTGCGTATTTTTTTCATTTTTTTTTTTTTTTTATGTAGGCAAATCATAGTTTTATTATTAAATAGAAAAATAAAAAAAAAAAATTAATGTTGCTATAGCTGTTTGCCCGATAAATAAGAAACAAAAAATGTTATCACAAATTTTTTTTCTTAATTATTTTATCATAAATAATGGTATTGTGGTAAATAGATAAGAAATATTATCGTTATCATAGCAATCTAATATGTTTTACGTTTCTTTTTTTTTTTTTTTTTGATAAGCATACATTTGTGTTGTGATATTTATTTAAGCTTTATAGAAAAGATCAGAATTAAGGAAGCATAAACGTCATATTTTTATATTTTACTTTACTGTGGATTTATATTTACAACAAATTTTCATGTGCAAGTAATTAAATATCAGATTTAGGAGGGAGGTGTTAGGTTTATAATGACTAAACAAAAAAAAACAAAAAAAAAATTAAAGAAACTTGTTTGTTGTTTGTTGTTGTTAGGTAATTCTATGACCTGTTGTTAAGCTTTTTATATATAAATATATATAAAATTTAGTAAAGCTTATGTTTTTATGCTTTATGTTATAGAAAAAGAAAAAGAAAAAAAAGAAAAAAAAAACAAAAGAATGGAGAACTGGGGGAACATAAAAGTTATATAAATTAGCAACTAAAGGGAAATCTTTATTCAGTCATACTGAAAATATCAAAGAGTTTTGTTTAAAAGAAACTTTTGGGATTTTTATTTTTAACATTACATTCAACCGTACCGGTAAGTTTAATAAAACAAATAAAAATATTATTATTGTTAATTAAGTTAAATTTTTTGGGAATTTATAATGTGGAGTGTTTTTTTTTTTCTGTGTTTGTTAATTTATGTTAATAAATCAAATGTGTGTTGTTATTTAAAAATGTTCTTTTTTTTTTTTTTGGTTTTTTGCTGATAGATTTGTTTTAAACCCTGAATTATTTATTATTTTTGATTACCTAATTAATAAACTTTGATGTTACTTAATAAAGTAATCAATGAATACAATGTTTTTTTTTTTTGTTGTTATCAATCATTAGATATAAAACAATTAGATCGTTGGAAAACACTACAATCACCGATTATTACATTTTTTCTTTTTTTTTTTATTATCGTTGATAAAATGGCATACGACAATCGAAATAAATTATTGTTAATGATAAGATTAAGAAGAGTAATATATAATATATTATTGTCATTAAAGCATTATTAGAAATATTTCTTTAATTAAAGTTTTATTTAACCAGTCGGTTGTACCTGTGTTTCACGTTTAAATAACAGTTCGTCCAGCTTCTTCAGTGTTTTTATTTTTTTTTTATTTATTTATTCATAACAAAAAAGAAAAAGTAAAAAAAAAAAAAAAAAAACTCACAAAAACTTGTTTTAAATATTTAAATGCTTGTAGCATCGTTAATTTGCAATTAAAAATTTTATTTTCTTAACAAAAATTTTTACCACTAAAAAAAAAAAAGAAAAAAAAGAAAGAAAGAAAGATTTTTTGTTTTTGGACAGCCAATGCCAATTTTTACCTTTGCTTTGCGTTTAATGAATTATTAAACTGGTTTTACATTTTCATTTTTGGTTTTTAAAACTTTTAAGCGTGCTTTTTTTATATATTTTTAAGGTAAACAAAAAAACTGCCAAAAATTGCAATAAATAGTTTAAATTAAATTTTCATTGTGATTAGACATCAATTTAAAAACGGTTTTTACGTCTCATTTTATTATTAATAAATTTTTTTTTTCTTTGTATATTTTGTATAAAAGTGAATAAATAACACGGAAACCAGTGTTGTGTGAATCTTTTTAATTTTTCTTTTCTTTATTTTTTTTTTTTTGTAATGCACGAAATAAGTTTTTGAGAGTTTTTTCTGTTTGTTTTATTTAATTTTTGTTTTTTGTAGTATTTTTAACGAAAAAATTGTGTGATTTAGTGTCGCGTTGATAATTTGTTGTTTTTTTTTTTTTGTTTTCTTAAATTACCTGAAGAGCTTTTAAGTTAGTTTTTTCGACTCTCTAATTACGATTAATAGTTTTAATTAAATATTTAGAAATGGGTTGTTCATCGTCTTCTAGTACGTTTTTAAAAAACATGTTTTAAACCTATTTTTTTTTTTTTGCTAATCGTATTGTGGTTTTTCCTCATTTTTATTTTTAACAGAACCAACGCCTGCTTCAGAAGCTAATAATTCATCGAATACAAATAATCAAAAAAAAGAAGAAGAAATTATGACTCTTGATTTATATTATTTACCCGCATCAGCACCATGCAGATCAGTTTTAATGACAGCAAAAGCTGTCGGTGTTGAGCTTAACTTAAAGGTTTTAAACTTAATGGCTGGGGAACACATGAAACCAGAGTTTGTTAAGGTAAATTGATAACCATTTTAATCCCTTTACTCTAAATATTTTCGAAAACTAATTTTTTTGTTTAAAAATAGATAAATCCTCAACACACAATCCCAACATTAGTGGATAATGATTTCGTTCTATGGGAATCCCGTGCAATTCTCGTATATTTAGTTGAAAAATATGGCAAAACTGATTCCTTATATCCAAAATGTTCAAAGACTCGTGCAATTGTAAATCAAAGATTGTATTTCGATATGGGAACCTTGTTTAGCCGTTTCTACGATTACTACATGCCACAAGTATTCGCTAAGCAACCAGCTGATCCAGAGAAATACAAAAAAATGGAAGAAGCTGTCGAGTTCTTAGATAAGTTCCTTGAAGATACTGTATATGCAGCCGGTGAATATTTAACCGTTGCCGATTTAAGTTTGGGTGCAACAATGGCTACATACGATGTAGCTGGATTTGATTTCAGTAAATACAAAAATGTAGCCAGATGGTACGCTAAATGTAAGGCAACAGCACCTGGTTGGGATCTCAATGAAGCCGGTGCAAATGAATTCAAAGCTTTCTTTAATAAATAAATTACTTATTAAAAGCTTTTTCAAATATTTATATAAAAAAAAAAAAAAAAAAAAAAATTAATTTAATTTAATATAAAAACTGCAAAATTAAAATTTTAATTATCGCACAGCAACCAAATAAATTGGCAATATGATTGTTCAATTTTTGTATTAATATAATTAAAAAAATAAATAATTATGAAAAAAAAATTTGATGGATTTTGTTATTTCGTTACAATATTATCACGATAAATGTTTTTGGCACCGCACTTCTAATAGAAACTACTGAAACGCAAATACTCTCAAGGCTACAGTGCCGGCGAGAACAACACAGATGTAAAAATATTTTTATTTTATTTTTTTTTTTTTTCTAACATTTGTACAGCGAAATGACTTGCGAATTAACTTCTATTTTTTTTTTGTTATTAACACACATAATAATAATAATAATAATAATAATAATAATACTAATCGTTGCTTTTGTATAAAACTGTTTATTATGTATAAATTTTTATTTGATAAAATTAATCATAAGTCAAGTATTTTTTTTTTTGATTAAGAATAAGAAAATTATTACCCAATTTTTTGAATTTCACATCCAATTAATAAACATTTTTTTTTTTTTTTTTTTTTGTGTATTTATTTCGTTATTTAATTCTGTATTCAGTAATTGTTTGTTTGTTATTTAACTTCGTTTAGTTTTTTTTTTTTTTTCGTATTTATTATTAAAAAAAAAATTATTTCATCACTGTACAAGAAGGGGGCAATTAAATATTAAAGAACCGAAAAAAAAAAATTGAATAAAAAAAAAATATCCACCCATTATTATTAAATTAATCATAGTTTCATTTTTGTATATAAATAAATAAAAAAAAAAATGGAAAAGAAAACGAAAAAAAATTTATCTATAAAACACCGGACAAGTATTATCCTGATGGTCAGTTGAAAAAAACTATTTTAAAGGATTAATCTAATTGTAAGTGAACGGTTAAACAATATTTAACGTAAATTTATACTTTGCTTGCTGTAATAAGTGAACTGTGAATGCACAGTAAAAAAAAAAAGAGAAATTATGAAAGCTTTTCTATTGTTTACACACATTTTTTTTATTTTATTTAAATTGTAACGACAAATTATTATTCATTGTTTTTTGTTGTAGAAATTTTGGTTACACTTGATATATTTTTGGAACGCATACAAAATTCCAGAACACTCCTCAAAAAAAAAAACAAAAAATCACAATGACTGTTGATTTTTACTATTTACTGATTTCTGCACCATGCAGATCGGTTTTAATGACTGCAAAAGCTGTAGGCGTTGAACTGAATTTAATTACCTTAGATTTAATGTCTGGAGAACATTTGAAACCTGGTTTCCTGAAGGTAATTTAATAAAAAAAAATTGTTTTTTTTGGATTGATTAAATTTTGGTTTAAATAGATTAATCCGCAACATACAATTCCAACATTGGTTGATGATGGATTCCCTTTGTGGGAGTCCCGTGCTATTATCGTTTACTTAGCCGAAACATACGGTGATAATAATTCCTTGTATCCAAAATGCCCGAAAGCTCGTGCAATTATTAATCAAAGATTATACTTCGATATGGGTGTTTTATATCAACGTTTCGGTGAATATTACTATGCACAGATTTTCAAAAAGGAACCCGGTGACCCAGAGAAACTTAAAAAAATGATAGAAGGTGTTGAATTTTTGGATAAATTCTTAGAAAATACAACGTATGCAGCGGGAAATGAAATGACTGTCGCTGATATTAGTTTAGGCGCAACAATGTCAACATACGAGGCGGTTGGTTTTGATTTAAGTAAATATCCAAATGTGGAGAAATGGTATGCTAAATGCAAGGAGACATTACCTGGTTGGGATATTAATGAGGAAGGCGTTGAACAATTTAAAGCATTTCTAAACAAGTAAATTTTTCTTTTTTTATTTATAATAATAACCGGATTTAGTGACTAATTATGTTGAAAAACAAAACTTTGTGTGTTAATTAAATTTTATTTTTTTTTTTCATAATAAATAAAAATTGATTTTTGCTGGTCATACAAATCACCGTCATGATTGTATTCTTGTGGAAAATGTATGAACTGCACCATGACGGAAAAATAAATGTTTTATTGGGACGTAGTTTCCATAGAAAAAAATTTAATCTAAATATAAATCACTAATACTAACGCCAACGCCGGCCGGTTGTTTCGTTTTTTTTTTTTTTTTTTTTTTTTATTAATATTTCTCACTGATGTTGGCAATATTTCTTCTTGTATTTACTTTGAAATAAAAATAAAAAGTATTTTTTTATTTTGTTTGTATTTACATACATATATTAGTTATCTCCATTTGTTTGTTGGTTAATTCTTTTAAATTTGATAACAGGTATTTATATTTGGTGGACAAGATTTGATTCACATTTCTTATCAGAGATAACCGAGTAAATTTCTGTATATAGAAACAAAAAAAAAAAAAAAAAAGTGTTTTGATTATGTTTTCTTTGTTATTAAATAAAGCTCACTATGGTTTGCATAGAATTATTTATTAATTCTTTCACAATAAAATAATGACTTTTAAGTGGGGGGCACATACCAATTTGGTGTTTGTATAACAAAAAAGTATAATTTTCGTATACGTATTCGTGTGACCTACGTTCGCTGAATTGTTTATTATTGATTGTGTGAGTAAAAATAAATAAGCAGCCACAAACAATGTCTCGATGGGGAACTGGTGGAGAAAAGTATAGGAAATAATACAACAAAAAAAAAAAAAACAAGCCAAAAAACATTACAAAGAAAAAGAAAAAAAAGTTATATAAATTGCCAACGAAGCCAAGCCTATGCCAGTTTAATTATAATTGTTAAACCGTGTTGTGCTTCAGAATTTTTATAATTTTTTTTTTAATCTGTGGTAAGTTTTTAATATTTTCTTCTATTAATTATTATTATCTGTGTTTTAAGTTGATAAAGTGTTACGTTATTTTTATTGAATAAACAATTTTTTATTTTATTAGAGTTGCGCTGAAATGAATTTGAATGCGAAAAAATTTATTCAGTAGTTTCTTCTATATAAAAAAAAAATGCTTTTAAAATCATTTAATTTCCTTAATAATAATATTTTTATTATTTAAAAATTAATTTTCACAAAACAAATAAAAAAATTGGAAAGTAAAAGTTGAATTTAGTTATGTAGGTTTATTATTTATTTATTTTTTTTTAATCTGATTGTTCCATTTCACATCGTTAATAATAAAAAAAAAAAAACCATTAGCTCTAGCCGGCAGTAAAAATGCAACCAAAAAACGTAAAAAAAACGTAAGCACGAAAAAACTCTTTCACAAAATGAAAAAAAAAAAATGTATAAAGCACCGGAAAACGACAACAGAATACTTGATTAACAGAAAGATGAAAAAAAAAAAAATTTAAACTGGTTTGATATTAAAATTAAAATAATAATAATAAAAAAAAAAAATGTAACTTTCGTGTGAGCTTTTAGTTTAAAATGCAGCGGCTTAAAGAGTGCTATTCATTCGGAAACGTGCACCAATGCTTAATACAGTTAATGACTGTTTTTTTTCTTTTTTTTTTCATTGTGATTAGACACAGTATTTCAACTAGTTATCGATTTCAAAAAACCTTAATTATAATATTTTTTTTATACATTTCACAAAAGGTGGTACAGTTGCGAAAAAAAGAGTGTTTTTTTGTGGTTCTAATTTCTGTCTTCAGAATTAATGAAGAGAAAATGCAATCGTGAGAAAAGAGCGTAAAACCGTTTGAGGATTTATAACGAAAAAAAAATATAAATTTATTTTATTCGTAAAACTTTACCACACCTGGCTGGATTATAAAACGTTTTTTAAAGATAATTTTAGTTATTTAGTGTAGAAAGCTTTAGTTTTTTTTTTTTTTTTGTTAAATAATATTATGGGCTGTGCATCTTCAAGTGATTTAATTAATTAATTAATTTTTATTTAAATTTGTTGCTAAACAATTTTTTTTTTTTTTTTTGTTATTTCTTTCAGATTCTTCACAAGCTTCTTCAGTTGATATAAAAAATAAAGAGTTAGTAACGATGGATTTTTACTATTTACCAGGATCAGCACCATGCAGATCAGTTTTAATGACAGCCAAGGCTGTTGGCGTTGAGCTTAACTTAAAAGTTTTAAACTTAATGGCTGGAGAACATTTGAAACCAGAGTTTGTTAAGGTAAATTGATAAATTCTCTGTGCCTTTGCATGTTGACCTTATTTTTTTTTTTTTCTGTTTATTTTATTGACACTCTTCCCTAGTTGTATTAATTTTTTTTTTTTTTTAACACGAATTTCCTATGTTTATTGATCGTTTTTCGCTTATAAAGTCAACAACTGCCCACTTTTTTTTTTTTAAATTAATTTTATTTATTTATTCATTTATTTATTTAGTGCAAATGTTTTACTGTTTTACCACGAAATATATACTTTGCATGTTGTGCTTTGTATTTTGTTTTCTTAAACACATTTCATCTAAAGTACTTGCCACATGCCACTTGTTGATTATTCAATTGAATTTTGAAGGTTTAAAAGTACACACGAATATAATGTTTATGCATTTTAATTATAAATAATAATTATTTATGTAATAAATGCCACTAATGTGTTATCTAAAGAAAATATTTAATTAAACAATAATTACTTTAGATTACTTGAAAAAAAAAGAAGAAAATACAAAAAACCTTCAAATATTTTTATAAATAAGTAAATTGAATTAAATAATTGTTTTGTCTGGTTGTGCTTAATGAATAAATAAAAATTGTTTTTGCACAAAGAATGTAAAATACCAGATTTTTTTTTTATGGCGAGACACTGTTTTTGCCGGCATTTTAATGTTAATATTATTACATTTTATGAGTTGTATTTCATAATTATCACTTGCCTATGCCGGCTATGTAGTATTACAAAATAATGAAACAACAACGCGTTGTGCAATTGCACATGTTTTATAAAAAATAAATTATTAGGTCAATGAACGACGTTTCTTAATTAATTATCTTTTATTTGTTTTATTTTACAGATTAATCCACAACATACAATTCCAACATTAGTTGATGATGGTTTCGCTTTATGGGAGTCCCGTGCTATTCTCATTTATCTAGCTGAGAAATATGGTAAAACTGAAACATTGTATCCAAAATGTCCAAAGGCTCGTGCTATTGTTAATCAAAGATTGTATTTCGATATGGGAACATTATATCAACGTTTCGCTGATTATTATTATCCACAAATATTCGCTAAGCAACCAGCTGATCCAGAGAAATACAAAAAAATGGAGGATGGTGTCGAATTTTTAAATATTTTCTTGGAAAATTCAACATATGCAGCCGGTGAAGAATTAACAATTGCCGACTTAAGTTTGGCAGCAACAATGACCACATTTGAAGTAGCTGGATTTGATTTCAGTAAATATGCAAATGTTGCTAAATGGTATGCTAAATGCAAGGCGAATGCCCCTGGCTGGGATCTTAATGAGGCTGGTGCAAATGAATTCAAAGCTTATTTCGATAAATAAGCTACAGATATATTTTTTTTTTATTTTATAAAAATCATTCATTTTAACATTTTCATTAATAAAATAAACAAAAAAAAAAAAAAATTTAATTATTTCACCTAATATTGTGAGATTATGCATTTAAAACGCACAAAATACGTTTAAAAAAAAAAAAAACAATTTATATTTCGCCATTTTTAAGCATAAATTTCAAATAAAAAGTTTGCAACACAATAAAAAAAAAAAATTATTTTTCTTTTTTTCTTTTTTATTATTATTTTTAAAAATATGTAATTTACAATTATTATGTACAAATAATTTGGTAATTTGGATTTTTTATTCTTATATATTCTTAATATAAAAATGTTTATTAATAATTATTCATTTAAGGGCTAGCAATGTGAATTATTTAAAACAAATGGTTCACGCATTGTTTCATCTAATTGCATTAAACGTTCTTCTAAGTTTGTCATGGAACTTCGATTAGTACCGTTTAATTGCTGTCGATGTAATAAACCAGGTGAACTCTGTATTAAATCATCACGTATTCCTAAGAATTTAGGATTAATCACTGTTTACAATAGACTTTTTATTAAAAAATCAAAATGCATGCAAATTAGAATGAGAATTTTAATATTACCTGAAAATGAATGTCTGATGCCTCTGCGTGTGCCTAAAGGATTTTTAAAACTTTTTCGAAAACCACTGACTGTTCCGCGTGGTAATGATGATTGTCTCTTGATTTTTTCATTCTTTAATGAATCTTCGTAGCTGTCGCTGTAAATACGAGATAAACAGTTACGAAAATACACGTTTTACCGTATGAATTATAAGCGAAAATTACCTGCTATCACCGCCATTGCATTGTAAATCATCATTATGACCGCATGGACATTTTGCAGTTGTTTGTACGTCATTACTTGCTAACTGCTGTTTACTATTATTATTATTATTATTATTAATATTTGGTGCGCGTAATTGCTTTTTGGATGGTGTTTCGCTTCTTTCGCGTGACAAATCCAAACCAGAATCCCTACCACTAGATTGCAGTGATGTTGCGGAATTTTCAACATTTATGGTTCTGCGTATAAATAAGGAAAGTTTTTATTACGGTTTTCGCATTGACTAAGCAAAGCTTTTATTATATTAATTAGCTTACGGATGATTGTGTATTTGATTAAAGCGTAAACATGTAGGATCGTGATCCATCATATTGAAATTTTGGTTAAAAACAGATTTTGGTAATGGTACATCAATATATTCTCGTTCCCTTGTTAATATATTATCCGGATAAAATTGACTTGATGGATGAATTCCTCTCATCAACTCTGAATGCCGATCTTTCATTGATGATTTACTCATACCGGTTCTGACTGTACTACTTGGTGCTCTTGTTACTGAATAAGCTAATCCAGCATCTCGTGGTATGATCGTACGACGCCTATGGAATAAAAGATGAAAAAAAAAAAAAATTATTAAAAACCTGTATCTAGTAAATGGTAAATGACTAAAGTAACGGAGTTTTCGAAACGGTTACAATGTCAAACCTGTTACTATCTATAAATCATCTAATTAAGTAAGAAAAAAAAAACAAAAAAATTCAAGTATCTGACTCTAATGTACCGTTATCAATATTTTAAGCATAAGAATACCTTCTTTCTCCATTTCTATAATTTAACCGTAAATGAAAATAGAAAGTACTTCATTAATAATTAATAATGGAGGTTTATTAAATTAATAAAATAATAAATTAATAAAAACGATTTATGTTGAACTGTTTTCTTGTTTGTATTTGTCTCTTTGTTTACTTTTTTACAATTAAAATTTACTAAAATTACTTTTTACTTACACACATATATATATATATATATATATTTTTTTTTACAATCTAATGATAAATGCTCACCGTTTATAACGAACACAAATAATACATAAAGCGGTTGATAATCCACCAGCGAATACAGTAACCGCTAATATGATAGAGGCTAATTCAGGGCCGCTTAGTGATGCTGAATGATAACCATGTGATTTTCCGTTATTTCTTGGACCACCCAGTTCTGCTAATTCTATGATTGGAAGTGGTGAGTTTAACGAGTGCATATCAATCAACGACATCGCTCTACAATTATAATAAAAACCAAACACTGTAATCCCGTTAACTTAAAAAAAAAATAAAAATAATACTCTTGTAAATCAGCCATATCGATAATAGCATTCGATTTTGGATCCACAGCATAAATATAAACATCAGTCCTGAAAGATTATTTAAATTTTCAAAGTTATTCTACCTATCGCGGGAACAAAAAAAAAAGAAAAACTTACGCTGGATCTGTGGATTCACCGATATGTGGTTCTAACATACGAACTCTAACATCTAATCCAGTTGCTTCGCTCAGAGCTTGCGTTAGATTATCAACTTCTTTTTCTACATCTACCGGGCGTCCTGATAAAATTAATCTTACTTGGCAATTTTCATCCAAAACATAAACCTAGTGAAAATAATAGAAAAAAAAAATTGTTTATTCTGAAAATAATTGAAATTAGATGTTTTAAACTAACAAAAACATTGGCTATGGCACTGCGCCCATCGTCATCACCATGACGATCGGTAGCTTTAACATCAAATCCGTATACACGTTGATTAAATTTAGCAACGGGCCCTAGCATTCGAATTAATCCTGTCACTTGATCGATACCGAATAAGCGGGCAGGCTCATTTAATAACGAATATCGTATTTCGGAATTAATTCCACTATCCACATCTGTGGCATGTACTCTTGTTACTGGATAACCAAAGTTTGCCGTGTTTGGTATAACTGCCACGATGGGTCGACCAGTACCTTTGAAAACTGGCGAATTATCATTTTCATCAATGACATGGATAACAATCTGAAAGAAGTTTTTTGGTTAAAATTTATAAATGAAATGGATACCAGAAAATACTTACTCTCACTTCGTTATCCATTAGCCCCTGAATTCGTTCACCCATGATTGGATACATCATGGATATTGGCGCTTTTCTGCCTTCTCTTGCTACTTTTTCAGCACGAATTTTAATTTTATATACGTCCATAACCTCTCTGTCTAGCGATTTATCTAGCCACAAGGTGCCATTAATGGGATCAATACGAAACTCTTCATGCGCTTCACTTTCTCCGTCCATAACAATACTCCATTTCATTATATCATCATTGAATTCCTTTGAAATATTAACAGTCAGTAATATCAATGGACATGGGCTATTTTCTGGAACCTCAATTTCATAGTATTGATGTGGAAACATTGTTCGTCCATCATCAACAGTTTCAGCTATGGGTCCCTCGCCCTGCAGATTTATTAAAAGCAAAGCAGTAGATGACATTGAAGGACTTCCAAGATCTGAAGCAATAACTGTCAAATTAATATGTTCGTAGTTAGAGCTCAAAGAGAATTGTGTCACTGTCGAAATTATTCCGTCTCTTGAATCGATATCAAAGAAGTAATTTGATTTGTTATGATGTAACGAGTACATTACTAGTCCATTTCCATTACCAGCAAAATCTTTATCAATCGCAGTTATTTGTTTTACAAATGTGCCTGGCTCAGCGTTTCTGTTTAAATAAGCTTTATAAACTGGTGTTCGCGTTTGTGTCTTTTGCTCCACATTAGTTTCACCGGAATTTCTTAACATTAATTCAGAATCAGTTAATTTTCTAGCCATTTCTTGTTCCTCTATTCTTGGATCTGAGTAGAATATTTCGTCGAATCCTTGGAATTCTGGAGCATTATCATTAATATCTAATATATTCACTTCCACTTCTACTACCGTCGATAAGCGTAACTCATTTTCACTACTGTCTGTTGCCGTTATTTTAAAATCATAATGCGATTTTAGTTCACGATCTAATTCCCCCGTAATAGTAATCAAGCCATTCCATGATGACACTCTGAATGGTACTTGCATTTTGGATTGAATATTATATGTCAGATTTGCATTTTGACCGAAATCTTCATCTAGTGCTTCCACCTTGCCAACGGTAAAATTAGTGTAACGCCCTTCCTCGATATCAAACGAATACCAAGATTTTGCAAAAACTGGTGGATGATCGTTAACATCAACAATTTTAAAACTTAGCATAGTGTAATCAGCTAGACCACCTATATCACTAGCGGACACATTTAACCGGATTTCTGATTCAGCTGGTAATGGCCTATTAATTTTTACTTCACCGGAGAGTCGGTCAATGTTAAAGAATTTCATAATTTCAATTTGTCGCGGTGAAATTTTGTTTGCAATATAAGATTCCGAAATAATATCATAAAACACTTGAGAATTGTAATCAGCATCTTCGTCGGTTGCGGTCAACTTTATAATGCTGACTCCAATGGAAGCATTTTCAAGAACAGAAAATGTTGGAATTGTTTTCTCCATCTTAGCCTGACGCTTCTTGTTTGGTGCAATTCTGTGATAAGCTGCCATAGTATCATTGGTATCTAATATTCTGGGGGTACCAATATGATGCCGACTCACCAAGCCCATTATCTCTTGAACTGAAACAGATGGCATAAAATTGGCTTTATTTTTCATCTTCAGGGGATTCATGTTTTTAATGTCGATTTCATTTTGATCGGCATAGTAAATATCCATGTCATCAGAGTACTGCAGCACATTAACACCGACAGATTTAAAAACAGCAATTTTCTCAAATACTGGTGCGTTGTCATTAACATCTGCTATTAGAATTCCTAGTTGCGCCTCTGATTTAAGACCACCTGTATCTTTGGCAACCATTTTCAGATTATAAAAACTCTCACGTTCACGATCGAGAATACTTGGCCCAATAAACCGAACTGTGTAATATGGCTCATTTGGCATTCCATTACGAGCATCCAAGAACATCATTTGGAAGTTGGCATAGCTTTTCTCGATATTCATATCGTGTCCATAATTCATTATGAAATTCTTTCGGTTTGCCAGTGTGCGATTCATTGCAGCAGTGCCATTAACTAATTCAATAGCAAATAAATTACTGCCTTCGCCCGTAAGTGTTAAAGAAAATTTAGAATTTTCTCCAACGTCTTTATCTTTCACTATTATTGGATAATTTATAATAACTTCTGTACCCAGTGCACTATTTTCCGTTATCATTCCCGAGTACACGACGCTATTGAATAATGGCGCATTATCATTTTCATCATCCACGTGAATAATTACTTGATAAATTCCAGCACCGGTGACAAAACCTTTTGAGTACTCAGCAATTACAGTCAAATGGTAGACAGACCGTTCCTCACGATCTAAGCCTTTTAGTGTCATTAATGTACCATCATTTGTTACTGTTATCGCATCAAGAACATCCTGCTGATTTGCTATAATAAATCTTAAGCCTTGATTTATTTCTCTGTCTGACTTCGTTGATCGATTTAAAATTGGATTGTTAGTTGTTGTGCTAACCGTGGTTTTCACATTTTCGGTGGTTGTTGCATTTCGACTCATTCTGTGGTTGCGAAGCTCATCAATGACAACATTAGCATCATTTCGTCGTGGAGACCGTTGTATGTTTCTGGTTTGTAATTCTGGAACTCTAAAGGGGCTGGGATTATTTTTTGAATCGTCTTGTTTCCTAAAATATCGAGGTCTGGCAGTATTTTGTCTTGAATCATAACTAGAAGTTGTTTCTGTTGTTAATCGGCTTCGTGTTGTCTGTGTTTGCGATCTATTTTGACGCAGAATTGGTACTCTAGAGTAAGTATTAGCTCTACCTGATTCTGCTACCTCAAAATCTTCAAATTCTATAGCTGGAGTTACTGCAACATAGTAAACATTATCTGCATCTCGATGACGTCTTCGATAGAGAGATTGCTCCGTCGTATTTGCATGGAACAAATTTGTTGTGTTCATATTAAATTTTGTAGAACTTAGTTGTCTCATTTTGCGTGGATAATGAGGGATTATTATTTCGCGGATTAGAGACTCTGCCGTAGCTAATTCTTCATATTTCTCTACAGTTTTTGTTGAGTTTACATAAACTAATTGTCCTATTAAAGCACCGGAGAGATTTTCCTTTACATGGAATTCGATGGGATCTGCATTAGTACCCCTACAAAATGAAAAAGACGGAAATTATTAGAGTTAGCATAAAAACAAACAGTAGAAATACAAACTTCATTAAAATGCCTCTTTCATCATCTGAACTAACAACATGGACAGTAACATTTGTAACCAAAACACTTTTATCATCTGGTTTTGGTGTTTCAAACATTGCCACTTTTACACCTTCCTCCATTTTTTTGGAAGTTCTTCTCAGTAACTGGCTCGATTTTGAATCCAAATAAAAATCTTCAGCAAATTTTTCGTATGTGGCTACTGCTTCGAACTCATATAAATTATTATCAAAATCTTCAATATCGCGTATTACTGTAACTGTTCCAGAACGCTCCTCTACTGCAAATGGGACTCCTTCTGGATATGAATGCAGAAGATCATAAAGGACCTCTCCTTGTGTATCCCAATCAACAGTTGTACGTATTTGCCCGACAGAAGTACCGATTGGTACATCATTGCCCACCCAAAACTCATACGGAGCACCAATAAAATCAATGAAATTTTCTTGAGGACTTCGTACAACTTCCAACGTAACTACGGCTAATGAGAACCGTCTTTCTGATGGATTAGTTGGCTGGTCACTCGCTTCAACAAACAGTGCCAATCTACCACGTCGAAGAGTCGAAGCAACTGTTAAAGCTCCTGTTTTAGAATCCAACTTAAATGGAACATTACCACTTCCTCGTGGTTTTTGTAGTTCATATACAATAAGTCCATTTAAACCCTAGAATAACAAAAATAATTTTTTTTCCTATTCATAAATATCAGAAATATATAAAAAAAACTATTTACCTCATCCGGATCTTTTGCAGAAATGTGTCCAATTAAATGACCAATTGGAGCGTCGACACTTACTTTAAATTCATATAAATTACCATGCTCAAACTCTGGTGTGTTGTCATTTGAATCCAGTAATGTTATTTCCACTTCAACTCTACCAGCTGCCTTATCCCGAACATCATAAGGTTCTACCTTTTCAACGGCATTAACAATCATAGTTATTGATGATCGTGCTTCACGGTCGAGTAGTCCTTGATTTCGTACAGTTATCCAACCTGTTCTACCATCAATCAGAAATGCACCTTCCGGTACTTCCTTTGTTATAGCGTAGAAAAATTCCGCATTTTCACCTTGATCACGATCTATTGCATTCACTTGTAGCACACTGAATCCACTTGGCAAATTCTCAACAATAGAAATATTATACAAGTCAACTTCAAATTCTGGTGGATTATCGTTTAAATCCATTATTTCCACTTCGATCCTAAATTTATTTTATTGGAAATATTTTTTAATTTTATTTAATAAAAAAAATTATTTGAAGCTTTTACCTAGCTAATGCTCTTTTAAGATGACTATCCACTTGTCTGGCCTCCATCTGTAAAACAAATGTGTTTCCTGGTAGACTTTCCTCTTCCAAATCAATTTCTTTGACTAGAAATAAAACGCCTGTCTCTGAATTCACCCAAAATAGTTTTCGCTCATTTCCCGATATAATATCATAAATTAAACTTGTATTCAGTGAATCCTGATCAAAGGCTTTTATCGGTGGATTAAAATATAATGGAACTCGAACACTTTTTCCCTGTTTTCATTAAAAATGTTATTAAAAAAATGGTTTTTTTAATTATTTTAAATAAAATAAAATTACCGTTAGTGGTGAAAATTCATTGACACGAGTCCTGTAAACGCCTTCTGAGAATTTTGGTGGTAAATCATCTGTATCTTTTACATAAACTTTTAATGTAGCATTTGTGAGTTTTGGTGGCGTTCCACGGTCCTTTTTTGTGTACAAAAATACATTATTAGTAGTTATAAGCAAAAGAAATTATTTAATTAAATTACCGAAGCAATAATTTGTACACTAAATTCCTGTGGTCCATCATCGTAATCTAAATGTCGCTTCAGAATAACAGATGGTCGATGTGGAGTTTCTAAAGCAAAAAACGATTCACCTAAACTAAAGTCTTGTGTTCCTAATGAAAAATGTACATCAGAGTTCGGTGTATTTGGCTTATCTCTGTCAAATGCTGCTATTCGGTTAAATATTGTCGTCCCTAAACAATAAAAAAATTTAGTTTTATAAAAATGAAACTTTTTAAATAAAAAAAAATTAACAAACCTATCGGTGTTGTTTCATCCACAGTTACTGCATATGGTAAATTTATAAACTGTGGATAATGATCATTTACATCTTCTACGTACACAGTAACCGCTAGATGCGATGTAACTTCATCACTTCTTGCATTTGCAACACTTGAACATTGAATTTTAAATTTTAACAAGTTTTGCGGAACATCACGATCAACTAAATCCTCTAAACTTTTATTTAACAAAATTTGTATAAATGTTGAGTTGATTTCCCGCAATCGGAAATATGTATGATCTAAAAGTCTTTCCATTCCTTTTAATTGTACTGAATTACGGGGAAATGCTCGCAACATAAGCACTTCTCCGCCTACTGGTAAATCTTCTCGTACACGTATAAATCTAACACCATCCGACTCACCATCGTAACCATGTCGCGATTGAAATATACACGCTGAAATAATAAAAAAACATTTTTTTTTTAATAATACGCCAAACGGCAGACTACCAAACGCTTATCTGAGTCAAAGGTGTTAAATATTTTTGTTTTTATCATTTTCATGTTAGTTATTTCATAATTTCCTCTTGTTTAATTAGTTTTTGTTTTTATTTTGAGAGAAAAACAGATCAAGTTTTGTATATTCAAAAAAAAAAAAAATTTACCTAAAACATAGCAATTGTATTATTGCAGTGAGATTAAAAGTTCGTAACAAACAAATAATCTTAAGCAACAGGAAAACAAGATAACTAACTGTGTGAATTAATTAATAAAAAAAAAAAAACAGATGAAAAAGGTACAAAATAATTAAATTATATAAAACATTGTTTGTTTATTTTTTTAATCATAATAATTATTAATTAATAAAATGGTTCGGTAAATTTAGTTTGTTTATCTTAGGAAACGACATTATCAAGTCTAAAAAAAATCAAAAAAAAAAAAAAGAAAATAATAACAAACCGTAAATTTATGTATTACGCATTTGGCCGAATTTTTTTTATTCAGTTATAATTGTTTAATGTAAATCGACTTATGCTCTACTCGGCAATTAAAACTTCAAAAAAATTTGTATTCATAATTCACAAACAAACATTAAAAACAAATAAACGAGTTATTCAACGCTTAAAAGTTTAAATAAGAAGAAGAAGAAAGAAAAAAAATTCGTTAAACTCGATTAGTAGTTAAATGTTGTGGCTATGGATGCTGAAGATGCTTGTTACAAAAAACTAACGGTGCAAATTAAAATTCGCAACAATATTGATTAAAATCCAACCAAAACAATCAAAAAAAAAAAAAAAAAAAAACTTCAGTTTCGATAGCGAACTTAACACAAACATGCACGTGAAACATGAACAAAAACAAAGAACCGGTGCACAAGAATACCTTATTATGGGACCAGTTTGTTAAGCTGCTTTTAATGAATCGAAATGAGAGAAGAAAAAAAAACATAACAAGTCATGGTATTGCAGCTTTTAATTATATTTCATTTTTAATAATTATTAAGAGAGAAATTTAACAGACAATAAAAAAAAAATATTTATATTCACGACCTACGATTACTTTTTTTCGTAGGCGTTTTTAAAAAACGCTTCTTAGATGTTTTGTTTTGCCTTTGAACTTGAACCCTAAATTTAGTTGAACCCTAAATTCGTGCCTTTTTATTATTAAAACTGTATAACAGTTAGAAAGTTTATTTACCTGTTACTAATGCAATTTTTATCTGTTTACATCTAGCAAAAAAAAAACACATAAAAAACAGAAAATACTTTCAATCACGAAGAAATGACATTAGATTTTTATTTCTACTTTTTTTTTTTTATTAACGTTTTGTCGTTTTATAAAACGAGTAGAAAAATGAAAAATGAAAAAAATGTTATTTAACCGTTTTGCTTATTTTTATTCGTCTTTAACCTAACATGTCTGCATCAACAGTTAAAAGCATCATTGATAAATAATTTTTTTATTTTTATTTTTATTTTTCTTATTGAAACAGCGGATTCTTAATACAACAAATAATAATTAATCAATTTAATATAATATATTTAAACCGAAAAAGAAGCGTTCTTTTATATATATTTTATATTTTTGCTTAACCTAATTTATACCGAAATTAAATTTTAATGTGAAAAACAAATTGTTTAATGGTAAAAATGACAAAATGATTATTTACTTCCATAAAAATTACAAAAAACAAAAAAAAAAAAATTAACTAACCTAGCAGTAATATTAACAGAAATACTAATTATTAAAAAATATATAATTAATAAATGATTAAAATTTATTTAAATATTTATTTAAACAAAAAAAAAAAAACAGTTAAGAAAAAGCGTACAAACGTAAATTTAATTTTACTTTGTTTCGCTTCTAGTATTCATACAACAACAGCAACAAGTTTATTACATCTTTACAAAATATTTATACAGTAAACAAAAAAAAAAAAAAAAAAAAGCTTACAACATACGTACATACATAATGAAAACAAAGCTACTTATGCTGATTGTACACAGTAAATATCATAATAATTAGCAGCGAGAATTATAGGAGCAAAGGTGAAGCTTTTGTTTGGTGATTTTTTTGTAAATTAAAAAATCGTAACAAGTGCATAAAAGATGTTTTATGATCTATGTATATAATCAAATTACATAGATTTATCTTAATTTATCATTCAATATACGAGGTTAATTCTGTTTAATGTTCAACGGACTTTAAAATGTTTAACTTGTTAACACTCCAATCTCGATCTCACTTCCTAAATAATGTCTCCTTGTTTTTAAACCAGTAAAAAATAAGGATATATAAATAAAAAAAAAAATTTCAAATAAATTTCCCTTAAAACCTAAAGAAATTCTGCAAAAGAAAAAAATAAATTTCCGCGCTCCACAAAAATTTTTTTCTTTTTTTTTTTTTTGCGTTAATTAAAATTTCATGCAACGATAATTTAAAAAGTGTTTCGTTGTTTTTTTTTCTTTATTTAAATTCATTTTTTTTTTTTTTGTGTGTAATTAGAAATGTAAAATGAAACGAAATTTTATTAAATTTAAATAAAATTAATTTTAATAAAGAAGCTCACGGATTCATCTTGTTTTGATTAATTTATTTTCAACCGGTGTGAATGACGGTTGCTGGTCGTATTGTAATTATTATTAATATTAATATTATTTGTCAAGATTTTTATCAACAAAAAAAAAAACATATTTTTCTTTTTTTTTGTTTTTCTTAAACAAACTTAATAACAAATAAAATTGAATTAAATTTCCTTCAAAAAAAATAAAAATAAATAAAAATTAAGCAAAGAATCGCGTGAGAATTTTTATTTCTTATTAAAACAAAAGCATAAATTTTTTTTTTTTTAATTACGCGACCAAAAGTAAACGAAAAAATATTTTAATAATAATAAATTAAATTTTTGAAAATGAAAGTTGTGATTTTTTTATTTTATTTTAATTTTTCTTTACTCTAAATTTTTTGTTGTTGGTTTTCTTCGCTTTAATTTAATTTTCGCTTTTGCGGCTTTACAGATGAATTAAAAATGCTTTAGGCGGATAAAATAATAAAATTTCTTGGATTTTTTAATTTGAAATTACAAAATTAGGTGTTTTTTACTAAGTGTAATTACCTGATATTTAAGTAGTTTCTTGGTTAATTAATCTTTCAGTAATGCAACATTTAGAAATATTAATTTCTTATTAAATTCTCTTTAAAACGCTTTAATGTTGAAATTAGGCCAGAAATTTTTTTTTTTAACAAATTTTTTTATTCACTAAGAACGGATTTTTCAGTTAATCATCTATTAACATTTTGTTAGTGTTTAACAAACGGTTTAAGTATAAAATAACTTATGAATCGCATTTTTATTACCATTTTAATAATCTTGTTGATAGAACCGCAAATTTGTAATAAAAAAATTTGTTTTCTCTCTCTCTCTCTTTCTATTTAATAATAAAACATTTAAGTAGCTAAGCTGTAAAAAGCTACAAAATACCTTGCGTAATAAATAATAAATATTTTGATATTTATAACAAAATAAAAAAAATTATGTCATAGATTATATTTAAAAATTAAAATTAAAATTTTCATCAATTATTTCCTGAATAATAATGACGATTTAAATGAATTAAAAAATTTTTCTTACTTTTACTCAAAGGATTTTTTTTTTTCTATCTTTTAATTACTTTCGAATTGGAAAATTTTACCAGAAGTAATTAAAAGTTGTTGTTGTTGTTTGAGCTTTGTAGCATTACGATAAAGCTAATTTGTAAATACAAAAGATTTATGTGTATTACTTGAGAAATTAATTTGTTTTTTAAAGAATTTGTTCCATTCTGTGTAATTCAAAGAGACAAACTTCAGTGTGAAATTGATTGATTTACGTTGATTTTCTATGAAAATGTTTTCCATTTTAATTCTACTGATTTTATAGACAATTTTCTTTGAACCAAAAAGTATGAACTATGGAAAATATATTTCCGGTGCATTAATCAGCATTTCTGGACTCACAAATATAAAAAATATTCAAAGTAGAATTAGCACAGTAGCTATGAGTCTTCATTAAATCGTCGCATATTATTTATTTTGTACAATGAAAACAATAAAAAAATATTTATTACATATTTCAGGTATTTGTCAAGGACGCAATAAAAATAACTACGGCTCTGCGTAAATGGAAAGTTATAGGATGCAACTAAGTAGCTCTTTCACCATATACGATAACATTTCGTAGATAACTTTTCATATTTTATAATAAATAACCTCAGAGGTTAATCAGGTAAACAGTATATGACAGTACTTAACATTAAAATTAGTAAACTTAATTTTTTACCTAAAAAAAAAAAATTTAAATTACTTCTTTAAACAAATTAATTTGCATAAGCTTACAAAAAAAAAACTTTCAATTCCTTAAAATTACGTAAAAAAAAATGCTTTGGTTCATTCAACTTAATTCAATAAAATTATAACAAAAAAAAAAAATAAATAATAAATAAAAAATAAAAACATAATTTTCTGGCAAATAAATAATAAAATTATCAGAAATTATTATGCAATTTTCCAAATCATAACCATATATCCGGTGAATGCTTTTTTTTTTTTTTTATTCTCTCCTATCGATAAAATCAAAACAAATATTTGAAATCAATGAATTTTATAGCTTTGACGAATGCTATTTTGTCGCAAAAAAAAAAAAAAAATAACAAAAACCTTGAAAATCTTTAATAAACGTTCTGATTCCTATACCTCCAAAATGTCAAATAATTTATTATATTTTTTTTTTTAGAATAAAAAGCTTTACTTAAAGCATGATAAAAAAAAAAAAAAAAAAGAAAAAAAAGTTGATCACATTGATTTGTGTGTTTTTACTTTATTTCTCTAATTAATTAATGTTTCTTTTATTTATTTTTTGTTTATAGAGCAGCGAAACGATAATTTCATCAGAAATGACCACACTTCCAATACTGTATTAATTATAAATGAATAAATGAATAAAAGAAAAAATAAATAAAATAAATAAATTAATTAATTGGATAAATTATTCTTTTTTCTTTTATTTAATTATATAAAAACTAAAGAATTGCTAAATTTCCTTAATCGATTTTATTTGTTTTCGTAATTTTTAATTAATTTTGTTATTAATTCATTTAAAACAAGATAAACGAGGTGCGTTTTAAAAAAAAATTTTTTTTTCTTATTTTTAAGCTAAAGCCAAAGCTTTTAATTGGTTTCTATTTCCTGTTTCTATTTTTAACGTTAATTTTTCGATGAAATGTTTTAATAAATTTTTTAATTTTTTTAACGGGGTTTTGTGTAATATTAGATGGATTTTGACTGTTTTTTATTAGCATCGAATTATTAATGTTTAACACTTATGCAATTTTTTTGTTTTTTTTTTGTTTTAATAACTAGATTCACCTTTTATTTTATTTAATTTTGAGCATTTAATCATTCCTGTTTGCTTAACGTTAAACCAGTTGGACAGATATTTACCAATAACGTTTTATAATGAAATCGATCATTACTTAACATTTATATTTTGCAAAATATATATATTTTTTTTTATAATAAAATGCAGCAATGAAAAATCTCCAAAAAAAAAAAAAAAAAAGAAAAAAATCATCATCTACTTTCATAAAAAAAAAAAAACTTAAATTTATTAGAAAATCACAACAAAGCTTAAAACCGTTTAAATGACTAATTGTTAAATTATAATAGATTTTCTATAATTAAAATAAACAAAACAGTACATGGTTGTAATTGACTTAAATAATTTTAAAAGCTTTTACCATCATAAAATTAATCGATTTTCTCAATTGTTTAGAAAATTAAATCAATATTATTAAAAAAAAAAACATTTTTCTTCTTCTCTCTGTTTCTATAAGTGATGCTTCAATGACGCTACACAGCTTCTTTAAATTTCATCACATTGTTAAAGACAGAATTTAAACTAACAAAAATTTCGCTTCTTTACAAAATATAATAATAAAATTAATTAAATATTATCTCGGTTCATCATCATCATGAAAATGAAATTTAATCAATAGTTTTCGCTTCACTTTCTTTTGTGTTGATCATAAAAATTATTATTTTTTTTCTTTTTATTAAAATTATCGTTTTCTGTATTTTTGGAGAAATATAAAAAAAAAAAATCTCACTTATTTAAATTTAATTCGGTTTTCAAAAAAAAAAAAAACTGACAGCATGTGGTGAAGATTTAACGTAAAAGCAAATAGTGGTTAAGTGATTAAAGAATATACAAAGAAAATTTCACTATTTTACCTTATCGTAATCATCGTTTTTGTTAATAGACTTATTAATTAATTAAAAAAAATAAAAAAAATATAATCGTAGTAATAAAACATTTGATTGAATGACAACGAAAAATTTGCATATGGTGTTTGTCAATAAAAAGAAAAAAAAAAAAAAAAAAAATTAATAATAAAGCAATAAAACAGCCAAAATAATTAAAGCAAATTATAACAAAAATTTATTGTTATTCTTGTGCAAAAAAAAAAAAAATTTAATAAAATAACGAAAAACTTTCTTTTACCTTTCTGCAAAGCTTTTTATTATTATTATTAGTTTTTTTTTTTTTTTCTTTTTATTTAAGTATTAACAGATCAGTGTACCTGTTTGTAAAATAAATTTAGTTTTCTTATTATAATTAATAAAACTTTTAATTTTTCTATACAGGAAAAACTATTTATTTAATTTCTTTAAATGATTTGGATAATTAAGCTTTTCTTTGCAAAATAAAAATTCACATTTTAAAAATAATGGAAAAAATTTCTAGTGAATTCTTGAGAGGTTTTTATTTTTAATTTATCTTTGTTACATCAGCTGCTTTACCTAGGTCGCTCTACCTTTATAACGATTAAATAATTTTGTATTGGGTTTTGTAATTTTTTTTTTTTTTTTTTTGGTTTTGTTTTTAATTTGCTGTACCTTCACTGTACCTATTTCATCTCATAACCATATTACGATGATTTCGGTAATCTTAATTAATACATTTTTAATAATAAAAGAGAAATTAATAAAATTTTCTTTTAATGAGGAAAATAACACCTGAATACACAAACAAAAACAAACAAAAAAATTTAATCATTTAAGCAGCAAAAGTATTTTTTGATGGAAATCATTTTTATTTCTTTCACTTTCGATATTAGTAAATAAATAATTAATAAAATTTTATTATTATTTATTTTTTTTTGTTATTCATTACTGACAAAATTAATAACATGAAAGTAATGAAATGTAATTAGATAATTATAATGACTGTAAATAGTAAAAGATGCATAAAATGTTTTTTTTTTGTACCTTCTTTTTTTTGTGGTCATTTAATAATTAATATTGCTGGTGAGATTAGCAATAACGTTTTTTTTTTTTTTTATCGGTTATTATAAATGTTTTATTGTCGTCAATTTTAAAACAAACAACAGGTAAAAAAAAAAGGTAATAAATTATAATAAATAATTGAGGAAGAGTGAATTTCTGCAAATGCAAATTTAGTTTTTTTTTTTTTGCTAGTCTCTCTATTAATGTGATTTGCTTGACTATTTCTTTGAAAAGTTGTTTTGTGATTAATTTTGTAAGCTTTAAAGCTTTATCCTACTAAAACACATAATTTTTATTTAATTTTTTGATCGGTTTTTGGTTGTTTTTTTGTCAAATTTTTTATTGAAATTTCTATAAAATATTTTAGCAAAAAAAAAAAAAAAGAGTTTTTTTTTAATGAATTTTATAGAAAGCTTTAGTTCTTTTTTGATGAAGCTTTTTTATATAACACTTTTATTTAATAATAATTTTATTACAATCATTTATTTGTTGCTTTTATTAGACAACAAAAAAAATAAAATAACGACAAATTACACAACATTTCAGTTTAAAATAGATGAAAAATTGATTGCTTTTCTCAGGATTTTTATTAATTTTATTTTTTTTTTTATTTGGTTACAAAATATTAATAAACAGCTTTTTAGGCTAAATATTTTTAATTATTTCTGTATAATTTATTTTTTTTTTTTTTTGTATAAGAATATCGTTTAAACATGTAAATTTATTCAATGAAACTATGTTACAAAACCACGACAATTGCCATCCACATATGTGTGTGAAAAAAAAAATTAAAAAATTTATTAATTATTTCACCATCGAAGATAGAAGCGAGTGAAAAATACTTTTCTAAGTGAAAAAATTACATCAATTGAATTTTCTGCGCGTTAATTAATTCGTATGGAATAAAATTTATTATTATTTATTATACAAAAAAGATAAGATAAAAAGTGCATCTTTTGTTAGTAAAATAGTTTTTCACAGCATATTATATGTAACATGCTAATCAGTTTTTTTTTTTTTTTTTTTTTTTTATAAAGGAAAACAAGACTAGAAAAATTCGTATAAAACAATAAAATAATTTTTTATTTTTTTTATCTCTAATTAAACTGAAATAAGTGAAGATACAAAGAATAATTAATCGAATTTCATTATTGTATTGTTTGATTTTTTTAATTTAATTTTCTTTTTTATTTTTGCAATTGTTTTTAGTGTGATTTTTCTCGCAACCTGGTAACATAATGCTCTTATAACATGGACCAGTTTATTGTTGGATTATTAAAATTCATTAATTGATTGCAACTAGAACCCTTTTCTTATCTAATGTAAAATAATTTTTTTTATTAACAATTGTTTGTAAAATAAAAATGTTTCCATGCAATCGTATTAATTTATTTCACACATAATATGACAGCAATGTGTATTCTAAATGCGTATTTGCCTGTTGTTGTTTTACTAATAAAGAAAATTTTTATTTCAAACAACCTAATTTCCTTGTTTTTCTTTTTTGTGGATTTTCCACTTTTTTTTTTATTTTTTTAAACTAGATTGTAACGAATTTTTTCCGTTTTATTGTTTAATTTTTATTCTAGCACCACCCCACGCATTTAAAAGTTTTTTTTTTCTTCTTTTTTTAAAACAAGATTATTAATTTTTTTTATTAGAAAATTTAGGGAAAACGAATTGTTTAATCGATCAAATACTTTTACCCCGTAACCTAACTGAATTTAATTTTGTGAATATTTGGTTAATTTTGTTAATTAAAAAAAAAAAAAAATCATCTCATCAAAACATCTTCGTGGTTTTTATAGGAAATGGATTGAATTTTTTGTTTATAATAAAAAATCGATCAAAACTTTAAATCTTTATTGTAGAAATTGCGTTTCGCAAAAATATTCGACGGTAATAAAAAAAAAAAAGCTTAAAAGAAAATTTACATAAATTAACGAAAAAAAAAACAAATAATTTTTTTTTTTATTAATAAATAACGCAAATGGTGACATTTAAACGAAATCGGTTATAAATTATTCAAAAAAAAAAAATAAATCTATAACAGCCGTGATCTTTTATAATTAATTAATAACAACAACAAAAAAACGAAGAAAACTTTGCTCAATAATCAAAAAATATTAAAAAATCCCTTCATTTACGATAGAGAAAAAAATTTAAAAAACGAAATAAATATAAAATTAGCATAAAAATAATTAAATATTTGACAAAAAGAAAAAAAGCTTTAATTATAGTGAAAATATAAACTTTCATTTTCAAAAATTTTCGGTTTAAAAAAGAAAGAAATTTTTGTTTTTTTTTTTTTTATTGATTTAAAAATTTTATTGACTCATAATGTGAAAAATTAATAAGCATTTAGCTTGTTGAAAGAGATTTTTATAAAATTTTTATAAATAATTTTTTCTTCATACCTTGTCCAATTGTATTGTAAATTAATATCCATAAATAAAAAATTATCCAATTATAATCCATTGTCTGTGGAAGCGTTTTTATTTATTTATTTTTATTTTTTATTAAATTTAATTTTATTTTATTTTATCAATCAGAACAAAAATTTTCTTTTTTAGTTTCTTAAACAAAAAACAAAATTCTTTTCAATTTTTTTTAAACAAATTTTCTTTCACCCATTTGAATAAATTAATTAACAAAAAAATTCGTCATTTTCGCACCGCACAAATTATCTTTATGAAAACTTTAAAACTTATTTTCCGTTTGTTTGTTTTTAGTAATTAAACGGATAAAACACTTTAGACATTTTTCCTCTATTTTTTTTTTTATTTTTTTTTGTTTGTCTTTAACCCAACAATACACAAATAATCATAAAACACAAAAATCCGTTAATTAATTGCAAAATAAAAAAAATAAAAATAAACAAACAAAAAAAAACTAGAAAATTTCTTGAACCAACTTAATACGACAGCGGATGAACATAAACTGAAGTAACTGTGACTTTACCATGATACAAGTTTGGCCGTTTGCTTGCTTGCCTGCTGGTTTTTTTTTTTTGTGTTCTTACCAGCGAAACAAGCTAACAACCAGACATTTAACCATCACCTCTATCTTTTACAAAGCATTGGAAACAACAAAAATTAAAGCTTTTTACCTAAACATCTACGAATTATAGCTTTTTTTTATTTTGCAACAGCAAATCTACTAGTCATTTCTTTTTATCTGATTTAGAAAAATTTAAATATTTTCCGCAATAACTAGTGCAATTTTAATACAAAGAAATTTATTATGCCTTCCAGTGCTCAACCTTGTCTTTTTAGATGACTTTGTTTAATCACAGATATTTTAATAAAAGTAAAAAAAAGAAAAACTAACTAAAAAAGCTACATCAATATCCGTCACTCGATCGCTTTTACTATAATCATCTCATCCATTCACAATTCTTAAGCAACAAAAATCAAATTAAATCAAATAAAATTTTTCTTTTGTGTGTTTTTTTAATAAAAATTATAACAGTTTAGTGAAAGTTATTTAAATATAAGATAAATATTAAAAAAAAAAAAAAAGCTTGATCTTTATACTAATCTATGTTATTTATGTGCAAATTTTTGTGTAACCAAAACATTTTTTTTTTAAACTTTTCAATCAAAAAAATGAAGAAAAAAATTATTTTTTTTTTGTTTTTGTTTTAATAAAAAACAGACAAAAAGTTTAATTAAATTAAATTGTTACATTTTCGCGGACTATTAACTATATTTAATTTGGTGTTTTTTTATTTTTTTTTATAATCTGAGAAATGTTTTTTTTTTTTTTTTTTGTGGTAGCTAGAGAGACGTTAAATGTTTTGGGCTGTGATTTTCACACAATTTTTTTTTATGGTTTTTCGTTATTTACGCAGATCAATATTGCGTGAAATTTATTTTCTGTTTATTTTATTTAATTAATTAATTAATAAATTCATTAAATTTTGTATATAAATCAAAATGTTAAACGTTTTAAAATGTTTGTTTTGTATTAAGAAAGAAAAAAGTTTTGCATTGATGAATCCGGTTGTAGTTTTGCAAATTTTTTTTTTTTTAATAAAGATGTGCGAGATGCTTAAACGATAATTATGACCAAAGTAAAGGAATAATTAAAAAAACCAGAAGTAAAACAATGAAAAAATAATTAAATAGTAAAAATTTACGCGATTTTTTATTGTAAATACAGAATGAAAAATAATTTTAATTAAAGTTTATTTATTTTTACTTTAAAGCTTTAACAGTTGTGCTTTGTTGTTGATAAAACAAGTACTGAGTACGCTGTTTTTAGTTCATAAAATCAAATCAATACAAAAAATAATTTGTTAAGGTTGGACAAAACTATTGATAACGAAGTGAAACTACAAGAAAAGAAATATATTTTTTTTTTAAATTAAAAAACTTAAGCGCACCATGATTACAGGTAACAAGGGAATAGTAAATTTATTTATTAAATAAAAATCAATGGATCGCAATAAATAGAGAAAATAAAATGTAAAAACAAATATTCGTTGTTGGCTTCTTACCATTCGCGCATCAAACACTTCAATTATCATTGATTATTATTTTCGTTGTTCTTGCCAATGAACTTCAATCTCCAGTTACTTTATCGTTTTTTATTATTTATTATTGTTATTATTATTATTATTACATAATTTTTTATTTATTTATTTATGAAATATAATAATAATTGCGTTCATCTGCCTTTTTTTTTACGTATTCGGGTTTTATTTAATTTTTTTTTTTTTCTGTGTGGTTTTATTAAATTTCGTCTGATTTTTAAAGTAAAAGTAATTACCGATGCGATGTTTAAAAATTAAAAAAAAAATGTTTTTTTTTCATTTATTATTGTTGCTGTTCTATGATTGTGATTTACCTTTAAAAGCATTTTGTTAATTATTTAATTCTTTTTTATTACTTTTACTTGTTATGCTTTTCTGGTTTTATGTTTCCTGCCTACCAAATTTCTTTATCCCAAAGTTAGTGGCACAAATAATCAGCAGGTACTGTACCTGATGCTAGAAGCTGCTTTAAAAGCACAACACAGATTTCTTTCCCATAACACACGATTTAAAAACGAAATAAAATCTCTGGCTAATGAAGTTTTTTTTTTTTTTTTTATTTTATGCAAAAATTATACAAATCATCGATTTAAGAGATTTAAAAAAAAAAATTTAACAAAGTAAAACTAGAACAAATTTTGAATAAATTTTTTTTATTTTTAATTCTGCATAAAGCGAGCATAATTTACATAAATTGTTAAAAAGATTAATAATTAAAAAAAAAATGTTTTTAATTATTTTGTAGGACCCTACACTGATTTAAGTATTTTTAATTTAGATGGCGATACTTATTTTATTTTTAAAGATCAACGCCATCTTACAAATTTAAAGTATTTATTAAAAACTAACGAACAACTGTTTTCTTTTGATATGTCTTCAAATTATTTTCTCAAGATTTTTCCAAGTTACTATAGAATGCTTTATGGTAGAAATTTACTTTATAACTAGCAAAGATTACAACCAGCTAATGGGAATTTTTTGTTTTAACAAAGCCAACTGTTTTCGTTTAAAAAAAAAAAAAAATTTATTTAAAAATTAAACATAAGAGTAATTTTTGATTGATGTTAATTAAATTTAAATTTTGACAATTTATTAAATATTTCTTAATATTATAATTAATTAATTAATTAACTAAATTTGATAATTTAATTATTTGCTAGTTTAATTTTTATTTATTAAAAAGATAATTTACATATTAAAAAAAAAAAAAGGAAAAGAAAAGAAAATAATAATAATAAAAACAAGAAAAATAAAACTAATTAATAAGAATATAAAACATGTAATTAATAGAATAAAGAATGTTTTCTTTTGAATAAAATATGAAAAAGTTTTTTTTTACATTAATGACGTGTTCAGTCCTAGTTTCATTTACATATTGTGTCCATTTAAAAAATGTTTTTCGACTATCAAAACAAGCGTCCGTAGACGAATCATGTGATAAAGGTAATGGACATCAATCAGGTATACCAACAATGTCAGCGATTTTAATGGAATGCCCAAAACGTAAAACACGTACTTCGGACGTTATAAATTGTGAGCAAAAAGTTTTAGTGAACGTTCGTGTAGCACCTAGCGAAAAGGTAAACTTATATTATTAATTTTTTTTTTACAATTTGTTAATAAATTTTCATTGATACTTCAATTGATAAAGGTGGAAGAATTTGAAAAATATTTACTTGTTGATGAACTATATGATCCGAAGAAAAAATCCAGAGCGAAATTAATGGAACCGTATTTAATTGAAGTAACTAGAGGTGAACCTGTTCTAATGTACCCTCTGGAAATAGTTAAGGTGGATTTAATTTTATTATTATAATAATATTGTTTTTACTGCTGTTAACAATATAAACAATGGGCTGGGTGATGTTTTCTTATGGTTACGTGTCAATCTAAACCATTTGTTGTTTTATCCTTATCTTTATATTATAATGCTTGTTTACTCACATAACAATAATAACAATAATAATCACAACACTCATCTATTGTTTATGAAACTAACATATAAAGTGTCTCGATTTTCATAAGCATATGTTTTTGTTATGTTAGTCCTTGCAGTGTGCATCATGTAATAAAAATCATGATAACAGTGATAAGATGAAAAAAGATTTAAGTAGTATGAATGATTATGAAGAGGATGATGATATCACAAATTTAAATGATGATAATGGGAACGAAGATAACGATAATCATCATCATGAATTGATTGGTAATAATTAAATAGAGAATTAAATGTACTTAAATTTGATTTTAATTGTTTTTAGATCGTTTGCATGAGAATAGTCCATTGAAACATCAAAATCATATTGTTCGACGTGATAATGATTATTCAGATGATGAGAATTTATATTTTGATAAATCCGCCTATGAAAATATTTTCGAGGAATTAGACAACAAAGAAAATGATATTAAAACTGATATTGCGAATTACATGCAATCCAAACTTATTGATGATAATTTAAATGAGGCTTCAGAATTCGATAATGGTTTTAATGATAATAAAGAGAATTCTCATGATGCATCCGTTTTTCTAAAAGATAATCATAATTCAGATATCGATCCATATTGTTTTTGTCCTTGTTCCCAATGTACTGGTTTGCAAGGAGAGAACAAATGTGATTGCTGTGGTACGTGTATTTGTTCGAATGGCGTATGCGATGTACAAGGTACACACAAAGAGCAAGGTTTTTTTAAGGATATAGGCGAAAAAGAGAAATACAATGATAATTATGATTCAGATATTTTTAGTAATGAACCTCTAGAAAAGGATATTTTCAATTTTGATTCAATTATCAATGATTATGATAGTAATAAAATGTTGCGCGAATCAAATGAGGAGTTTTTTAGAAATCAAAATAATGATTTTAGTAATTTAAAGGCTGATCATATACAGCAAATGTCTGACAATAATCAATATATCGCTGAGGACAATAGTAACGCTCAAGCAAACTATCCAAAGCCGAATACACAATTTTCCGGTTCGGATGCCTCTGTTGCGCAATTGTTAACTTCGAAAAACGCGTACAATGTACCCGATCATTATGAACAAAGTAACAATATTAATTCAGATTTTGATTATAGATCAAATGACATGCTTTTCGATTATGATATACAAAATATGGATGGGCGGCCATTAGTTCATATGGAACGAGATGAACACAAACAGTTACAACAACCGATCTACGGAAACATTATGGATAGTAATTTCCGACAGAATGTACAATCTGAATTATCAGCATTCAATAAAAATAATAATAATAATAACAATAATGCTCAATATAGCAACAATGTTGGTGATTATGGGAGAGCAAACAATAGAAATACTGGTTATGGTCAAGATGGTACTGAGACTGAACCACAAAATATATACGAATATGTAAAGCGTCGTAATGAAATGATATATGGGATGGGAAATGAAAATCAAAATCAAAATCAAAAGCAAAATCAAAATCAAAATCAAAATATAAAGACATCACACCAAACTGATAACAATGAAATAGTTCCGATGAATTCGGATAGAATAGACGCAAATGATGAATATGATGCTGGAAATATGTATCATACAAATGGTGGCACGGTATATAATCGGCCCAATTCTGATATGCGATATAATCCACCCTCTTCTAATTATAATTTTCATATTAATTTTGAACAACCAAAATTAGAAGGATCGAATATGGACAAATCACAACAGGAGAACCTACATGCGAATAACAAAAATAATATAAAATCGCAAACAAGTGGTAATAATTATAAATCAATGGAACAACCACAGACATTTCATGAAAAATATAAAACATATGATAATTCTTTGAATCAAGATCAAAGAAAAATTAATAATAATAATCAACAACAGCAACGGGGTTATACTAATAATGTGGGAAATTCTGGAGAAAATCTTAATAATGTTGTAAGTATAAAGCGTAATCGTCAATTACAAACACCTGTCAGTACGTCACAAACATCACAAAATCAAAATCAAAACCAAGAGCATAAAGTGATAAATGATAATCAATCATTGAATTATCAACAACAAAGTGAACAAATGAAGGAAAACCAGCAAAAACAACAATCAACGCAGCAACAGCAACAGCAACCACAAGTTCCAATAAAACAGCAACAAGAAGTTCAAAATCAAACACCTAACCAACAGTCAGTACCAAATCATCCAGAACATCAACAAGCCACTGAATGTATATGCTCTTCTGGATTATGCCAATGTAACGGACAATCACAACCAATTGAATATCATCAGAATAATGACTTGAAAAATGGACCACGTCCTATTGGTAACAATAATAATAATAATAATGGAGCAAATCATCAACAAATATTAAATGTTCCAGCAACTGATAATAATATTCCTACAACTTCTAAGTTATTAACAGCACATAAAGATACCGAACAAATACCCAATCAGATTTTGAATGAAAATCAAAATCAAAATAATAAAATTTCGAATGGTTTACTAGATAATATGAATGTGAATAATCAGCAAATACCATCGAATTTAAAACATGCAAATACAGAGAATCAACAAATGAATAATAATTTTAATTCTGTGAATAATCGTTTTGAAGATAGTTTAAAGACAACTGCTAAAAACGATTTTATTACCAATGAAAATAATAATAATAATTATAATACTAATAATAATAATAATAATCATGTAATTCCTGTAAGCCAGCAGCAGCAGCAACAACAACATACTCAACAGCAGCAAAAATATAATGATGGAAGATTCAACTCTCAAGCAAACAATGCAAACAGTTTAAACTCGAATACTAACCACAATTATAATTATAACAATAATAACAATAATAATAATGTAAATAAAAATAAGGAATATAATGTAGGTAATGAAAATTTTAGAAATAACGACAAGAGTAATGTAAATTCAGGAATGATGAATAATCAATATAATCAACATAATAATCCAGGTATTTTTGTTTATTTTTTTTTTAAATAATCAAAAATTATTTTTTTTTAATAAATTTTCTTTTCTTTTCAATAAGACACAAAGAATAAGTTCTCTACATCAAAGGGATTTCCACAGATGGAAGTCTCAAAAACTAATAATAATAATAATAATAATGGTAATGGCAATAAAATTTATAATGATTTTAATGAAAATAGAGATAATAATGATGATAATAGTATAAATTTGAAAGAAGGTGAAATTGAATTTCTTAAAATTTTTGAATTAAAATTAAAAAAAAAAACTTTTAAACTATTATTCTAGATAACGATGATTCATCGGCATCTGATATAGATGATTATGAGACAGATGAAGATGAGCTATCTGATTGGCCGGAAGTTTTATCACCAAAAAAACTACCAAATGCTTGGCCGGAAGTTTATCGAAAAACTCGTAATAATATTAACAATAATAATAATAATAATTATAAAAATCAAAACCAAATGAAAATACGAAAATCAAATAAAATAAAAAAGAATATTAGTAATAATGGTATAAAAGGGTTAAGAGATAAACAAAGTAAAATAAATGAGGAATTAGAAGAGAAATTAAAAAAAATTCAAGAGGAAAAATTTGTATTTCCCTCAAATGATATATTGAATGATAGAAATTTGAATACAAATGATAAAATGCATTTAATTGATTTACTAGATAATCAACGTGTTAATAAAGAGTTAACTGATTTAGAGAGGGTATATGATTTGTCTATTGAACAAAATAATAAACGTATACCAGAAAATTTATTACCGAATCATTTTTATAAGCGTAAAGTAAAGCAACAACCGCAACAACAACAGAAATTATATCAGGAAAGACAGTTATCAAGTAAGAATATAGCTAAACGTAGTTATATCTTTTATGATGATTTAACATTTGCCGATACAGACAGAGAAAATGATTGGGAGAATCGGTTTAATGAACTTTCACCAAAATTTGTTGACTCAACAAATGATGAAGGTTATGACGCTGGTGGTGATGATGATGTCCTTGGTGATGATCAAACATTAATTGAGCTATATGAGCCCAGTGATAATAATATTAATGTACAGAAAAAAGAAATTTTATCAAAAAAATCACAAACAAATAAAATAAAAAATTTGAATAATAAAATAGAAAATATCGTTGTACAGCAACAGCAACAATCGCAACAACCAAAGCAACAAGTACAACAACATCAGGAAATTGGAAAAAAATCAATTGGTGATGAAGAAACTGATGAACTGTTTAATATGCCCGCAAGTGATAATAATATCGTTGAAAATAATCCAGCACCATTACAAAATACTAATAATAATAATAATATTGCTAATAATGATAAAAAAACTTCTGGAAAATTGCAAAATAATAAAACTCGTCGAAAAATGGATGACGTTTGGTAAACAAAATAAAAAAAAATTAATTTTTTATTGAAATAATTTTTTTTTCCTCTTTTTTTTTATTATTTATTATTATTTTTCGAATGGTTAATTACAATATTTCTAGGTATACAGTTTACAACATGAGTGCGCCTTTGCAATTCCTTACCACAAGAGTCCGTATTTTCAGGAAGCAAGCAAATATGTGGTGGAAAATTGCCCCAACCATAACGTAAGAATTTTAATTCTTAGAAAATCTTTGCGTTTTATCCAGTTTTTTGTTTTTCTCTTTTTCTTATTTTTTTTTTCTTTTGTAGACTCACAAGCTCGTCAGGAATTTATGCAAACGCAAATCTATCGATTATGTTCTCATCCCATACAGATATAATAAATTTAGAGCATCCTCTGGATCCACATAAATTTAAATTACTTGTACCAAATAAAACAAATCCATTATCAAAAGATTTTATGACAATCGATACATCAAAATTACCAATAGATGATAAAAATCAGTCAGATGATATTTCAAAAAGTATATGTTATGCAAAATATATCTCAAATAATAATCAAGATATTGATAATGATTATATTGATAATGATAAATATAAAAATTTACGTTTACGTAAACGTGAGGATATAACTGGTGTACATAGTTTAAGTGATTTAGGTTATTTTCCATCAAAATTAAATATAATGGAACAGTGCAAAGATAGGCCAGATCATTTATGTTTGAATATGTTAGATGAGGAAGTACCAGGTAATTTTTGTAATAATATTATAAAAACCACCATACATGGAATTTACATATTATTAAAGTTGACAACCATATTAAATATATTAAAACAATACTCCATGTATGAGCATTGCATTAATCTAATAAAATGTTGAAAATTTAGTCTGTAGGTACAATTTTTATAATTTTTTGTTTTTACAAGCATACCGAATAATTTATGAAATATGATAGATGATGAAGTTGTTTTAAAGGATATTTAGTTAAGGAAGACACAATCTTTTTTTTTTATCGTAATAATTTTATACTAGATGTATGTATGGATGACGAGATGTAAGGGATAAATAATCATTTTGTAGTCTTTGATGACATTTTACAAATGAATAACATTTTACTTATTACACTTATATAACATTTATAATATTATTCCCCATGTCTGAATTATCAGTATAAGTATAAGAGTCTTATTAACCCAAACATTTTTATGATTAAGTAGAAAAACATTACATAATGAGATATATACAGATAGATTAATAATATTAACATTTGAGTAGAAGAATTTTAAAAGTTTTTCCGTAATTTAATAACATAGGAGGGAATTACCTTCTTCTTTTTTTTTTTTTAAATCACTGTGATTGGTTGTTATCGTGGATAATAAAATTAGAGCTTTGTTTATACAATATTTATTAATATGATGAGTACTAAGCGAATTTAAATCCATTGTTATAACTACAGTTAAACTTACCAAAATAACAATTAAATGTGGTTTTATATTGATTAATTAATACATTTTTTCTTCTCTCCTTTTCTCGATAGCTTATAAAATTTCTGTACAATTTCCATTTACCCAAAATGCACTTGTTTATGAAAATTTTGACTTTATACGTATAACACGTATTATTGTTGATGGTACAGTAGCTGGTGTAATTAATATAAAAGTTGATTTAGTTAATATGGGTTTTATTGGTAAAGATTTTATTGTTTTTATAACAAAATGTCCGGTAACATGTGGTGCAAATATGGTACGAAAAAAACATTTATCACCATATCGTAATAGTGATGTTGTATTTAATTTACCATTGCAAATTATGCACGAACGAAGTAATTCATTATTTAGTTGCGAAGGTGGATTTTGTTATTATTTTATCTAAATATTATTATCTTAAAAATTTTTATTCATTTTAGTTGTTGTTGAAAATGCAAAAGAATTCTCTGTGGCACATCGTACTTTTTCTGTTAAACCATTTTCCCGATGTTTTTGTATATGGAATTGTATGTGTATATGTATGGGTGCAATAGCAAAGGGTCAGGGTCAAGATTGTCATACCTTAACACCTAACCGTGCTAAACCAGCTGGTTTTAATGATGATTATATGGATCGTGAAGCCGTATTCAATTGGATTGCACTTTTCCAATTAGTCGGTTTGATTTTATTATTTTTTTTCCTTTTAGGTAATTAAATTTTTTTATATTCAAATGGTAATTTTTTATTAATTCAATAATACAACTTAAACTATTAAAGGCTTTTTAAAGGGTTTATTTGGAATATGTTGTAAAGCTATTGGTCGATGGAAATACAATTACTTACAACCAATGAATCCATTCAATGAAGCATCCTTGTAAATTTTCCATTTCTATTTATTTTTTTTCCATTTAAATATTTATCAATAAAAATAAATAAATAAAAATATTTTTATTTTTCATTTTTAGTTGCAAAAAATTATTTATCAATACAATATTTTTTCTTGTATTCCCATGTGTTGCGCTTTGTAAATGTTTTACACCAACGCCGGATGATTTACTGGAATCTGAATCAACGTGGGAACGTTCTTTTGTACAAAAAGAAGTATTAACAGATGAAGATGATTATAATGATGAAGATTATAATGAAATGTCGAATTTATTAAAAGTTGTTAATGTAAAATTGCGATTTTTATTTTTTTAATTAATAATAAAAATTTATTTAATTTTCTTTTTTTTTTGTTGTTGTTTGTTTTTCTAGGAAAGTGATAAGAAAAGCTCTGTGGAACGTTTACGTGCAGCTGGTGATAGTTTATCACCAGAGACAATATTCGATTCGTATAATGATGAGGAGGAGGAACGTGATACTGGTTTTGTATTAACAGCATTAACAGAAAGTAGAGAATCTTTAAAAATGTTGGTAAGTAAAATCAGTCAGTCAGTCAGTTGAATATCTAAAAAGTTTATTTAATAAAAAAAAAAAAAAAAATTTAACTGAAAAAAAGCCCGCGGGAATTAAATAAGTTTTGTGATCTCTAAAGTGCATAGAAAAATAAAAATAAATATCCACTCAACGATATTGTTCAAAAAAAATCTATTTTTTTTTTTTTTTTTTTATTCATAAAATATAAACAAAATTATTTCATCGTGATTTATTTTTCTATGTTATTTGAAATATCTTTCTATTCATATGAGAATAACAAAATGTTGTGATTTTGATCGATATGAGTGCATTAATAAAAGAATAATAAATAATAAATATAAAAGAAATTATCTATCTAAAAGTTTAAAAATATATTTTTCAAGTATACTTTAACTTATATTTAACTTTTCAGGAATAGTTTTCATACATTGACTTATTATTTAAGAATATCTTTTATCTGGGTAACCTAGGCTCAAACCAAAATGATAAATATTAAAAATAAATATATAATTGACCATTCACCGTATCGGAGCGCCGTTAATAAAACATTACTAAAAGTCATGAAATTTTATAATTTTTAATTTCGGGAGTTAACAGCTGTCCATTTCGCATTTATGATAGAGCCATCTCGATGGTCAGCTTATAACGAATTATTTACGCATTAACAACTAGTTGCAGTGTGCCGCACATGTCATCTGTCCATGTTTATTTAACCTAAGTTAATTGTGTTTTATCTTTATTAATACGGTATTTACGATATTAAAGATATTTAATTATATCCTATTGAATCATATTTTATTATCCACTTCTTTATATATTTACTGCATTTTCACATGTGTAGTGTGCATTTAAAATATTTTTATTGATATTTAATTTTTTTCCGTACACTGCTGCCGGTAACTTTACAAACAAAATTTTAATTTTTTTTTTGTTTATACATTTTTATGAACACTAAACGATGCTGTTCATGTTTAATGCAAAAACATCAGTTATATTCAATAAAATAAAATTATTAATTAAAATGTGTAATAAAGTTTTTGGGGATCATTATAAATGTGTGTTAATAAATTATTAATTAAAAAAATTTTGTGACCTAAATTGAATGTGAATATGTTTTCGATATTTAATAATTGGTAAAAAATATTTTTATTTTTTAATATTATTATTTCAAAGAAAATACTCAAATGAAACCACATAATTATCTCATCATTTATTTATTTACATATTTATGCAAAGTTTATTAAATTTTTTACTGCAACAAGTACACATTTAATTTTATTATTATTATTTTTTTTTTTTTTGTAATTAAATTACTTAATAAATTTTTATTATAATTACAATTATTCTTCTTTATTTTTTTGTCGTTGTAAACAAATTTCCAAACAATATGAAAATTAACGAATTAAAGAAATTATTTTATTCAAAAAAAAAAAAAAAAAAAAAAAAAAAATTATAATAATAATAACAATCAAATTAAATTTGAATTAATATCCGCATAATTTGCTTAATGTTTGTTTGTTGCTTGCTTCTTCTTCGACAATAAAAAACATTAATCATTTTATTTAATTTTATTTTTTTTTTGCTTTGCAATATTTTTGTTTATGATTGGCTGTTGTGTTATTATTTATTTTAATAATTTTTATTGCAAAACTAGAGAAATAGAGAAACTGATAGATAATAAACCAAAAGGTCTATGACACTGTAAAATTATAAATAATTGTAAGGGCAACGTCTGTGACTTTATAAATATGAACCGTGAAATAGTCACCATTATTCACGTAAAGAAGTTTACTTCTAGGGACGGGTAACATGCAAAATACACAACAGAAGAATATAAATAAATTAAAATAAAAATTAAATTAAATTATGACATCATAATAAAATATTTATATAAATAGACAACCAGACAATAACAAGAAAAAAGAATATAAATTCTTAAAAAAAAAACTATTAATTTGTATGCAAACCTCGTTATCAAATTTCTTGTAATAACTTCCGAGCGGAAGAAATTATCAAAAAGAGAATTTTTTTTTTTTTTTTAAATAATTTCTTTGTAATTTTTTTTGTTTTTTGTTTAATTATATATTTTTGTTTGTTTTTTTTTTCTTGTTCTATAAAAGGATGGCCATTGTAGTGAAGATTCGTCAAATAACGATGCAAAATATGTTGAAGCGGCTGATTTAGTGAAACGTTTAAGGGCATCAAAAATTGTTTATCGTACATTGAATCGTCCATTAGGACATATTGAAATACATGATGATCAACAATATTCTATACGTGGATATTTTATACCGACTGTTGGCCCTGGTTATCAATTTATAACACATATTCCATTACGGCAACATTGGCGGATTAATACTGATGTAAAGTTTTTCTTCAACAATTTTTCTTTTTTTTTTTTTTTCTTACTAAAAATTATATTTTATAATCGAATTTTCTTATATTTAACAGGCAAATAGTTTATCGCCAATAATACCACCATTAACATTATTACCAAAAGATTTTACTAGAAGTTATGTAAATAAACGTGCTGTGCTAGATGCTGGTGATTTATATGAGCATCCATCGATTCATGCACCATGTGTTAATGTACTTATACAAGATATAGCTATGTACGATATTGGTGATTATGATGTAGAAAATATTGGTGGAAACGACGATAGTGATTTTATAAATGATAATAATGAACAAATTGTAAATAATTTGTTAGCAAATGAATTACCACCCAAGGTAACATCAGATGAAAGTGTGCACGAGTTAAAATAAAAATAAAATAAAATTTAAATAAAATATAATTGGAATAATGGCTATAAGAAAAAAAAAAGAAAAGAGAAAAAGGAAAAACATTAATTTAAATATGTCGACATATTATCGAAAGGAAATTGTTAAAGGCAAAAAATAGTAAAAAAGAGTTACCTTTCCAGACTTACTATGCATGCTGGGATTTTATTTTACGTTTTTTTTTTTACTTAATCGTAGTCATTCATTATTGTTACTGATGCTGTTGCTGGTGCCGCAGCATTAGATGAATTAATTTTAGGAAGCTTATAATCGAGACGCAAAAAGGTTTGTTTTTTTAATGTTTTTCTTTTTTTTTTTATAGAAAATAAACACACAAGTGTATATAGTAAACAGTGACCAGAACACCATTTGGAAGTAAAATAAAATGAAGAGAAATTATTTTTATTGGTTTAACTTTTTTCTTCTTATTATTTTTTTTTGTTTTATTTGATAAATAAAAAGCAAAATGCACATTTAGATGTTCTGGTTCTGCTGTTGTTGCTCGTATGCTTTATTTATTTATTTATTATTGTATTTACATAATATAATTTTCCTGTAATTTTATTTATATCGTTTAATTTTATGTTATTTTCTTTTGTACACACAGGAATGCTGGAAAAAACAACTGATGTAAAGAAAAGAAACGAAATGTAGTTAAAGATTAACCATCTCTGTTCCAATTTTTTATTTTTATGTTTTTTTTTTTTGTGTTTAATTTATTTTTAGTTGTGTTATAAATTTTTTTTTTGAAATGTTTATGGTGCAAGTGTAAGTGCAACAAGTACGCGAGCATTTTCTATTCTCTTAATATTATTTTTTTTTTATCAACGATATAGTTTTTTCTTTTACCTATTTTATGTAAATTATTTTTATTTTGTTATTTTTATTTTTATATCTTTATTTATGCTAGATTTATTAGCTTTTTTTTTTTTGCTGTTTGTTTTATTATCTTATTTTTTAATAAATATCTATACAGATTTTATTTTATTTATTCGCGTTATTATTTTAATTTAATCTGCTTAAATAAATTTATTGCAGAATTTATTAATTTATGTTAGATCCACTAAGTATAAGGCTGCTCTGAAAATACTGTTTTGGTCAGTGTTTTAACTTCTGCAAAGTAATAGCTTAAATTGGCGAAAAATTCATTACAAGGTTTTCAAGTAGCAGCTGTATGCTAAAACCAAGGATTTTGGTAATTCATAAACAAGTATTCTTGGAAAATTACTGCTATATTCAGAAGGTAAAAAAAAAAGAAGATGTTTCAAGGCCGTCCCTTAAACGTCACAAATTTTCTTACATTATAATTTTGTTTATTGTTTTCTTCTAGTATTTAATCCAGTCAAATAAATTTCCATTCATCATGAATATCTGAGTCTTATACATAAAGGGTGAATAAATTATTATCATAATTGATAGTAGAATGGTTGGTTATGCTTATACATTATACATAATATTTATATATTGTGTTGGTTCACCTTGATAAACGATAGGTGAGTAACGGATAATATAACAAAAATCTGTTAAATAAGATTTTGACATTTTAATTTGTCCATTGAAATTTTTTCCATTACAGGGTGAAATGCTGATCATGTTTCAAATTTTCAAACACAAGTAGAGAAATTAGATCGGATGTAAATTATAAAAGGTGAAATGGTAGATTTTTGTATAAACTGGTGGGCATATATACGTGATGGTGAGATGGTTTTATTATTTTAATTTCAAATGTTTTACAAGAGAAAGGGTGATTAAATATTGGTTTCTGTGTGTTTTCTAACATTTAAAATAAATTTTCCATTCTACCGAAAAATGAACATAGAAAAAAAAACAGTTTTCTACAATTAAAAGAACATAGAAAAAAAAAACATAAAAACTCGTTAATACTAAGTCTGTCGCTAATTATAAAAGTCGTGTCGGAAAATTACCATAATTCTACATTTTTTTTTTTGTACTTGAATACGTCAAGAGTTTTTCTTTTCATTTCATAGTTAACAGACTGTTTACACATTGGCTTTAAATAATTTAAAAAGGATTAAAAATTTATAAAACATAGAGAGAGAGAAAAAAAATAAAATAAGTTGATTAAAATTTTTTGTATCTTTTCTCAAACATACAACCAACCTCAATTTATAGTATTTTCTTTTAAATTTTATGTCGTTTTTCTACAGGTTTTTTTCTAGTTTTATTTTTTCTATTTTATTATTAAAGTGATTAGCCTTTCTATTAATAAATAAAATTAAATTAAGTTGTTAATTTATTTAAGGCAAAAAAGAAAAAAAAAATACTAAAGAATGAAACAGAATTAAATAGGAAACAATATAATAAAATGAAATTAAATTAGTAATAAATATTTATTACTTTTCTTTTGAGCTTTTTTTTTTGTTATTTTTCATAAACGATGAAAGATAAAAAAAAAAAAAAAGTCATAAAATTTGTTTATAAACAAAAAAAAAAAAAGAAAACATTTGGCGGTAAAACAATAAAGAAAATAAAGCAAAAAAAAAAAATAAATGAAAATATGTTTTCTTCCGCTTTAATTTTCGTATTAATTATTTTCTAAAACAAGTAACAAAACAAAAAACGGGTAAACGCGTTGTGTTTATATAGAAAATCAAATAATTTTCGTTAATTTTTCATTCTTTTGTCTTAATGTTTCGTATCTTTTCGTTTTTATGAACTGAAAATAAAAAAAAAAAATAATAAATAAATTCATTGTGCGTGTATGTTGGAATGATGCTTCTTCAATTTTCTTATTTTGTTAATTTATTTTTAGTTTTTCTCAAATTTATTAAAATTTTTTACTTGTGATTCATTGATTCTTTTTTGGTTTTTTAAAAGTATTTTTGTTAAGTGAACCAAGTAAATAAATGTAATAAAAATTTTTAGAATGCATATTAAAATATAAAAAATAAAACGAAAAGGGAATAAATGGGAGTTATGATGCATTATCTATTCATTTTTTTTTGTTATTAATTTATGTGTTTTTGCTGCTGCTGTTGATGATATTGTAATTGTCGATGAATAGCTAATGCGACAATGCAACATTTGGATTAACTTTAAAAGCAAAAAAAAAAACGAAATGTAATAAAAATTGAATTTTATTAAATTTAAACAGAGGAAAATCTTCACGAACGCACTATGCGCTTTTAATATATGTATATATTCAAATAAAGAATAACGAAAGCAACAAGACGTGTTGAAAATAGGATAATTATAAAATTTTATTAATAGAATCATTTTCTTCTTTATTTTTTTAATTTTTAAATCACATCGTTTAGTTTTGTTTTGGTCTAGTCATAATTTTTTTTTGTATTACTTTATCTCAACTCCCTCGAAATGCATAGTTTTTTCTTCAAAACTACAATCGACAACACGCCATCATTTATTCAGTTGATAAAAATAAAACTTTTCAACCGACAAGAATCACTGCCAAGAGAAAAATTAATAATTTTCATAATTTGGATTAGCTAAAGTGTTTTTTTTTTCTTCATTTTTCTCTTGTTTATTAATTATTAATTAATTATTGTCAAATATAATTAATATTAAATATAGGATTATTATAAAAATGTTTATTTTTTATTCATCACTCAATGATAGAAGTGAGTTAGATGATTATCTAGATGAATCCACCACCCGGGAATTAATATTAAAAAAAAAAAATATATATATGAAAAACGTTAAAAACATTTAAAACTAATTATAGATATGTAGAAAATGTAATTTTTTAATTTTTGTTAAATTAAATTAAATTAAATAAAATATCGTAGTAGAGATTATTTTTATTTAATAATGAAATTTTAAATTAATTACAAGAGCATCCTGATGTTCGTGTTTAATTGCAATAAAAATTAGATGAAGCCAGAAAATGAAAGAATGAAATGAAAAATAATAATTGAAAAGAAATATTAATAATTCGTTTTTATTAAATGAGGGATTAGCGGTGTAATGTGTTGTTGTAAAATTTAATATACATTTTTTATGCTTTTCCAACTCTTGGTGTTATTATTGTTGCATTATTCAAGCTAATTTATCAATCAATTAAAATGCTGCATAGTTGTATACTTCCTTTATTCTATCTTAAAATATTTATGATGTTTGTTTGTGATGTGGTATTAAGTTTCTGAAACTGAGAAAGAATTAAATACATAAGTCTGACGATCAACGATGATAAAATTTATCTGGCAACATTGCATGTTTGCTAACAGTTTTAAACGTTTAATTAGAGATAGATCAAGTGCCAGGCGACAAAAGCACAAAAAAGCGCTGAAATAATGGATAGTTTTGACAAGAATAAAAATTCGATATCTTTGAATGTTTGATTATTCATATATCGGTTGTATCGTTGCAATAAGTAAGAAAACTATTCACTGACTAATAGTAATAATAATAAAATAAAATAATTAATAAATAAAAAAGCCAATTATAGACATTAAACACATGATGAAAATAGTTTTAAAAAATAAATATTATTGTAAATAGCAGGTAACAGCAGGTATTTATTTAACATTTAACAATTAAATCGATAAACCATATATTATAAATGCAAACATTTTTATATTCGCATCATTTCATTTGTGATTTGTAATTTGTAATTTTTTTTTCTAAATATCGATTTATAATATTATTTGTTTATTATAAATAATAATAATAATATTGTAATATTGATTAAAGGATTTTGTGGTTGTGAAATATTTAATTAGAATTTTACTATAAATAATATTTACATATTTTCATTGTTGATTTTACCTTTAATTATTATTTTACCAAACAAATTGAAACGTGAGATGATTAACAAATATAAAATAAACACTCAATTTAGAGTAATATTTTAGAGTGATTTCTACTTTTAAAATACAAAATTTTAATAAATAATTAATTCAAAAACAATGATGATTACATTTATGTGTTGAATTACTGGTTTTTAATTGTTCCTCATGCGGTTTTTAGTTATTTTTTCGCTCGCTCCCTCTCTCTCCCTTCTTTTGGTTCTTTAAAATTAAATTGTGTTTCTTTTTTTTTTATTTGGCTTTATGATTTTTAATTGTTGTTTCGCTTTTAATTACCTTTTTTTTTTTTTGTTGCAAAATACAAAGAAAGCAAATATTGTATTAATATTTTAATTACATTGTTACATATTTGGTTTGGGTTTTTAATAACCACAGTAAAAACTAAATAAATACAAAAAGGAAAACAAAGTAGAGTGAAAAATAAGAAAAGAAAAAAAAAAATTAAATAAATGCAAACAAACATCAACACACACACACACACACAATACAAAGTGTTGTAAGTTTTAAAAGTTTTACTTACATTTCATTTATTTTTATTTATTTCTTTCCAAGTATATTATATTTAATTTAAGCTTAAAACCTATCAAGTTCCATTTTTGTCATTAAATAGTTTTTCTGTTTTTTTTTTTTTATTATTATGAAATATAATTATTTTATGTTTTGTTATTACAACTGTCGTTGATTTTATTATTTATTTATTTATTTATTAATAATTTTCAAAACTACTAAATAGCACCGAAATGCTGTCAACGACTTTATATTATCCCCATATGATGGTTTAAAAAAGAAAAAAAAAATTATTATTTCCTTTACTAACACAATTTTAAGTCATAAAATGCATTACTTTGTACAAACGTTACTTTATGTACGATTAAGTAGGATTAAAACTCTACGTATTGTAATAATATTCAACTCGTAATGTTTTAAATAACATTTATGCTTTTATGCTGCATTTAGAAAAACACAAAGTAAACATTTAGCTAAGTCAAGTCAAGTAACTTTTTGTTTATTATTTCAAGTCAAATATGTGAGACGAAGTATTTACAAAAAAAAAAAACTGTCTGTTCCAACGTGTTTAACTCAGTTTTATTCTAATTCACATTACTTAACTACAATATTGTGTATCGTGTTGAAATTAAGCGACTTAAGTCGTATTTTTATTCCAATAAGATTGTAGATTGTATTCAGTCCAGCAAGAAAGTTGTAAATAAAAACAAGAAAAAATAATAATTTTTTAATTTTTTTTTTTTTTTGTTATATTCGTGATGAGAATTGGATAAATTTTGTAAAAAATAAAAAAGAAAAAAAAAAATGAAATAATATTTCAGTTGTGAGATCGTGATCGCGAGTATCAGTATCGATTAATACAAGTTTTTTTTTGTTTCTTTAATTTATTTAATAAACCGCAAATATTATCTTTCATTTATTATTATTATTATTATTATTATTGATAATTTATAAGAAAGAACAAACAAACAACCAAACAAAATAAATCGAAATTTAATCGTGTTATTAATCTAACCGCAATTACATTCTGCAAATAATAATTAAAAAAAAAGTAACAAAAATCTTTGATTTATTTCATTATTATTAATTTTTTTTTTGATACTCTTAGTTAGTTAAATTAATATAAAAAAAAGATTTTTTTTTTTAGTTTAGTTTACGGTTGATTTATTTTACTTTTTTTTTTTTTTTATTATTATTGAAAATTAAATAAGAATTTACAAAAAAAAAAGAAAAGTTAATTAAAAAATTTTGTGTTCAATTAATTAATTTTTTTTTTTATTACCATAAAATGTAGTTCAATGGAAATGCAAAAATTGTATTTGAAAACAAAAAAAAGTTTGATTATGATTTTCTAATTATAAAAATTAATTAAAAGTAAAACTGAAACGAATATTATCGATAAGTAAGTGGAAAAAAAATATATATAAAAAGTGATTTTAAAAGGTAATTTATCTGTGAAAATAAAGTTTTTATTGTGGTTTTGTGCGTGGTTTTTATATGTGGTGAATAAAGTGCTGCTAAAACTTAACAATAATAAAAGGATTAACATTGCTAATTGCAAGGATTTTGGATTAAAAAAAAAAATCTCAGGATTGGAGACAAAAAAAATTATTTTAACAACCCGGTAATTTTTTTTTATGTTTAATTAAGTTTATTCGTTATGTGTATTCTGTGTTTAATCTTAAAACAAAACATTTTTATGAATTTTACTTTAACTTTGTTAAGGTTAGAGAGTAGTAATAATGTCTAAATTAATTTTTTTTTGTTTGGTATTATCAGTTTGCATTAAGAAATCTCTATCCAGTCACATTCTAAATTCAGTTGAGCTTAAGTTTATCTCTAGTATTTATTCGTTATTTTTCGAACCAATAAAACGTTGTTGAAATGTTTAAAAAGCTCTTAATTACTGTACATGACATGCGCAAAAATTCTCTTTAATTATTATGCCAGTTGTAAACAAAGTAAAAAACATTTTTTTTTTGTTTTTAATTAATTTTTTCTTCCAGCGAAAAAACCGGCAGAGAAAGAGAAAATATTTGTTTAATTAAGAAAAAAAAAAAATAATAATAAAGAGAAAGACAAGCAAAATGAAATTTCTCTTTGAAACATGTTTTATATAAATTATTCAAAAAAGAATTCTTTTTTTTTTCTATTTTTATTACAAAGATTAAGCATAAAATTATCACCTTTGTCGTTCCCTAAAGCGTTGTGTGTGTGTGCTGTTTTTTTTTTTTTCGTTTTATTTTATTTTACTTTATTTTACTTGTTTTATTCATTAAACTGTAATTTAAATTGTTAATTCAAAGTGCTAATGTTAACTTTGTAACTAAATACTACTAATCATTTTGATGATATTTGCAAACTTTGGTTGCTGCCTTTTTTAATTTATTTTTAAGAATAATATTAGCATACTTATATACAGTACATTGCATAATTACCTCGTATACACCATTTAAAGCTAAATACAAGGATTTCCAGTCTGCTGTTGGTTTTTTTTTTTTTTATATATTTCGCTTGTGAATTTTATAAATGAATTTATTTATTTTCTGTTGTATCTATAAGCAATCATTTAGGTAATGAAATATTTTCTACATCTCTTTCTGTCTTAAAAAATACTTGTGATGTTGAGCAAGTATTTACATTAAAAAACAAAATCTTTGCCTGAGGTTTTTATTGTGATTTTTTTTTTTTTTTTTTTTTTTTGCTCTATCTGACACAAAAAAAATTTCCTTTATTTTTTTATTTTGTAATAATGATTTATTTAGAGAAAGTTTGTTGCAGTTATTTATGCAAACGGTCTTGTTATCTTTTGTTAGTCGTGTTAAAATGTTAAACAAAATTATTTTACATCAGTGCTTGTGCAGTATATGATGATGTGTTTCAAGATTATAAACATAGAATAGTTAAGGAATGAAATAAAAAAATTAACAAAGAGGATGCAAATCGTTAAAATATAATTTTTAAAGAAATACAAAATTAAATCAAAGTGGTAGAAGAACGATAATAGGTAATTTTTCATCTGGTTTTTACCACTCTAAAATGTTTTATTTTTACTTTTAGAATTTTTGTTTAATTATTTATTATAATTTGACAGCATTCGTTTTTTTTTAATATTAAAAAATTTATTATTCAGTGTTTATAACAAAAAATATGCAAATAAATTAAATCAAATATTGATATTAATTTATGTGTTTTTTCTTTTTTTTTTTTAATTTTTATTAATAGTGCGTTGTGTAAATTCTTGATTAACAAGAAAATTGAATAATTTTTATATGGTCAAGGTTAATCAACGTGTCTTTAAAAGGTCATTTTAATTTTAATTATTATTTTATTCACACATGAAAATTGTATGTAGTAGCTGCCAACAATACAAGTTAAAGATAATTAAGTCGCCGCGCACTTGCCAGCATCATTTTCTTCTTATTTATAAAATTAATATTTATGTTGTTAGTTGGTGCGGTACATACTTTCCGGTTTTTTATTTGTTTAATTTTTTTTTTTTTTTTGATGTTAATAGAAATTTTTTAATTTTTTCTTCTTCATCTATTTTTGCTTTCATTATAGAAAATTTGTTCGTTAGTTTTTTTTTTATTTTTTATTAATAAAATACTAACCGATGATATGCTGCTTACATATTGGATATTAAATTTCAGAGAGAAGATTTTATTTTCTTTTAAATTTTAAAGTTAAGTAAAGTTAAGCCACAGAATTTTATTATCATTTAAATTTCTAAGATATTTTTTTGAGGTTTTTTTTTTTTTTTTTTTAATATTTAATAATGAAAAACCTTTAGGTATGTTATGTTACGCAATAATAAAAGAAGAGAAAGAAAATCATTAACAATACAGGTTAATAGACTATGGTGTTAAATTGTTTATTTATTTTGTTATTTCGTTTATTATGTGATCGTCTTCGTTAAACTTCATTAATTTTTTTTTAAACGTTTTTCTAGTATGTTAAATGCATTTTATGAAATAATAATTTTTTGATGAATAAATTTTTAAATAGAGAAAATTATCCTTGGTTTACTTTGCTTCAATCTGTAGATAGATTTCAGTGATTTTATTAATTAAAAGCTTTATTTATTATTTGTACAGCGTATATGATCACTGAGCACTCACTGTATAATTAAATTTATTTTTATAAATAAAAAATTATTTCTATCTGCTTTTTTCACTTTATATTTTTTATTTAATTAAATAAAATTTTGCAAACAGACAATACATATGTGGATGGATTATGTCAACAATTCGATTATACGGTGTCTGAATTGCAATTGCGCAATTTTATATTGAAATTGAATAAATAAAAATGATTTTTTTTTTTTAACATACTCAAATCAGCATAATTTTATTTTCAATGCCATGCAACCGATTCATTTTTAAATTTATTTATGTATTTTGTAATCGTTTTTTTTTTTGTTTTTACTAAGAAAAAGAAAAAGAAAAAAAATCGAATTTTATTCTTATTATTTAAGTATTTTGCGTTTTATTTTTTTATACATAAGACGCGAGTTATATTATTTAGTAAAATAAATTATTTTATATCTGAATATTTATTAGATTAAACACTACATTACTGTTTGCCTTATGCTTTTTTTTTTGTTATTTTGTATTTTTAGTTATAAAGCAGAAGAAAAATATATATATTTTAATTATATTTTTTTCTTTTCTCTATCTTAATTGAAAATTCAAATAAATTAAATCACGATGTTGTTTAAGACGTTGCTGTTGTTAGTTTTTATTATATTTTTTTGATTTTTATTTTTCATCTATAATAAAAATAATAATAATAACAAGAAAATAAAAGAACATTATGTTTTAAATTAAATAACAAAAAAAAAAAAAAAACGAAACAGATTACTAAGAAAATGTAAGCCAATAATAAACAAACAGCAGCATCAACGGCATCATCAGTGTAACACAGCAACAACGAAGATGGAATTTTTTTTTTTTTATTATTTTTATAAAACAAAAAAGTAAAAAAAAATCATTTCTGTTTGAATTTTTGTTCACATTTTACCCAACTTAAGCTTAGAAGAAGAAGAAGTAGAAAAAAAAAACTAAATCGTGTTACTTTAGTTTCTTATTTTAATTATATTTTTTTTTTGTTGTCTTATGCTTTTTATGCTTCTTGTGTACTTGTTTGTTACTGCGATTATTTGATAAATTACAGTCAAATTGATAATTTGTGATAAAATAAAATCGGTTGCAAGTTGTAAACAAAATTTACTTTATGAACTTTTCACGTTGCAACGATGATAACATTGTCAAATAAAAATAAAAAACTATGAGATAATTACAAAAACAGGACTTTACATCGTTGCTAAATACTTTATTTAACAAATTTGTTTTTTTTTTTTTGTTATTAATTATACATGAAAAGTATATTTTAATTAAAATTATTTATATGCAAACAACAATAACGAACTAACATAAAACAAAATAAATAACATTGAAAAATATGATCATAACGTTGAATATTACGTGCGACAATTTACATTGATTGTTGTTTGAGAACATTATTATTTTTTGTTTTTTTCTATGTTTATTTGTTATGCTTAGTTAACCGTGCAACGTCCAGTCACAAGTCATAGCATTTTAATCAGATAGAAAACAAGTATTTAACGATTTTTTTTTTTGCAAATAATAACGATAATTGTTTATTATACGTTTGACCTTAATTTGATCATTATTTTTAAACCTTTTAACGTATAGCATTTTTTTTTTTTTTTTTTGTAAATAAAATACGCTTTGGTTAAGTAAAATGAAAAAAAGAAAAGAAAACTTTAATACCTGCAAAGCTTAGCATGTAAAATACTATTAAGGGTATTTGGAAATAAAGCCGCAAAGTAACAATTTTTTTTTGAAAGTAAAACATCGAATAATTTGTTAAAAATGTTTGCTGTCTTAATGAGTCTTAATTTGGTTAAGGGAAATCAAGTAACCTTATAAAAAAAAAAATTTATTTAATTCCAGTTTGAACTTGTAAACAATTGTACTACACAGTAGATATGTGTTCATAACGAAAACACCAAATTAATTATTTTAATATTTATACTGCAGTGATGCAACTAATAATTTTTATTTGGAAAATTATTCTAATGCGATAAAAACTCTGTTACTAACTAATAATTTAATCAGCACGTATCTTTACATCCTCCATATGTGTCTTATGCTTACTTTTTCTGTCGTTTTTAAGATTATTTAAAAATAAAATATTTATCATTAGTACAGATGATGACAATTTTTTTTTTTTTTTTTTTTTTAAACAGAACATCAGCAATAATAAAAGCAAAAAAACTTCACCACAAGTCAAAATGATTAAATAATTCTTTTTTTTTAATTTTACAATTGCTATTTTGTGGTTAAAACTAAAAATAACACACAAATGCATATTAAATGTTAATAACAAAAACAAAAAAAAAAAAAGAAGAAAAGTGATGTCATATTTACTTTCGATGTTGATTTTTAATTATTTTTTTTTTTCATTTTCTTAATTTTTATGACACTTTTCTTCTAAGAAAAGATTGGAAGCAAAAATGTTTTTATTTGTATTATTATAAAATATAAATAAATAAATAAAATAACTGTCACATATGCTCGCTCAGTAATAAAAAAATTAAAGCCACAGGAGTTCGTTCACAATAAAAGTTATAATATTAATAAATGAAAACAAATAAGTGTTGAAATTAAAAAAAAAATATATATATATTTTGACTTATAAATTAATAATACAAAGAGCAATAAATGGTTTAAACGGAATGTAATAAACACAACAAATTAAATTAAACACTTGTTAAATATGTGCTATTATTTCATTGTTTATAAAAAATTTCTTGTGTTTTTTGGCTAATGAAATGCTTTTAAGACGGCGCGCGTGTTGCTTGTGTTTTTCATATTAAAAAAATATTTAATAGCGTTTAAATTACGGACAGAGTGGATTTTAAAACGGATTGAGACATTAGTATGTATTATTTTTAATAAAAACTCTCGTTTTTCAGGTGACTATCCTGGATTAATTTGTTTAAACTCGTTTGCTGTTCTCTGTGAAAGAAAATAGTGCCTGTTCTATCCGTTTATGGTAACAAAATTCATTAATTAATACTCTGATTAGTGAATCATAATTAATTAGCAATTCACTATAAAAACACCCATTATTATAGTAATTATTAATGTTACAAACCGCTAATACTTGATTCAGACGAACAGACAAATTTATTAACACAACCAAACACGTTTTATAGAACTATAAATAAAAGAAAACAGAAAATCAATTTTAAATTCTTGTTTAAAATTAAAAAATAAAATTAAAAAAAAGCAAAAATAATAAGAATTTACTTAAACATGCCCCAAATACGTCACTGCAATAAAAACATGTTTAAGATGAGCAATTTAATTACGCTTGAAGAGCTTATGAAAACAAAATTAAAATTAATTACAACAAACAGAAAAGAGAGAGAGAGAAGAAGACGAATTTTTTCTATAAATTATTAATTTATTTAAATTATTAAAAAAAAAAAAATTTTTTTTTTTTTATTTTTAAAGCTGAGTTATTTCATAAAAACAAAAATTAAAATTAAAAAAAATCTTATTTAATTACTTTTTTAACATTTAACTCGACCAATGTCAAAACAATATAGACGTGTTTTCACCTAGTTTAAATATTTTCTTAAATAATGCATTAAAGCGTGTAGATTAAGAGTAAAAACTGCATTTTTTTTTAAATACAAAATTAAGAAGAAATAATTAAATAAATTAAGAAAACAAAAACAAAAACAAAAAAAAAATATTCGGGTTATTTCATCATGTTTAAAGAAAAAAAATGTTTAAAGAGAAAACAAAAATCCATTTAATATGACAATCTGTCGCTTTTTTTTTTTTCTTTTTTTTTGGTTCTCTCCCATTAATTTCCTTCATTAAGAGCAATTTTATTTTATTATGATTATTGCTGGTTGGTATTTTAAGATCATCTTTTACTCATCACTGGATACTTCTTTGTTTGTTATTTTTTTTATTATTTTTTTTTTTTTTTGAAGTTATATTGCTGTTGCTGGTTTGCTATATTTTACGTTTGATAAAGCAGTAATGAGACCTTTTTTTTTCTTTTCTCTAGCTTTCTTTATTATTCTATTCAATTTACTGAATATTTTCTTTTGGTTAAGTTCTGCTATTTATAAAGAAATTAGAAAGAAGTACTGTAAGTGCTTCTATTAATTAATTTTAAGCAAACAAAAAAGAAAAAGGTTCTTCGATAATGTGTGACCAACGTAGTATATTCAGTTCTTTATCTAGAAAAGAAAAAAAAAATATTACAGTATACGATTTTGTATATCCGCTTTACTTAGACTCTCCAGCTACTTTGCGAGCTATACTAATATTTAATTTGCATACTTAGTTAACTTTGCTTTAATAATTTATTTTTTTACTCTTGTCGGCTTTAACTATTATTTTTCTAACAAAATACTTTTGTGCTGATTTTCTTAACTTTTGCACTAAATAATGATTTTGTTTCGTTTTTTTTTTTTTTTTAATTTGTATACAACGAAGATGAAATTGTTTTTTGGATAGCAGAACATGTTTGAGTCATACAATTTTTTTTTTTTTTTTTTTTAATTTTGATTTTTTGCGTTGTTTCTTAACGGATTTTTGCAATTAAAATACAATTAAATATGTTTGTTGTGCAAAACTATACATAGGAAGTGGAGGAGACATATGTTTTTTTTTTGTTTTATTTGCTGCCTTAACCAACGTTGCCTATTATCATTATCTTTAAAAAAAAAAAAAAAAGTTTTATTTTTGTGTTAATATATTCTTATGTTGAAATGTAATTTTGTTTCTTTTTTTTTTTTTGCGTTTCTTATTAGTTATAATTTGTGGTTATATGCTTTGCTCGTTTATATTTAATGTTTTGTTGTTCATTTCTTTCTTTGGTTTTATGTTTTATGTTTCATTTTTATTTTTATTTTATTTATTTTGATACAAAAATAGATAGAAATAAGAGAAAACGAAATACGCAGTAGTATTAATAATAGTTATAATAACAGCATTGAATTAAAAATAATAAAAGAAAACATAACATGTGAGTCTATCGAATTGTTATATAGAAATGCTAACGTTAATGCTATATTAAAGAATCGTTATGTGTACAATTCAATAGCTAATGTTATGCTGCTTTTTTTTTTTTTTATAGAAAATTTGTACTTTAATCTTATTTTCTTTATTTATTGGTTATTTATTCGAGACATTTTTACGCTGCTGTATTAAATGCTATTAAATGTTTGAATTTTTTCGTTTTTTTCTTTTTTAGATCATCAAATAAATAAACATAATCACAAAACATTTATGCTCTTTAATAGTTATAATAATTTGAATTTATTGATAAACTAAAACAATAGTAATAGATTTGTTTATTAGTCATTCTTTTCAATTATTTCATTGTCTATTTACAGTGCTGCATTTGTATATTATAAATAAATGTGATTATATAGGACGTGACATTAGTTTAATTTGAGTAAATAGCATATTTTTATACGTTTGTGTGCTTTTCATATTTTTAATAATCAAATCAAAGTGTTTAAAATATACACAGCTGAATGATTTTTAATCAAAATTATATAACACCTGTCTTTAAATATGAGGAAATTAAATATTTCTATATTCCATATGTTAACATTTTTTTTAAAATCATTAAAACAAATATTTGCTAAGGAAATACATAATGCAAAAGAAATACTTAAAAGGATATCAATGTCTTTTGTACACCAGTTGCAGTTGCAAATATAAGAAAATACAATTTTGCGACATTTTATTTTAAAAAATATTTAGAATAAACATAAAATTATTTTACTTAATACAGCTCTGTTATTAACAATGTTATATTCATTTATTTTTCTTGATTATACTGAAGAAAATAACATTGATTGTCAATTTCAACAACAACAACCATAACAGCTTATCTTATACGAAATAATAATAATAAAAAAAAAGCAGCGCATAACAATACATAAAACTAGTAAAACATTAAAATACGATCGATAAAAGATCAACAAGCAATTTTTATGTATTTTTTCGTTGTTGATTTTTCTTTATTCTTTATTTTTCATTAAATTCTTTCTCTTTTTTTTTTTTTTTTTTTTTTATTTCTTTCCATGTTTAATTAAATTAAATTCAATTAATTTGTTGTAACAAAACTATTTTCCGGTTTTTTGTTTTTAACGGATTTTTGATGATTTTGATATGATTTTTTTTTTTTTTTATTACTTACACAAAAAACAACGGAAAACAATAGCAACAACAAATTAAATGTTTATTAAATTAACAAAAACAAAAAAAAAAAAAAAGTTATGCATAAATTATGTTGATAACATTAAATTGTGATTTCGATTGTTAAAAATAAATTAAATGATTATTTGTTAACATGGAAATTAAATTTAATAAATTTAAACATAATTTAATTTTTTTTTTGTTTATGGTCTGTTATGTTATTAAAATTTAAATTAACTTTTACTTTAAATTAATTTAAATTTACAAAAAAATATTTTTGTGTTTGTTGTTGATCATTTTTTTTTTTTTGCTGCTATTTTATTGACCAAACCTCCTAACCGCTGTTGCGTTTTTTTTTTTTTTTTTTGATCAATAATTTTATATTGTTTGATTGGGTTTCAGTTGAAATTTTAATTAAATAATGATTTAGAAATAAAATTTATTTTCCGTGTGGTTATAATTTTAATGCAATAATTAATGATTTTTGAATATAAAAATTTGCTTTTGTTTTTATTGGTTTATTTAAACTTTCTATCGATTGTAGGCTTAGTTGAATAAATGAAAATGATCGATGTATAATTAACTTAATCTGTCAAATTTCAAATAATTTTTTATTTATCAAATCCTAATAGCGTATTTAACCTGTACACGGTAATTAGAATTTAAATTAGAATTTAAAATAAAATGTTAATACATTAAATTTACCAAAAAAATAAAATAAAAAAAAACAAATTACAAATTTGGATCAATCAAATTGTGTTAAATCAATCAACAGAGCTCAATTTTAAATTTAAAAAAAATACCTGTTAAGTGTTACGAGGTGATTAAACTTGCTTTTACTTTTTAGGAGACACAAATTAAATTAAATGAAATTTATTGACAGCTAAAAATGAATAAAAATTAGACAAAATTTTTGCTTAATTTAATTTCGGCGACAAATTTAACGTTTTTTTTCTTTCCATAAATTCACACATTTTTTATTTTAATTTAGTGTTTGATTTTATTCGGTTAAGACATTTATTTTATTCTTTAAAATATTTAAATCTATACGCGACGACGACTTTGGCCTTTTTTTCTATTTCTTTTCTTCTTCTATTAATATTAAGCGGATATTATTTTCTTCTTCTTCTTCTTTTTGTTTGTTTGGTTGTTTTGATTAAAAAAGCTTCTGGAAAGAGTTATTTAAAAATTTAAATAATTATTTAAATTATTATAATTCTTATAAAATTATCTAAATTTGGTAATGTTTTATGGTATGGTATGGTTTCTTATACACTTATGTTTGCTTTAAAATTTATATAGAAAATTACTGTAGTAACTCAACTGAACTCAAGTTATTTTTATAATATTATTATTATTAATAATTTTTCGTTTTATTTTAATAAATTATTCAAGTGTAGTGTGGTGGTTATGCTGTTTTTTTTTTTTTTTTGTTATCGTTTTTAATAATATTAAAATAAATTAAATAACAACCAGAAAATTAATAATATTATTCATAATTGCTGACTAAACAGAAGTTTTTTGACGGTTGCTTTGAATTTTTTTTTTTGATACAAAACCAATAAGTTCAATAGTCGCAATTGTAATTACATTAATGTAATACATGAATAAAATACATTTATTTAAATGTTAAAATACAAAACAGTGAATAGAATAGTGAATTTCAATTAATTAATTATCGATGTTTTTTAGTATTTAGATTTTAACTATTTTTCACAGTGTGCAATAAATTGTAATTAATTTTCACCTTTACGTATTTTAACGTAGATATCAAATAGAAAAGTGAAAGAATTGATTTATTTATTGTAAACATTACGTTTTCTATTACATACATACATTACCTACGATTTCATAATTAAATTGATTTCTTATTTTTGTAAATAAAAAAGTAAAAAATAATTAATTAGATTATTTTATTTTTTCACACTTTACAATCAAATAAAAATATATAAATAAATACCAATCAATACTTATATTCAATAAAAAAAAAATATTTATTCGATTTGTACACAAAAAATATAATTGCAAAAATTATTTACAAAAGAAAAATTAAAGTTTTATGTGCAAAAATTAAAAAAAAAAACTCGTCTTAATGAGAATTAAATAAATAAAATAATTTTCAAGAGTTTACACACGCTCAATGTGGTTGTATTATATTTGCTGTTTTGGTATTTTATTTATAAATTTCATTATTATTATTATTATTATTATTACTATAATTATGAAGACAAAAATAGCAAAAAGCTTATGTAGGTAATTTTATATTCGTAAATTATTTATACACATATTGTGGGAGGGTGATAAAAAAACGTTAAAAATTTCGTATAATATTCTGTGAAAATAAGTTAATTTTTATTAAAGGGAAAAGTATTATGTTATTATCTTATATATAAAATTCCTTATCTAATATGAAAATGTTTTTTTGATTGTTGTGTGATAGAGATTTTCGATCGTTTTATTTGAAAATAAAAAAAAAAAAGGCGAACGGATGTGATTTTTATACAAGGGTTTCCTACCGATTTCTATATGGTAATATGAACTTAATTATTACTCAACACACACAGTATGCAGATGATATTTTCATTATTAAAATGTTGGCACATTTAGTAAGATTAAATACAATAAATGCGTCATTAGTAATTATTCAACAAGGGAAATGTTATTTTTGGTGCATTAATGATGTTAAATAATAGCATGAATTTATTTATTGCAGGAATTTAATGTCTAAATGATAAACAAATGTACTATGTTTGTTGTTCATGGCAAAATTTTATTTTTATTTATACATAACACCTGTAATGATTGTCCTAATTTGTCAAAAATAATTATAAAATTGAAACCCTTATCAAAAATGGTTTTCTACAAAAATTAATAGCAAATATGTATGTAATTTTTATGTAACGACAACTGTTAACTTACGCAATTTCTTTTTCTATTGTTTTAACGTTTTTTCTTTTTTATGTAGAATTACATAGGGGTGACTTTAACCGAAACTTACATATGGCGTTAAATTTTTTATTACAGTATTAAAGTTAATTTTAAACTTGTTATATATATGCATGTTGTGTCGTTGGTGTGTGTATATAAAATGCTTATCATTGTTAGTTTTGTTATCATTATCGTTGTCATTATAATTATTATTATTATCATCGTCATTATTTCTTGTTAAAGTGATTTCATATAAAATTATATTATAATACTTATGGGGATGATTGTTGTTAATTTATATTTTTAAAAAAATAAATAAAAAAATTATTTATCTTAAACACACTTAATAAGATTTTTATTGTTTAATTTAGAATTTTTTGGGTGTTTTTTTTTTTTTTTTACGTAATGTGGTGTCGTGAATTATTGTTTTGAAAAGTTAAAGTTATCATTTGTTTAACTAACTTTAAGGTGTTTTTCTTTTGTTAATGGATAAAAGTTATTTTAACTTATCTTAAGTTATTCTTTAACCCGATGTTATCTATAACTTATAGTTTATTGTTGTAAATTGTTTTATTCTCTCATATTTTTTCCATAACTTTAATATGCTTTAAGCGATTTAAATCGCTGTAGCTTATATGAAAAAAAAAAGATAGCATATTCATATAGAGAAATTATTTATTAAAAACTTTTTCTTATGTTTAAACTTGATTCGATAGGAATCAATTTCTTTTTGAATTTACTTCTTTTTTTTTTTTATTAAACTTTATATATTTTGTACGTTTTATAACAAAGTATATGGATCAGATTGCTTGAAATTTATTTTATGTTTTTTCCCTGCTATGAAACAGAAATGTCTTGATTATTTTTTAATAATCACTAAATCGTGGCAAATCGTTTTTTTTTTTTTTTTTTTGCTTATTTTAAAGTTATTGTCATTCAATAATTATTATTACTAAGTAATCTGCAGTAAAAGATAAATTTTTGTTGTCTTTTTAAACAAATCAAATCAAATTCAGCATTTGCACCAAAGAAATATAACGAAATTTTTTGTATAACTTGACTTGATTAAATGAATTGTCAACAAGATCTGAAGATATATTTTTTTTTCTAAATACACAGAGCTGCTCAATCACATAAAGTTTATGAAATTTCATAAAATTACATTCATGCAACCATTGAAAATTCTTTCTTATTTTTTTTTCTGTATTTTGTTGCCTCAAACTATGTAAACAGTTCTTTGAATTTTTCATTATTCTTCACAAAAATTATGCAATTCAATGGAATTTTTTTTTAATATTTATTCTAATGCTAAGATTATTTTAACTGTGACATCCGGTTATTAGAAACAATTTGAGAATTTAATTAAACTAAGTAGTGTTTTGGTTATATATTAAAGCAGGATGGATTTTTTTTTTTTATTAAAAATAGAAATAGAATAAAATTGATTTTTTTGTAATTTTTTATAATGAAACAGAGAAAAACACAATTAATAATAATTATTTATTTGAACAACGTCTTATTACTTTCATCATTGCTTTATAATTAATTAAATAAATATATAGATAAATAGAGAAATTTTTTCGTCTTTGATTTTTATTTATATATTATAACGTCGTCATTTAAACAAACAAAAACAGATAAAATATGCTTAATTTTTAATCCGTTTTGATGAGCAACGAAAAAAATAAAACCAAAAAAAATTTAATTTAAATAAAACTTTTGAAAATTTATGATTTGAAGAAATATTTTCTGTCGCTGAAGTGATTAAAAAAAAAAAAAAAAAGGCTAAGAGAAAGAGAGGAAAAAAAAGTTTCTTTGTTACTTGTGAGATATAATTTTCTTATTTTTATTATTATATCTTCTAATTTTGTTTAAATAATTATTTTTAACATAGAATAAACAATAAAAAGTTTAATTTAATTAATTAATTTGATTAATTATTTCTGTTCTGTTTAAAAAATAAATATTATAAAAACAGAACAAAGTCGATGAATAATCAAGGTAATAATTTCTTAGACGTCTGTATTCATTTGCATTTCTTTAATTTAATTTTATTAAATAAAATAACAATCAGCTTAAAACGATGCATATTTTTGCTATTTTTAAACTTTAAAATTTATGTTTCCGATCTTATGTTTTTATATATGTGTGTGTATTACTCACTGTAATGTCATTTTTCATCATTAAAAATGAAAAAGAGAAACAAGAAAAAAAAAAATAAAATTGCGCAAAACTTTAAAACGATAATTTTTTTTTTTTTTTTTTTTAAATCATTAATCTTTAATTTCATTTAATAGATCCACATATATTGCAAACAGTTTTATATGCATGTATATATATGTTTTCATTATTTTTTTTTTTGTATATTATTTAATGATGCCCACGCGCCGTTACCCATCTTCACATAACCAAAACAACGAATAAAAAACAGGAACATTTTTTTTTTTATTTTATTTCTTTCAAAATTTATAAAGAAAAAAGTCACAGCGATGAAAGTAAAATTAAATCAACTAATTTTCTACATACAAAGTAATAAATAAATAAAAATTTATCTACATAAACGTGTAAATCAGTAATAAATTTGTTCAAAATAAGTACAGAACTGGGGAAAAAAAAAAAAAAAAAAAAAAAAACAACTGGAAAGGAATTATGTTTACTGGAATTTCTAAAACAAATTTATTTATATAAATGAAGAGAGAAACTCTTCTCTGGTTTTTAATACCAAATATATTTTATGATGGTGTTCTGTTTTTGTATTTGTTAATTATTTTATTTATTTTTTTTTCAGTTTTATAAAATATATGCGCTATATAATGTTATATAATTAGATTAACGTCAGCGGGCGTATAACGCCCAAATAAATACAAACATAAATAAATACTTTTTATAATATTCAAGATTATTTCATTGAAATAAAAGAAATTATTTAATTAATTTATTATTTAAAGTAATAAATAAATAAAAAGTTACTTGTTACGATTGCGAACGTTACTTTATGTGACATACAGAGTGGATTTAACTTGATAAAAACAAAGTAAAAAAATGTTACTTTGGTCATTATTAACTTTTGTTGTTTTTACCATTAAAGGTGCTTACTGCCAGACATATATGGTCAATGCTTTTTGTTTTTTTTTTTAAATTTAAAGCTTAATTTGTTCACATTAATAATTCATCCGAATATAATCTTATGAAATAGTGAAATAAAATTAAAAACACAAAAACATGGATTACATGGAATTATTGATATTCGGTCGGTTTTTTTTTTTTTCATCATTTTTTTGTTTTATTAACCAAAAAGGAAGCCCAACATTTATCCGGTCTATTAAATTTCAATTTAAATTGTTTTATTGAAGAAAAAAAAAAATTTTTTTGTTTTATGAAAGAAAGAAATGTGAAAAATAAATATAGACGACGACAAAAATAAACCACGAATTTATTACTTAAAGTAAGCCACATATGAGAGATTGCATCAGTGGTTGACTGGCTCGTTAGTTGATTAAATGCGGCACAGTTTGGTTCATTTTTTAAAATAATAAAAAAAAAAGCGATTTTAAAATTAATTAATAAATTTTCTTTTCGGTACTTTTATTTTATTATTTAAAAGATTAAAAAAAATAAAAATAATAAACAAAATTTCACAGTGAATTTTTTGCTATGTTTGTCTTATTTAAATGATGCGATGCAGCCGCTTAGTAAATGTTTAATTGTTCTATAATATTTTTCTAAAATGATTGAAAACACATTTTGCACAAGGATTTTATATTTATTATATTATATTATTATTCAGAATAATAATTATTATTTTTGCTGATCCAAAACACTTTGGATTTGTTTTAAAATTGTTTACGTATAAACTGCTTTGTTTTATATAATTTTTCTTTTTTTTATTTTTTATATAAAATCATGGTTTTAAAGGATTATCCGAGGTTTTTAACCTGAATTACTAATCCAACACGTAATTATTATAAGTAAAACTACTAAAGCTATTAGTAATAAAAAATTAATGTTTCGTTTAACTTTATAAATGTTGGGAAAATGTTTCGAAGCACTGATTTTAGTTAATCTTTCATTGCAAAATCATGCTTATTTTATTTTTTTTATTAATTTATTTATAGAAGATAAAAAAAAATAACAAGTGGTTTCTAGTAAAATGGTAAATATGCAATAAAGAAATTAAATTAACTGTTTGCATATATGTAGTTAAGATGGTTATGGCCGTGGTGGTTGTGGCTTTTTATTTATAATATTACATTTGGAATATTAGTTAGGAAAAACTTGATGGTTTGGTTTCTTGCACTGTGGTCACCTTATGTATATATATATTTTTTATTTTTATTTTTAATGTTTCTATTCATTAAACAAACAAACAAACATTTTATTTAACACAACTCTAAGAGATAACATGTCATTGCCAGCAGTGGATACCGAATAATGTATATTTATTCTAGTAACTAGTAACCAGTGTTTTAAAAAACTTTTGCAAAACAAAAAAAAAGAAAAAAAAAATGAAATAAAATTTCTTGGCAGGAGCGCACTGTATTCAGATGAAAATTATAAAGATAAAGTAATTTAATGTGGTTATTATATAAAATTTTTCTCTTTATTTTCCTTTTAGCAAATAAATTAAAATTGTGAATTGCAATAATAAATCAATGCACTGAAACAGTATTTCTGCAATTTTTTGATAAAAAAACGAAACAAAACGTAACGTAACTACCGTAGAATAATTGTTGTGTTCACAATATTCTACATACGCTGTTGTTTTAAATTGCATTATTAACAATACTTTTGTTATCTCGGTTCTTAATCAAGCTGTGAAATATAAAGAAAATATTAAATCAAAGCCGAGCTGTGAACATTTTCTAAATACAAATATTCTTTAGTTATAAGTAAAAAAAAAAAATTGTAAGACCGAGATAATTGTATTTAATTCGCTTAATCTTTCTACTTTAAAGAAAATGGAATATGGCGAGTTGGTTTATTTATTATAAAAATAATTTTACCACATTTGTAATGCCAAGTTTTTAGTAGCAAAACAGCTCGCTTTTAATTTCTCCTCGCCACCACACCGTGTAATACAGTTGCCATATTGTGCGGTCCGTACTATAAAAATTTAATTAGAATAAAAATCTAAATAATATTTTTATTGGATAAATTTAACATAATGCATCCTCTAATTCCTTTGACAAACAAGTGTCACTGTACAAAATTTATATTAAAATTAAATTAATAAACAAAAATGAATAAAACCAGAAATGGTTAAAAGAAAAATCAAATTAAAAAAAACCGAATATAAAAAAAAAAGAAAACACCCGCTAAAGAATAATGATTCAAAGTAGCAAAACCTGAGTGTTGATAAAAAAAAAATTTCCCAATTAAGAGCCAAATAAAAAAAAAATAAAAAAAAAGACTACACAAGCTGCGGACATTATTTAAGCTTTTTTATAGCTTTAATAAAAAGAAATATTTTAGCATTTTTGTTATTTATCTACTTGCTATGCGATGGTATATGATGGGTACAAAGTGTATCCCTCTTTTCACCAAATGGAATTAAAATTGGAAAACCAGTTAATAAAAAACTAAAAATCCCTGGATTTTTTTTATATGCATATACATATATATAAAAGAAAAAAAAATTAACAAAAGTTTGGTATTTGTATTTACACAAAAAAAAGCACATATTTATGAATAATTTTTTCTTCTTTATTTTGGGTTATTTATACGAAATTAAAATTATGTACAAATGAAGGATTTGTATTTTTATGCTTTATTTACAATTTACATTTTTTTTTGTTATAATATGGAAATATCAGCTCAATTTTGGTTTTACAGTTTATTAAAAAAAAAAATTAAAAAAATTCCATTGAAATTAAGCTGAATTTACTTTGAAATTAAGTGAAGTTTTCAACATTATAATGCGGTTGTACTCATTCTGTTTCTACATAAAATGCAATCTGCTTATTTTATGCTTTAAAAACATTATGTATTGGAGTTTGTTTGATTAGTTTTTTTTTTTATTCCACCACGATCATTTTTATAACGCTAATATTATTATATGGCTGATACTAAGGGTTTACCTACTTGGTTTATTTCACCTTTCTATAACAATGTTAATAAACATTTACACAATATAATAAATATATATGTTGAAAGTAAACATAAACAACGAATTCGATCAAAATTTATTCATATTTTGAGTGAATCGTGCAATTTATATTTTTATTTTTTCTTATTTAAAACTCAAGAAAAAAAAAAAATAAATAAAAAAAAAACTACAGATAAGTTCAATAACATTTTTATATACTTTCAACAGTCAATTTTATGTTTGGTTTAAATAAAATACTGCAGACAATAGATTTATGTTTAAACTAAATAAAAACAAAAATGTTAAAAAAAAAAACATGATGACAATGACAATGAATTTTGTCATTTTTAAAATATTATCTTTGTTTGGCAAATAAATAAAATAAAACATTTTTTTTTTTATTAATATTTAGTGTATGATTAATCTGTTAATGATAATTTATTTTTGTTGTGTGTCTCTCTGCATATCTATTGTATTTTTTATGAAATAAAATTTATTATTAAAGTCATCCAATCCAATTATGGGTGTAAAAAGTTTTATTAATTAAAAATTATCGATTTTACTTTGTTACAATAATATTACTTAGTATATAGAAAATATATATTTATTTTTTAATTTTCAATGTATAACAAGTCTGCAAACTTCTTTCAAAATTATTTAATTTCACAGATTTTTAATGCTTTGCTTATTTATTACCATTAACAAGAAACTAGTAGAGAGTGAGAGAGAATAAAAAATTATTAATCACATGTATAGTTATGCTGTAATTTACTGTATCGTATCAGAAAATAATGTATAAACTACACACAGTAAACAGAAAATGAAGGTAATAATAATAATAATAATAATAAAAAAAATAATAATGGAATACGCGATGGATGAAAACGAAACATAAAAAAACTAAATAAACTTTATTGAAAACCAGTTTTTTTTTTTTTAATTTTATATTTAATTAAATATAATGAAGAAGAAAAATAAAAACGTAAATGTTTTATGTTTTATGTTTTTTTTTTTAATTTTATTTATGAAACGACGAATGTGTTGTTTTACGCGATGAAATTTCGTTTTGTGTAAAGTGTTAAATACTATGGTGATGCTGCTGGTGATGTAGCCAAATGAGATGAAAATAAATACAAAACAACTTCTTATTATTATTCTTTATATTTTAACATCCACACATTATTTAATTTATCTATACAGTAATAATAATAATAATAATATTAATATTAATAATAATAAAAATTTGATTATAATCAAGTATAATTGTTATTATTATTTTATTCAGTTGTTTTTGAGGATTAATTTTTATTTTTTCTTTTTTTATCTTTATAATACTGAACTTCCTTAATTATACATCGAGATAGTGTTTCACAAAAATTTATTGATGGCTATCATGTTGACAGAACCGCCTTTAATAATAATAATAATAATAATAAAGAATTATTTTATTTCGTTTTGTAAAACGTAATGGTCAAACAACTTTAATATACAAAAAATGTCTCTTCGGCTAAAAAATAAAAATATTTTTTAACCACTCATAGTTAAGTTAATTTATTTTGTCTTTTTCATCATCGTATTCTTCTTTATCAAATGAAACGCATCTAATTTTATTAATCCACCAAAAATAGAATGTAACAACCGGAAAACAAGTGCTTTTCCATATTAAAAAATAATGTCAAGTTTTTTTTTTTTGTATGTAATCAGTTATTAATAAAAAAAATTTTAATTAAACAAATTAAATTAAAAAAAAAAATTCTCTCAACAAAGTGATATAAAAATATGCAAAAAAGAAAAAAAAAAAAAATTATAATAAAACATTTTGTTATCTATTTTATCGTGATAATTTTCTTTTTTTTTTTTCGTACTTGGTGTACGAATTTTTTTTTTTCTTTTGCTATAAACTAGAAATACCATCATAAAATTTTTTTTTTTTAATTATTTTCTGTGAATTCTTTTTTTTTTTACGAACGATAATTTGTTTTTGGAGGAAACATAATTATGTTTAATTTTTATTTATTTTTTTTTTATTTTTTTTGCTGTTCATTTTCTATATAAATTATATTACTTGCATAGTTTATTAATAAAATTGTTTAATGATAATGAAAATTTGCTTGAAAAAAACAATAAGCAAAATATAGTAAAAATATTTTTGTAATTATTATAATTAAGAGTTTTTTTTTTATTTTTTCTTTTTTAATTTTAATTTTAAATAAATAAAAGTTTTATTATTTTTTTGTAATTAATTTTGTTATAGTTTATTCTTGTTTATTAAAAAATATAAAAGGAAAAATTAAAAAAGGGTTGAATGACATATTTATACATACATATGTGCATGCTAGTAAAAATAAAAGTTTTATGCAAAAAAAAAAAACCTAACATAACCAGAAAACGTAAAATTGTTTATTTTATGAATATAAAACAGTGCTGAACTACCCTTGTAGTATGCGTTTTGAAAGTTGATGATAAAATATTATATTAATAAATAAACGACAAGTTTAATTCGTTTTTGTTTTCGCTTCTTTACGTGCTTTTGATTGATTTTATTTAATGATTCCGGTCGGAGAATGTGCTACTAGATAAAATAAATTTCTTTACAATATTTTATGTGGTCATAATAATTTTCCGATATTATTTAAATATATTTTAGCTGCTGTTGTTATAATACATCTTATAAATCATCTCGAATTCGCTTTAAAGTGTATGTTTCGGTCTAGTTTTTATTTTAAATTCACTATGCAGTAATTTAATTTATGAGATAACTTTTCTAAGCACAATTTTAGATGCGTAGAGGGTGGTTTGAAATCTAAATTAATTTCATGACCGATATTATTGTTATTTACAACCAGTAGGGTCACAGTTTTTATTAATAACTCATCCAAATTCATCACTAATAATTAAAGTACACCTCTGCAACTATAAATAAAACGATGAACCAATTGACTTGGCTATTTAACAGAAATTATAAAATGCACCTATGTGGTTATGCTTGACGATCATTAAAAAAAAAAAGAAAAGAAGAAAAAAAAAATGTAAAACATCTTACATGCGGTTAATTATTTTTAGTACACAAGTCGAATATATTTATAAACTCCATTTATGTAATTATAAAATGATTAAATTTATAAAATAAATAATGGAAAGTTAAGTTAAGTAAAGTAAAGTTGTTTAAAAAAAAAAAAAAAACGATCTAATTATGTTTATTTCTTTATTTATTATCATCTAATTAAGTTGTTTTGTTTTTTTTTTTTTTTTTCATTAAATAAAAATTAATTTAATTACATCTTTAATGTCCCATGTTTGTTTTAATCCATTTAGAAAAATTAATTTATTTCTCTATATTTAGACATAATAAAAAAAAAAATTAATTACAATTTTAATGCTATTGATGTTTAATGAATTTAAAAATTTATTTTATGATAATTTTTTATGTTTTTTTCTCTCTTTTTATTTATAGCGTAGGTGTATTTTTTTTTTTTTTTTTTTTTTTTTTCATCTTTTTTGTTTTACTTCCTATATGGTTAAATATGTGATAAATGTTTTTGTCATAAATTTTATGAAATAAAAAAATAATTTTTTTTTTTTTAGTATTATTAATGCTTATGTTTTGTTGATGATCACTTTTTTCGGGTCCAACTATATACTTGTAGTAAAAATAAAATTTATTTCTTTGTTTTTAAGTTAATCGGCATTTTGCCAAGAATATTTTGTTTTTTTTTTTATTAAAGCTTAAGGAGCTGTAAAATTGAAAATTATAGTTCAAACAGCAATAATCAAATTTTTCTTTTTTTTTTTCATTTCTTTTTATGGTTTTTTATGCCTGTAATAAGTTTTTAGAAATTTATAGTTATTACAGACTAATTGTTATCCAATGTCAATTATAAAAGTTTTGTTTTTTTTAACTCAATTATATATCTATGCATCTTTTACGGAATTAAAATATGTTAAATGCCAATGAGAATATTTTAATAAACAGTCTTCTTTCAATAGAAATTTCTATATTAATTGAAGATAATTAAAATGCAATGCATTCAGTATTTTTATATATATATATATATATTTTCTATTTGATTATGCTGCTTCATAGAATCGTGAAAACTCACATTTACACGTTGAAAAGAAAATAAAAAATAATTAAAGGTCTAAACAATAAAACACTGAATACAGTTAAAATCAATAAATAATTTTTATAGAATACATTTTTGCTTTAATCAATGCTCTGCCACACCCACTAATAACGCGGGTAATCCAAACAATAATATAAATAAGAATAACTTTAGAGAATTTTCTTAATAAAATAAAAACAAAAAAAAAGAATAACAATACAAAGCAAATAATAATAATTTAATATTAATTCAAATAAATAAATACCAAACGTGTTTAGTTTAGTTTTTTTTTTCTTTTTCTTTGTTCTTTTTTCTTCTCACACAAACAACAAATAATCATAATTGTTTAAAAATTTAATATTGAACAGGTAATAAATAATTGGATAACAAAATTATTAACCTGTCGCCTTAACTCTATTTAATTTTTTTTTTTTTTTACTGTTTTGTTGTTGTTGTTGTTGAAATATAAACAAAAGATTTATAATCCACTAAAAAATTTAATCATTATATGGTTTTACACACATTGCACTGTGCATAGCGTTTGTAACACTGGTATGTACTGTATTGGAAAATATAGTTAATTGAATAGAAATAAAAATAATAAAACCGGTCTACAGGCGCCACATAGGCCAATTGAAACAATTGCTAATGACAAATTGACTGAATAAATAAATTAAGTTTGTTTTTTTAATTTTTTTTTTTATAATTATTGACATAATTTTATTAACTGTGTTGTTTTTCAATTTATTTTTAATTAATCCGATCAGTAGATTTATTTATTATTAATATTTATTTTTTTTATTTTTTTTATCAACAATCTTTTGATTTGTTTTATACGATTTTTCTTCAGAGTTGGTTTCTCAATGCATATTAAAAACTACACTGGTGCAGTTAATTAAGCTTATCTATATTTATGATTTGTGTGAAATACTTAATTAAATTTCTTATTTTTCTTACTTTATCGTGGATAATATTTATTTTTTTTTTTAAATTAGATTTTGATTATAATTTTTGATTATTTTCCAATCAAATACATTTACGAATTAAGCACCGGCTTATGGTGATTTAATTAATTATATTAAGGTAAAATTTACAGTTTCCTAAGTTTTTTGTTTTTTTTTATTATTATTATTATTTTTGTAGATTAAATTAACAAAGATAATTTTTCAAGAAAATCTGTTTTGTGGTGCTGCACATAAATATATAGTACGTGATTTAGAAATTGATACAATTTTTGCCCGACTTTAATACTCTTTCTTATATGAAATATAGAAAAGAAATCAAGTTGATTGACTTAAAGTTGAATAAAATAAAATACAAAAACATTTTCTATGGTTTGATTAAAAACAGATTTTTTAATATGTTTGCTTTTCAATCACTATAATTTAGCCTTCAAGAGTTATTATATTTTTACTTTGAAAAAACGAAGAGATGAAAAAACCCAATTCGATTGTTAAATTTGTGTTTTTTTTTTGTTTTGCCCAAAAATAAAACAGCCAAACTTTATTGCGCAATGAAATAAATAAATTACAATAAACAACCAACATTAATATCGTCAGAAAAGAAAAATGATTTCTCTATGATTTTGATTCTGCTAATGGCTTAAAAAATTAAAAAAATTTTTTGCCTAACATAATTTTGACAGTAATGTTTAACTGTTTTTTTTTTTTTCTATTTCGTGCTTTTTAATCTTGATAAACTTTTAAAACACGCGAATTATTATTTGGTAAATTTTGAAATTATTTCAAGCAAAAATAATTAGAAAACGTTAAAAAGAAGTCGCACCTGAAAAGAATTGTTTTTTTTTTTTTTTTTTATTAATTTGTTTAGAAATACTGTTGTTGTTGCCCTCAATAATGGATTATTATTATTATTATTATTATTATTATTATTATTATTATTATTATTTTTGCTTCCAAAAAACTGTTTAATTAATTTGTGTGTGTTTTTTTTTTCTGAACGGGATATGAACTCAGAAACCTTTTTTTTTTTGTTTTGTGTTACATAAGAAACAAGTAGCTTTGTATGCCATTTACGGTAATTAGAAAATTATTAATAATTATTTTCGGTATTTTTTGTGTAATTTGTTTGTTTTGACTTGGTGTTACCGAATCCGAATAGATTAATATGATTGATATTTTCTTAAGAATTTATTGTAATGTTATATTGTTTGCTTTGAATATAATTCTATTTAAGCCATTTAAAAAATCAAAAATTAATTTAATTAATTCATTATTTTATACTTTAAATGAGTTTTATTAATTCTGACAATATAATCAATTAAAGCTTCACATAATTATTTATTTATTAAAAAAAAAAAAAATTCTAAATTAATAATTAATTAATTATGACAATTAACATATGTTTGTTAATTAAACAAAAAAATTTTTTTTTTAGTTATAATTAAAATAATAATTACAATAATAATGAAACGAGAGTAAAACTAAATTAAATAATTAAAAAGAAATAAAAGAAAGAATAAAAATTAACATATGTATGTGATTGAATGTGTGGTATTTATGTTATGGGAATAATTATTATGTAAAATTAAATTAAAAAATGAAAAACAAAAATTAAAAAAATAAAAACATTTAATTTTGTGCTGAAGGTATTTTAATCGTTTTGTCCTCTTTACTGTTGTTATTAACTCCAGTACATCTGCTCTGTTGCTTTAAGTAAATAAATTAACAGAATCATGCTTGTCATGTTATTCATTTTTTATTTATTTATTTATTTATTTACATTTGTTCACAATTGATTTTATTTGATTAGCATTTGAATTGCCTTAGAGTTGTAGAAAGAAAAAAAAAATCTTTTTTTTTTTTATATGTTTTATCATTTTATTTATATTTTAAAGTAATTTTCTGCTCCATCAGTGGATAACATGAGAAATAATGAAGGTAAACATTATTATTTTACCGCTATAAATACTTTTTTATTATTATAATTCTCTTCATTTTTTTTATTTTTTTTTACCTTTACGTTATGATAAGAAATTTATATTACGTGACGTATATATGATCGTTTATACATTTGAATAATTTTTTGATATATTTCTTTCAACTTTAATTGTTTTGTAATAAAATATACGAAAAATAAAAAATCATTTTCTTACGTGTTAATTGTTATTTCTGCCTTCTAACTTTTTTTCTTATTTCTTACTTAAAAGCACCTGAGCAATAAACTACTCAGTCTGAAAGAATTAAATTTAAAAAAGTAAAAAAAAAACCTACGTGCCACTGTCGATTATTTTAATTGAAAAAAAATGTTTCTCTATAATTTAATGTTTTAATTTTTATAAATCAATAAAAACACGACACACGTAGAAAGTAATAACTGTAAAATAAATTAATTAAACAATAATTAATATAATGAATTGTTTTATTTATAAGATAAAACAACGATGTTTGATAGTCACTTCCGTTTTTATATTAATTTTATTTATTTATTTTTTTTTTTAACCCTGTATATGCGATGATTATTTTGCTTAAACTATAATTTATTAACAATCACATTCATATTGTAGAAATGAAATAGTCAATCGATATTTGAATGCTATCCCTGACACAAATAGAAGATATTTTTATTAAAGAAGAATATTCTCTCTGATTTATTTTCATTTATAATTTAAGCTTAACCATTTCAGCAACAACAAAAAAAAAAAACTTAAGTCATGTCAGTGACAATGATAAATGTTTTACACTAAATTGCTTTTTAAAATTGCATTGAGTGCATAAAGTCAAGTCAAATTGTTTTGCTTGTGTTTTATTGTTTAGCTGACAGCATAATATTCCAATTAATGTTTATTTCGAGAATTTCATTTATTTTCTATATAAATAAAATGTTAAACCAGAAAAGTTTCTTAATAATAATTATTTATATTGATTAAACAACAAATAAAAACTTCTTTATAGATGAGAGAATGATCGATGTTTTGTTTTTTTTTTTTGGTTGCAGAAAATAATCCAATAATATTATATAATTATTATGTCGGTTTTTATTTGTTTAATTCGAAATATTCTAGAACATAAAAACAATATTTGTAAATTCAATTAAAAATGGTTAAAAAAGATATGAAATAAATTATGCTATAATTGAACACATAATAAAACAATAATTGATGAAATTATATTAAGAAAGAATGAAAAATAATTGTAATATTGTACATCAAATATCATCATCATTATCTTCGTTATTATTATTATGAGGTTAATTGAATTTTATTAATAAACATTCATATCAATAACTGAAATGAGGTCTATTATTGTTCGCTACGTTTATTACAACAAATTATAGCGTTTGTTATTTGCTATTTAAAGAGACACAAACCTGAATTATATTATTAACTGTATTGCTTCTTACTAACATATCAAACATAAATTAATTTATTTATAATTACAAGTACTGATCAAGTAGATATATGAAATTATTTAGCTACTCACATTTCACCTTCTGTTTTTAATTTGTACTGATGAGACCAGATAACCACAATTTATTAAATAAACTTACGAAAATTGTTTTTTCTTTACCGGTTTGTAACACTATTTCCTATAAATTATTATTGAGAAAATAGTTTATGTTAATTATTTTTTATCACCAGATTTGTTTATGTTTTAAAATTATTATATTCTTAAATTTGATTTAAAGAAAAATAAATACAAAAGGTTTTAAATAAAATTTAAATACGTGATGAAATTATTATTATTATTCATTAATTGACGAATGTAAACTAATATCTAAAATATCTAAAACTAAAATTATTTGATAATCCAAAATCAAATAAACCTAACAGAAACTACCCACATATAGTATTGTAAATAAGAGAAAATACATAAATGTTGTGTATAGACTTGGTATTGTGAATTACGTTTATTTTGTGATAAATTGCGTGTCTTGAATTTAATGAATATATTGTTAAATTATTCTCAAATCATTTTGTTTATTTTTTTTGATAAAAAAAAAAAAAAAAATGCTTTCAATGAAGGCGTGAATTTTGTAATAAATTTCATCATATTTTTTTTATTATTAATTTCAGGTGACAACACATCAGAAAATGCCATTAGGAATAATATATATGAAACAATTATGATGATGCAAATATTATTGATTAAAATATATTTAATGTATGAAGAATGTCATCGTTAAAAAAGTCTGCATCGTTTCGGTCAAGGATACCAGTACGTAGAACACGTGTACCACCGAGAAGATGTTGTAGTCCCCAACCACCATCAACGACATTAAATACAATTGATAAGCCTTACCAAAGGAGTAATAATAACAATAACAGTAATAACAGTAATAATAATAATAATAATAATAATAATAATAACAACAACAAAAACGGTAGACATCAATTTTGGGCAGATGATAGAGGTTCAACTACCAGCTATTCAAGTAGTGATGAAAGTCATGAGTCTGAAGCTCCGCTACAGGTAAAAAACATTTTCTCCCCTCATTCCTTTCAAGATAACAATTTTTTTTGTTTCTCCTGTTTTTTAACAAAAATAGTTTTTTCTTTTTAATGTACTTTCTTTTGTTGCATCATAAACGAAATGGTTTACCATTAATAACGTTTCCTTTATATACAGAAAAAAAAAAAAAATAATAAAAAAAAAACTTCTTATCTCTACGCAGAAAAACAAAAACCACTATTGTACCACAATATAATTGTTTTTCTCTTTTATAAAACGATAATTACTTCTTTATAAACAATTTTTTTTTTTTTTTTTTTTTTTTAGTACAAAAACAAAGAAATATTTATCCTTTATCATTATAAAATAAATTTTTATTTTATTTTGTTTTTATCTTTTGTTTTATACTTTCAGCGCCTTTTAAAACAATCAACATCACAGGTGATGCCTCGAGCTATAACCGAATCAACTGATGCATTAAGTTTGGACGGACTTTTAGATTCAGTTAGTAGTGGAAGTTTTTCTAGTCCATCATCACCAGCTCATTTTAAAAGTGAGTTATGTTTTTTTTTTTATATAAAAAGAAACTTTAATAGAGCTTTTTAACCTTTAATCCCATAAATTAAATGTAGAGAAAATATTTATTTTTAAGACACAATGTTTATTAGTATTGTTATTGAATTTTTTTTTTTTTTTATTATTATTATCGAAAATTCATTAATAAAGCTTTCGTTTACACAATTCCTCTGTGTTATCGAAAAAAAAAATGTGTTTTACCTAAAGTAGAATAATAACAATAATAATAATAAAAGAAAAAAGAAAACAATTTTAACAATAGGGAAAATAAAAATTTTAAAAGCTCAATATAACAGTTTTACTTGTTTAGCTGCAAGCAATGCAATAAACTTGTATAATAAAATATAAATAATAACAATTCATACTGTTTTTAGCTTGCCGTTTTTATTCTTCCTCCATCTCGACATACAGAAAGTTATTTTTAAGTAATGTAATGTAAAATAAGCGACATAAAGTAGTAATCTTTAACTAGAATAAGAAATCTATTGTAGAACTAAAGTACTGTACAAACGGGTATTTTCTGTTTCTTATTCTTTAATTTTATTGCATATTGAGGGCATGGAATTTAATATGAAAGAAACAAGAAAGAAAATAAACTATTTACATCATTTTTGGCGGACAGACAGATATTCTCCTTTTAAAGTTACAATTTTTTTTTTTGCTATGTTCTTTGTTTAAATTTTTACTTATTTCCTTTGGTTTCTTTATTTTTAGTTATTTATTTACATTATTATAATATCGAAATTCAAGTCATGCGATTACATTAAGTTTAACATAAACCATTGTTATTTTGACGCGATATACAAGTTTTTATTTTTCCAAACTTTATTTAAGTTGTTTTGGTTCTTGTGTGATGTCTGTGCTTTTTAAATTTAACAACAATTTTTAACAAGACATACAAAACTATATGTGTAATATTTTTTGGTTTCTTTTAAGTTTTGTCCCTTTTTCTTTAGTTGACGTTTTTTTTTTGATAAATTTTATTTCATATTTGATAAAAAAATTATTTCTGTTTTGCTATATTATTAAAAATATTATATTTCAAGGTGTTTAATAAATTTAAATTTAATTTATAATAAAAATTAAAATGAGAAATTGTTTTTGTTATTGCTTACAAAAAAAAAAAAAAAAAAATTATAACAAGATGATTTCAAAGAACATTAAACATGTTTTTATCTATTATCTAACTTTCATTTGGGTCTTCAGTTCCGTGTTTTATTTAGAAAGGTATAGTCTCATGAGACATACATAAGAAATATTCTTTTATTTTCTCATCTCTCTTTGTTAGGAAATAAATAAAATACGTAAAATGTTGTTCTACTTTTCAGTATTCTTCAACGTCTTGTGGTAATGTCCATTAAAATTGTTTCTATTTTTCTTCTTTTTTTTTTTTTTTTTTAATAATTTATTTCGTTATTTTTTTTTCCTTCTTCATAATAAAAACAGCATTACTTTTGCTTACCACTGTGTATCTAAAGTGTTCTTCAACTGTAACTTTATTTTTATTTTTAAAAAAGAAAACAACAAAAAAAAAAAAAAAGAAAAACACAGAAAAAGCTACAAAACAAAACAAAAGTAAAGTAAAGTTTTTAATAATAAAATTTTATTTATTTATTTCATATTTTTTCATAACTTTTGAATGCAACAAAAATAAAAAGAAATAATTTATGATATATCTGTCTTTACTATTGCTGTTAATTTACGTTTTCTTAAACAATTGCTTACTTATGGTTTTGAAGATTAATTAGATAAAAGTCGTTACATACATACATAAATAATAAAATTTGTTACAATATCAAAGTGCTAAAACAAATTTAAAGAACTTTTTATATACATATGTGCTTTATTATGCAAAGATTACAGATTTTTTTTAGTTAATTGACATATTTACAAAAACTTTTTAAACACATAAACATGTAACATGTAAGAAAGAATATTTATGTCATCTCTAGATTCTTTGTTAAATATTACGGTAGCATTACAAACAGAAACATTAGCTAATTAACTTCAATTGATTACAAATTTATAATTAATAAAAAAAAAAAAAAAACAATTATAGATTGTAAAAAAGAAAAATAAAAATCCAATTATATTCTGCAATCGCAAATCGCTGCATCCGTTTTTTTTCTTGTTACATTTTGTTTGCGTTTTTGTTGTAACCAGTTTTACGTATTTTATTTTATTTTATTTATTTTCCATGACATATGATCTTTAGTTTTGTTTTGTTTTTTTTTTATATTTTATTTTCTTTTCTTCTGTTCTGTAAGAAGTAACTGATCTTGTTCTGGTTTATAAACTTTAAACATTTCTGTCGCATTTGCTTTATTTTTAAATTTTCTGTTATTTGTGATTGTTCAGCACATTGCACTTTAAGTCATTTGAAATTGAATATATTATAATCATGAATTGCGGATAAATTTAAATAAAAACTGTTTTTTAGTTTTAAAATAATGTGATCATCGTGATGAAATAATTTAGCGGTATTTTAGTGTAAATTTTACTTAATTTTTTTTTAAATTTTATAACAAACCTAAATCTAAAATTTTATAGTTTATCTGTCGGTTTGGTAATTTTAATTAAATCACGTTTTGGCTTTGTTTTTACTAAAAAAAATTAGGAATCAAAACTTTTCTCTCTTAACAAATTAATAAAAATTAATCACTGTGACACATCGTCGTTTTCTCTTTAATTAAAAAGAAAAATAATTTTTTTTTTCTTGTTATTTTTCTTATTAATAATTAATTTGTTTGTGTTGCTTTATTTACTGTATGTAAATTATGTTAATGACAGTTTATGTGTGGGCAAAAATTATATGCTTGTAGCTACACGCTTGCTTTTTTATTTTTTTTTATTGAATAATTCATTTAAACTACTTTTAATTTCTAAAGAAGATTATTGAAATTTTTAATTTTTTACATATTGATTATTATTTTTATTTTTTTTTTTTGTAATTTTGTAGACAAGAAATTGTTTTTTTATTTTTTTCTTTAATTATTACATTTGTGACAATAAGTAAATCAGTTGAATGTGGGCAAAACTAGTTTTAATAAATAAATTTTTTATTTATTTACCTTTAATCCTTATGACTTAAATAATAAATTTGCTGATTCTACTACAAGTTTAAGGAAAAATAAAAAAACAAAAAAAGTTATGTTAAGTAAAGTAAAGTGTGGGCAGTTGATATTCGAATGAATGGCGAATTGAACTTGATTTAAGAATAATAATAATAATAATAATAATCAATGTTTTATAATTTTTATTTCCAATCATAACATTTTTTTATTGAAAATCAAAAATAATAAATTTCAAACAGAGTGTCATAACCAAAAAAAAAAAAAAAAAAAAAAAAAAAATCAGAAAAAGTTAATTAAATATAAAATTTCCAATTAAAATTCGATTGAGTAAATATATTTTTTCATTTTATTTCTTTTTTCGATTTTTTGTTTTAATTATAAAAATCGTAAACATGAATAATTTAATTGTAGAAAAGTTTTCAACAACGGAAAATAGAATCACGAAAAAATCATAAAAACAGCGAAAAAAATCTTTGTTGTCGTTGTTGTTGTTTAAATTAAAATTAAAATCAAGTAAACTGAAGGAAACAGAGAAGAAAATAATAAAAAAAATTTAATACCAACCTTCTTAAAGATTAACTTAATCGTGATTTGAAAAGAAGTTAAAGAATCAGCGGATTATCTTAGTCAAAGTAAAATCAAGTCAAGCAGTACTTTTTGTATATTTCTATGCAAAATCCACATTCATAAAAATAAAAATATAAACAGCATAATATACATATTATTATCCAGTATGTATGAAAATAAACGAAATAAAAAAAAAATTACTTTAAAACCCAAACTTAACATGAAAATTTCTTCTCTTTAAATTTCCTTTTGTTATATTGTAGTCATTACATACCTTATAAATGCACGTATTCATACATTGTCTTATTTCTTGGTAAACTTCCTTATACGGTTGCTAGTTAGCAAAGATCTTATAACATTGTTAACTTTCTCGATTTTAAAGATCGTTTTTTCGTCGTTGCATCATCAGTGCATAAACAGTGCTTGCTGTAAAGGAAATAGATTCTTCTCGTTATATTTTGTTGTTAAGCTTTAATATTTCTATTTGCTGATGTTTCTCCTGTATGTTATACGTAATAGTTCTAAGAATGATATTTTAATAATAATGCATTTTTAATTAAATGTCTAGTTTCGCTGCTTGTTACAGAGATATAAGAAGTGAAAATTAAAAGCAAACATTTACGTAATACATATTCAATGGAAAATAATTTTATTTTTACTTTGCATTATCGAATATTAGTTAGAAATTACTGACCAGTAATAATTAATAATTAATTCTAAAGACTTCTCAAAATTATTCAGAAATTCAGAATTGATTTATTCTCGGTAAATTGAGTACTGGACAATAAAAAATTGATTATAGGAAAAACTGGTTGAAGGGCAATAAATCAACTGAAGTTAGCTAGATGTTTATCATTTAAAAAAATTATTGAGGCAACTCAAACGATTATAAATTAATAATTTATGTTTTTGACTCTTTTTTTTTCACATTAATAAATATCCATTGTTTCGTACAATTGTAACCCTGAACAAATTGTGTTTAAAAACATTTATGCTCGACCAAATGAAATACTGACATCAACTAATTGAAAACTTCTAACAAAAATTAATTTAAACTTAATTTATAAACTCTTTACCTGTCATTAACGTTTTATGTATTTTATTTTACTTCTATTTTTTTTTTTTTTTTTTTTTTTTTGTTTATGACTGCATAAATAAATAAATAATTAATTAATTTAGACTATTTTAGTTTTCAACAAAACACGTAAAACGAAATAAACTTTTTGATATTAAATTCAATATTTAATTCTGCAATTTAAATAAAAATATATTTTAAGTAGAAATGTTTTGATTTTGATTACATAGCAAAAATTAATTTAACAAAAAAAAAAAATAAAAAAATAAATTTAAAAGAAAAAAAATAAAAATCACCTGTCCACAGTTCTGCTAACAAAATTTAAATTCAATGGATTTTACCAAAATGAAAATACTTTCCTATAGTAGTTTATTGTATTTGTTATTGAAAAATGTGAAATAAATGTTTTTCCTTTATTTCACTTTTTCTTTTTATTTTGTTTTTCCACCTAGCATTGGCTAAGGATAAACAAATAATGAAAAGCTTTACAGTATGTCACTAGCAAATCATTTTTAGTATTTATTTGACAATTTTTTTAACCGCAAAAAGTTTTTATAATAAAAATGGAATTAACTTTGGTTTCTAGAAAATTTGTATATAAAAAAAACAAAAAGATAATAATAAAAATTATTATAAAACACAATGGTTCACCGCATTTACTTTAACCACACATAAAACACCAGTTAATTAATAATTTTTTAACTTCTTTAATGCTTCATACTTTTATTGTTAAAAGAAAAAAAATTATAATAAAACTATTGAAATTTATTGTGCAAATAATTGAAGATCTACATCGCAAGTGATTTATAAAAAAATAAGGAAATAGAAAAAAAAAAAAAATCAAGCAAGCAGGAGAACAGTCATGGAAATTTGATATATGTTTGGATTAGGTGTGCAAAACTCTCTTATATTTCGGTACGGAGATACGTTTTCCCATTTATTAAGTATAGAATATGACAAAATAGAAACCTCAAATGGAAAATTTATTTTATGAAGCTAAAAATACACGAAAAAAAAAAGTCGTATGTTAAACAAACAAAGTTTTTTCCTCGTTTTACCAAAAATGTGTCAAAAAAAAGCTCGTTCAACTCGAGGAGGCTATGTTATAAGGACGTTACTTTTTCTTATTTTTTATGCTTTCACTTTATTGCTAGACACTTAAATGCATTTAATATGAATAAATAAATTTGTTCAAATAATGTTCGAATAATAAAAAGAAAAAAAGCTAAAATGAGGATTTTATTATGATTTGTTTTATGTATTTTATGTTAAAGGAGCTGCTTTAACATTATTATATATATATATATATATATATATATATATAGCAAAAGTTTTAACCAAGAATAGTTTGTTTATTGTTAGAAAAACAGAAAAGAAAACTTTTAATTTAATTTCTCTTTTTTTTTCCTTTTTTTTAGACAAAAATCATAATCGAGATGAACTTTCGAGTTATGAGTCATTGGAAAAATTCAATTATGCTGTAGAAACATTAAAAATGACAGATGATTATGAGAAACAAAAAGTTTCCACTGGAAATATTATTAATAATAATAATTTTATTAGAAACTTTCAGAATGTTGATTTGATATCAACTGGATTACCAGTTGATGAGGTCATTGTTGATGAAAACATGATGGGACATAATCATGCATTACACAGTTTAGATACAATGCATACATCGAATGAAATGCAAAATTGTAGCAATCATGATAAAAATCAAACAAACGAAGAATCGGAGAAACAGAAAAAATTAAGCGATTGGTACTATATTAAAACAAGTCCAAAGCCGAAGCATGTACGGTCCGAAAAATTGGGCTCACATGAACGAAAAAAATTAAATAATATTCAAAATAAATTACTTGACTCAAATTTACAATATTTAGATGAATATAAAAATAAAATTGAGTTTTTAAAGCAACAACATTTTCATCATCATCATTTGCAACAACAGCAACAACTACAGCACCAGCAACAGCAGAGTAGCTCCCTAAATATGGTGAATAATATTTCTGACGATGTAAATAATGAGTATGTATTAAGGAATGTAAATCAACGAGAAAATTATAAAATCAATTCGTCTAGATTAAGTATTGATAACCACGAAAAGTTTGAAGATATACAGCAGTTTCAGCAAATTCAATGTTCCACTTCCACAAATTTACAGTCTACAAGTTTAACATCTTCTTTAAAACCATGGAATGATGTTATATTAGCTGGTAATAAAATATCAGCACCAATACCTATACCAGCACCTGTACCATCAACTGTTGCAATTGAAGAAACTGCAAACATACCATCACCTGCCCGTCTAAATCCAGATCGATTTATTTTTCGTCGTGCTGCTGCTGCCATCACAACTAATGTCAATGGAAAATCTAATAACAATAATAATATTAATAAAAGTAATAAAAACAATTGTAATAATTCACGTTTTGGTGAGGTAAACTCAAATAGTTTTGAACATGTGAATATAGCAAGTTTTTTAACAGTGCCCGAAGAAGATGAACACACAAATTCAATGAATTTGACAAATAGTTTTGTATCTCAGGAACGTATATCAGTTCATGATCGTCAAAAATATCAGGCAGCTCTAAGTCGCCCACTGCCACGACTACCAATCGATGATAAGGTAAGTCATTTTTTTTTTATTAAATATATATCGAAAAACAAAATTGAAAGATTATTGAGTCTAATCCGGTATAAACGATTAAAAAAGAAAATTCACTGTAATAATTTCCCCCACAAAAAGGCAGAACAATTATTTTTATTAATCTCAATTCTATACGCGTATGCACGTATACCGCTTAATTTTGATTAAAAATAAAATTGGAAATATTTCGATATATCTATCAATCGACTCAGCCAAGGGTCATGTGTCGTAAAACATTTTTATTTATTTTGAATATTGTTTACTGGGCATATACAAAAAATTAACACAAAATCCATTTGCAATCATTTTTCATGAATGATATATACGAATAAAAAAAAAAATAATAAAACGAAAATTTAGGTGTGAAACGCACAACAGTTAAAATAAAAAATATTTTCCATTTTCATCTGAATTCTGACACATTTACGTTGATATGAAAAATAAACTGAAATTCTCTGGTGACTATTCCGTCCAAGATATCAAACCACAACATAGAAAAAATAAATTGCCAAAAGACAAAAAGATAAAAAACCAAAAATAAAATGATAAAAATACTAAAGACCAGAGCCAAAGTAACATTTTTGCACATTAAATATTAGATAAAGTTCAAACTGCACGGCCAGGTAAATACATACAGTTTACAGTTAACACAGTAGACACCACTTTAAATAGTCACATTGGGACTTGCACGTTTACAGTTCACCATTTAACAAAATATAATTTATTAAATTGTTTTACAAATTAACAAAGAAAAAAAAAAAGTTTGCTATAACGTTGAAGATGAAACAAAAATTAACACACCAGCTACCACAGGTAGCTAAACTAAACAAAATTCTTACTTTTGCAAGATAAAATATTGTTTGTACCTTAAAAAAAAAAACCGAAGATATATGACCACGATAAATGGGTGGAATATGCTATGGGTGGATTGCTTTTAATATTGTAAATGAGTCGTGGTTATTTTTAATAGTTCAATAGGGTACCGTTTGTTTATTATTTTTAAAAAATAGAAGAAAATTCTTCGTTATCGATTTACCAATTTTCTACTATTTTGTATATTTGGCGTTACGAGAAAAAAAGAGTTTTTTTTTTCACTTCTTGCAACATTGGTAAATGTTTCTGCTTCTGATACTATAGCTTTTGACGTTGGTTTCACTGTAGCACATCCCTAGCGATGTATAAACATTTTTTTTTTGTTTATTAATTATTATAATTTTTATTTTTTATGTAAACTACAATCATGGTGTTTATTTATTTTACTTTTCCTCCCATAATATGTTTATGGTATTTATTGAAAAATCGAGATAAAATATTGGGTTATTAATTTATTGTTTTTTTTTTTTTATTTTCAAGCGTATTCATATTGACAAAATCACGCCCTATTATAAAATACCGGCAGGCATAGTACGATTAAAATATTTTTTTTTTTTTTATAATATTTCCTCGTTTCTATTATTTTTTATTTTTATTAATAACAACATCAACCACAACTACCCACAATTTACTTTATAAATAGTTTATCCAGACATACCGGTATTATTTACTTGACTAGGTGAAAGAATAAATATTATCAATATTGCCCCGTTAATAATTTTACTTTTTTTTTTATCTCCTATAATTATAACTCCTATACCGAAAAATATTCTCATGAGTTTTGAGTAATTTTATCTAAGGAATTTTATTCATTAAATATTCTCATTTGAATTTTGTTTAAAAAATATTTTTTTTATTTGACTTTTATTTTGTATTTGTTATCAGAGAGGAATTTTTTTTTCATTTTTAATTCGCGTTTGTTAATTTTAATTTTAATTTTAATTTTTATTTTACAAATAATATGGAAAATAATTGTATTTATTCTCATAATGTTAAGTAAGTAATAGAAAGAGTGATGTGCTGATGACACATTACTTTGCTAGAATAGTTTGTTGTTTATCTCTTGTCAGCAAACAATTTTGTTTTTTGGTACAAAAAAAAAAAACGTTTTTGACCAAATTGATAGCAGTGAAACTTCAGAGAAAAATGCATTTTTCTCTGTACCAAAAAACTGTTTAAAAAAAAAAATACTGAACAAGAGTGAAAATAGGCAAATCTCACAGATTTATTTTACTTTTTTTTTTCTATCCTTACCGTTGCTATGGGTAACAAAATTTATCTTGTGAACATTTTTTTTTTTTTTTGTATTCTCATATTCAATGTTGTAATTATTTATCTGCTGTAGAATATCGGGCGGTTCCCACATATACCGGATGATGAAATAAATACAAAAAGTAAAATAATTGCCGGCATATACATAAAAGCATGACAAATTAATTTGTCATTCTATCATTCACAAACTGATTATAAGTTAACGATTGATAAAAGAATTTTATTTAAGATGAAAAATTCCATCGTGTCTGACCATATTGTTTCGATTTTGAATTAAATAATAAAAATTCTTATTGTAAACAATTGGTAAAAGCTTGTCTGTCCTCAGGCAAAGCTACACCAATACTAATAAATGAAACGAAAAGCTTTATGCTTAGCAACCATCAGCCGGTTGATAATTTTTGCACTCAATTTTATTCTCTTCTCTTCTAAATCGAGTGTAAAAGCTGGGGATGAATTTTTCCTATGTCAAAAAATTGTGTACATCGTTCATACGAGAAAAAATAAAAAGAAATAGGAAACAAAAAAAAAGCAAAAACCAAAATTAGTTACATCTGCAAACTGAACAGAATTTTTCCTCAGTTAAGTGTAACGTTTGGACGCGTCCTGACGTTTTAATTTTTTTTATTATTTTTTTTTTCTCTCAAATTTACGGATCGGGCGTCTATGACGTGACCCTAACACGCCTATCAAATCGCTGTACTTATTAACTGTACTGTATCAATAAAAGGCAACACCTAACTATTTTTTAAAGGACATTTTAAAAGTTTTTTTCTTTTCTATTTATATACTTTTTTATTTTTATTATTTTTTTTTGTTTTCACTTGCGCGCATTACATTTCACCGTAAAGAACTTTTTTTTCTTCTTTCTTTTATTCTCCGTGATTTGTTTTATTTATTTATTTGTTTTTTTTTTTTTTTTTTTTTTTTTTTTATATATAAAAAAAAATCAAAATTGTGCGTTATTGTTGACAACTTGGTTGATAATATTATACAAAAAAAAATGAAAAAAAAAACAGAAAAAGTGAAATGATGTGTTTTGATTTTTTATCGACGTGACAGATATGTACATAAGTGGTTAATGGTGTTTACTAAAAAAAATAATGAAAATTGTGTCATTATGTTTATTTAAAAAACTACATATGTTAAGTTATTTAAGTAGAATAAAGGATAATAATAATTATTAAAAAAAAAAAGAAGTTTTAATTGGTGATTATAATTAATTATGTAATTAATGTTAATTACACACATGTAATTAGTGTTTGTTTAATAATTTTTTGTTTTCCCATTTTTTTTTTTTTTAGATCTTTGTATGTTGTTTGAACCGTTTGTCGTCTTCATGTTTATTAAACTAATGTTGTAAAATTAAATATTTTTAAAGGTTATTTTATTATGATTATGATTATTATAATAATGATAATTTTATATTAAACATAATAATATTTATTATTTATATTTGATTTATTAATTTTAATAAAACATATATAGAGATAAATTAACTAAATAAAAATCAACCACAATATTATTGTTTAATTAATTTATTAGAATTTAGTGGTTATTACACAACAAATGTTACAATACATAAAAACATTGTAATTAATTACAAATTTAAACAATATGTTACATTTTCATTTTATTTTTTCAAATTTTATTTATGTGTAATTGGTTATTTTCAGTATTTAATTAAATTTAAAATTTATATTTAAAAGTTCAAAGGAGGCAATCAATTTAATACAAAACGAGTCAATGTTTCTAATATTCAAATGAACTCAGTTATTTAATTGTAAAAAATAAAAAAATAAAAAAAAAAATTGAATTACAATGCAATTTTCCACTCAAATTATTGTTAATAGTTTTTCACTTAGTTTTTCTACTGTTAACATCAAAGATACATTTTTCTTTTTATATTTTCCAATAAATTTAACATTAAACACATTCTTTTGTCAATTATTACATTTTATATTTATGTATATATTCTTTACTTAAATTTTATATTACAAAGCGTCCTGATGTAATCATGTAGAACAAGTAAATAAATTGTTTGACTATTCAATCATTTTTCTTTTTTTTTTTGTATTATTTTATTCAATTAATTCATTTTTATTTATTTTTTTATTTGTGGTTAATGGTTTAATAACTACTTCTGCTTAAATAAAAATAACTAAATTAAGTAGAAACTATATACAATATGATAGGATTTATCTACCTGAATTGGATGTTAATTAATTGGTGTGTGTGTGTGTATGTATTTGTGTTTGTATACACGAGAAAGTTTTGTTCTATCTTGAGTATTGTTGCTACTGTTCTCGTTTTTCTTGTTATTAAAATATCGGATAGAACTTTACTTTTCGAATTATTGAAGTAAAAGGAAGTCTTTAAATAGTTTTTGTGATAGTTTAGTTTTATATATAATATGCATGTATATATAGACAAAGCTTTTAAGTTTAATGACCGACAATTTATTAAGTGATTTAAGATTTTATTGCTTACAGCATATTGAAACCTGATATAGTTCTAATAAATATATTTTTTTTTTTTGTTAATTTACCAATCAATAACTAACGTTGATAATGGTATTAATAATTTTTTGTTTTAATAGTTTGTAGTGTTTTAAAGTTCATGTTATTTAATTAAGTGGAATATATATATATATTATTAAATAAGTTTTACGTTTTATAAGAAAGTTAATGCAGTGAGAAGAGAAAAGAATAGAAAGAAAGAAAAATTCATTGAAGAAAAACAATTTTGTGGTTTTCGCAACGGCTGTAAAAGCAGCGACTGTATTAGTAACAAGATTACCAGCGGTTTGTGAAGAAGATAAAAGCGTCAACATAGGTTGTCCACAGTCGGTTTTGTGGTGTCACCGTGGGGATCCATCTACCCCACGACCACCACGACCGCCACGATGGCCTCCGGAACCTGAGCTACCGCTGGAGTCTCAGTGGGCTGATGGAATAACTGAAGGATATTGGGACCAAACTGGTGGACCATGGGTAAATATAATAGAGCAACATTCTTTGTCAATTAAATTATTTCCGAAACAAAGCAGCATATATATTAGAATCATCTATAAAATTAAATGATTCTTGCGGTTTGTTAAATTTCTGTCAATAAAGTGAATTATTTTACACACAAACGAACTTCTAATTCTATCCAGTTTATGATTTATATGCGTCGATGTACCTTCTCATATCATTCTTACGAAAATATCAAACGTAGATCTAAAAATCATTTTTCCAGTATTGCCGCCGGACTTTTGCTTCTATGATTCCACTTATTGCTCTTCTATTACGAAAGGAGGAAAAGAAAAAAAAGCAAGCAGAAGATTAATAAAAATTTCCGGTTCACTCGAATCAATTCTATTTAATAAGATTTAAAGTGAATTGAAGTTGAAGCGTTGTCGTCATCGCGTATATAAGGAAGGGTCCTTATCTGTTGTGCATGCTTGACATACTTACTTATGTTCAAAACATTTTAATGTAGGAATGTGATGGGTTTAGATTTACGCATGAAACCTTGATGGAAGAATAATGATTTTTTTGTTCTTGTAATAAATTTTCTATTTTCATAGGATATCATTCCTTGTCTATATATTATCTCAAGGGACATAATTTAAATACACAAAGTATATACGTATGTATATAATGCGGATTACACAATTATATATTATATAAAGCAAACATTTCAATTCAGCCTTATTTTTAACTCAATTTTAAGCGACATCGAAAGCAATTGAGGCACGAAAAAAAAAAATTAAAATTTACCACTAGAAAGTAATAGAATAAAATATAATAAATTATCATATAACTAATTAAAAAGTGTATCTTGATGACAATTTATCTCTTTAAATTCTAATAAAACATAAAATTGAATCATAAAAGTCATTAATTGCTTTGTTTATACAATAATTAACATAATAAAATGAAGCACAGGTGTAGATGTAGGCGTTTAATAAACAAAACATAACACACAATTGTAGTATAAAGTAATATAAAATAAAATTTAAAAAAAAAAAAAAAACAATTAAAAAATCATTGTATAAATTTTTTTTTTTTTTATATTTTATTTGTGTACACTTAGGTTTGGGTGTCGTCCTGAATTTAATCATTTTAGTCGCGTGCTACAATTTTATTATGTTTTATTAGCGAAAAAGAAGCATAATAAAAAAAAAAAAAGAAACGGAAACCTTTTTATTTTTTGTTTGTTTATATAAGTTAAAGGTATTTACACATCTTATTAATAATATTATTTAATATTTATAAACTTGTGTGCGTTATAAAAGTTATAAAACGGAAATATAAATAAAAAAAACAAAAAAAAAAACGATAAAATAAATTATTAAACTTCTTGTATTTTGGATTTAGTGTCTGGAATAATTTTTTTTCATTCATTTTTGCTTATATGAGCTTTTATTGACAATTTAATTAAATACATTTTATTAATAAATATATCATAAATACTATGAGAGATAAACAAAAAATTAATCATACGTTATGATAACAAAAAATTCATTCTGGTTGCGTACGAACACTTTAAATAATTTAAACCTTTTTTTTTTTTTTTGTTTTTTTGTTTTATTAATAATTTAATAAAAGTAATAATTCGGTATTTTGATTTTATTTTTATTGGAAAACACTTTTTTATATTGATTTTAATATAAAGGAGGAGGATGGCTAAATAAATAAAAATGAAAATAAAACTGAAAACTAATAATAAAATTTAATGTATGTATGTAATGTATGTGCGTTTTGTGTGTTAAACTCCAAATCGAATATAACAACTTTTCTAATAATAAAAAAAAAAAAGGTTTTAATATGTTATAAGACGTAATAATATATATATATAAAACAGAAAACCCTCTGGCATTAGGGATTAATGGATATAACGCGGTACAAACTATTTGCAACAAATCTTTTCGTATATTTATTATTTTTTTTATTTTTTTATTTTCCTCTTACATTTATTGGTTTTTATTCGTTTCTTCGCAATTTAGAAGCTTTCTTTGCGCTTTTATTTTATATCATTTCATTTCATTTTGTTAATCTCGCGAATAATACATAAATGTCTGGTTTGGCTACCTTAAAACCTTTATTACAATAAAAAGGCGAACTGAATGAATTGTTGAAGAGAAGAAAACAAAAAATCGGTGAATATGTATTTTCTTCATTCACAAATTAATATTACGATAAATGTAATACTCGAAGCTTTTATTAAATAACTTTTTTTTTGTTTGTTTTCGTGTAGGGAAAATGATTGAAATATTTTATTAAAAAAAAAAAATGTTTTTTTTTTTTTATTGATTTTAACCTTTTAACGTAATGAAACTGCAAGTATAATTTTTGTCTTAAACTTTTCTTACGAGCTTTATTATGAATTCTAAAGCTGTATTATTAATCAATTTTTATTTTTATTTTTATTTGATAAAGTAAGAGACTTTCATTACTTATTAGTAATATAATCATGAGAATTTCATAACTAGTTCAAGTGTAGTATTACAGAGAAAAAAAAAAATGTTTATGATATAAAGCACCCTATAGGCGTGTTATTATAATTTTTTTTCGTTTTTTTTTTCTTTTTCATTTTCTTATATTTTAATAAATACAAACAAGAAAAAAAAAAAAAAACATTTTCACCAAATAAATTGCTTTTCTTTAAGCACGTGTACAACTTTTTTGAAACTAATTAAAAACTCTCCTGAGAAATAAATATTATGTTGAGCAAACAAAAAAAAAAAAAAAAAAAGTAGCTAAATTCCAGTCAGCAAGCCCTTATATAAAGTCAAGTGTTAACGAAAGTACAGTAGAAAAAATTTCTTTTTCTTTTTGTAATCAAACTTGTGTAATTTTTACTTTCTGGTACAACAAAAAAAAAATCACAAATCTTGTTAATTTTATTATTTTTATAGAGACGAAAAAAAAAAGAGGAAATAAAAAAACGAACAGTGGCAAAAAGGCACTTAAATAATGTTTAATGTACAGTAACAAAAAAAAAAAAAAAAAAATCGTTTTAATGTCGCGAATAATGTACAGCATCTAGCGGTGGTAGAAAAAATAAAACCGTTGAAAATAAATGCCAATTAAATACACATGTCATTGCACAGTTATAAAAAAAAAAGAAGAAAAATAATATTCAGGAAAAAATTACAAGAGAAATAATAATAATAAAAAATTTTAATGAGAATTATTTTTTGTTAAACTTTTCATGCAGTAAAATAAGAGAAAAAAAAAAGTGCAGCTCAGTGTTGAATGTTCAATCAAAGTTTAAGAAGATTTAAAGGGAGAAAAGATTTTTGTTTTTTCTATTTCTATTCAGAATAAAAAAAAAAAAAATTATATTTTTCACATTGAATAACGATCTAATATGTGGAAAATCTGTGCATCTGTATAAAAAATTATTTTTTTTTAAAAATGCAACACGATAGTTAACCGAAAAAACGAATGACTGCACAGAGAAAAATTGCAAATTATTTTTTTTTTTGCTTCTGTTTTATCCTGGTATAAATGGTTATGGTTTTGGTGTTTTTTTTCTTTTTTTTTTCTACTTCTGTATACAAAACAATGAACGTGATATGTGAATTACATAACCGCATGAGTTGGGTATGGGATTTCATATTTTTATTCCTTTTAAAACAAAAGAAATGCTACAGAAAAATATTTTTTCTGCAGACAACACATGCAGTTTAAAAAGTTATAATATTTTTTACAATAGAAAAAAAAAACAAGAAGGTAAATCAAACATTTACTTGAATATCATGAAAATAATATTCGTTAAATTTCAATTCAATGAATTCAAATAAATCGATTATGGTAACCATAAAAAACAATTATCAGCTACGAATATACAGTAAAAATAAATTATTATTTAGTTTTGTTATGATTTATGTGCTGGGGAAAATATATTTTTCTTTATTTCCATTTAATTTAATGAAAATACATGATTAAGCTTTAACTTAATAACTGTTGCTGATAGATTGCTGTTTATTTAATTATTTAATAATTAATCATTCCACAAGCTGTGCTAATATTAATTCATTGTCTTTTTTAATTAATTCTTTCATCAGTTTTTTTCCACGTTTATTTATTTTTTTTTTTTTTACAAATCAATTAACAAGCAAAATCAATTATCAAGAAGAAATAAATTAATCAAAGTTTGCTAATTTGTTGCATGATATCAAAGAAAAAAAATCGAAAAAGTTTTAGTTATTTGTTTGACAACATTTTTAAGCTTTTTCCACATTATAATGTGATTTTGTTTTAGTTTATTTTTAAACGAGAATATAACAACCATAATGAAATATAAATGTGAAACAACAAATAATCAGATCATCCCTTTTTAAAGTATAAGAATAACTGGGTAGCTTTTTGGCATGTTTATATCATTGTGTGTATCAGTCATAGAAATAACTATAATTTTGCATTTTTTTATTGTTTTATTTTTATTTTTTATTTATTTTTTTTTTTGCTTTATCACAGCCAAAATAAATAACAACAAAAACTTTCAACATTCGTCCTCGTAAAAGAAAGATTGAAAGTAATTCAAGTAACCCTTAAATTATATTACTCAGCACCTTTTTCTTCTTCTTCTTCTTCTTCTTCTTCTTTGTTTTCTGTATTGTTGCTTTATCAAGAAATTGTTCGTAAAAATAAAAAGCACAGAAAAAGGGTAAAATGTTCGGGTTGAAGGTGAACTAAATACTTTTCCTATACAAAATTAACAACAAAAAAAAAAAAAAATTTTTTTTTTACTAGAAAATAAAAAACGATCTCGTATGTCAAGTAAGAAATTCAAGAAAAATCATAAAGGGTGGTTATTATTATTATTATTTTATTTTCGAAAGTACATAACAATGTATCTAGGCGGAAATTTGAGATTTTTTTTTTTTTTATTTTATTTTTCTACTTGTTTTGAGTAAATGAAACAAAGTTAAAGTGAAAATACATGATAGAAGCAAAGAAAATAAAAAAACATAAAATCATATGTGACATACACGTATGTATGTACATTTTTCGGTAAAGTGACTTGAGACAATCAAATAATAACAAATAAGAAAAATGAAATGTAATGAAGAAATTTCACATATGGTTAAATGTTTCTGTGTGTTGACGCGTAAGAGAGTGAAAATGAGATAAAAGGTGACGTATCTATAACAATGTCGCAATATGAAAATTGTATGCTCTGTGCTCCTATATTTCGTCGGTGTGTTTCATAGGAAAACGTCTTTATAATAAAGCTGGCAGATGGTAATGGTGGCAATGATGTTGTTGATGATGATCATGATGATGTGACAAAAGTACACATAAGCTTTTTCTAGTATTTATTTTTATATTTTCTCTATCTTTTGTTTCTGGAAAAGCTGCCAAAAAATAAAACAAAAAAAAAACCTCGAAACCAATTGACAAAGCTAATAAAAAAAATAAAAAAATAAAGTGAGAAAAATTACCATACTCAGCCCAACTCGTCAGCCCATCGTACACAACAAACAAAACGTAATAAATATGTTCAACGACTTGGCAGTTATTTTCCCTGTCTTTTTACCTTAACATTTCATTTCTTTGAATGTGTTTTTTCGTTATTACTTTTATTATTTTCTTCTTGTCTGTCCCTTTTTTTATATATTTGTTTAAATTTTCATTCGACTTCTTGTTCTTCATTCTTGATGGTAAAATCATAATTTAACTTTTATTCATTTTTATCATTTTTTTGAAAAATAAGTTGTTGCAATGTGAATTTCATATACACGCGCGCGTGTACTAAATCAAATCACAAAACGAGCAACGTACATAAATTTAAGCAATTTTTTTTTTTTACCCATCGCACAACATATGCAGCCGCATATATGTAAACGATTTTCAAAAAGAATTGCTCTTGCTTAGGCTGTAGAATCTTTTTTTTTTTTTTTTTTTTTATTCTTCTCATTCAATGGGGTAATTGTGTTTGTTTTGTACTTTTTTTCTTTTATTTGTTTGGTTTCAACGTCATAAGATGAAGTGTTTTATAAATATTTGCTCGAAACAAATTTTATATAAATACACACACGTTTAGAAATATAAATAATAAAGGATAAAATGAAATTACTGTTGGAAATTGGAGAAACAATATAAAAAAAAAATTTAGAAAGTTTTTCATCGTTGCAGTATCATCAATTGATTGATATTATTCGTTGTTTGTTTTATTTCTGTTATTTGTTGAGCCTTTTAAAAATAAAAATTGATTAAATAAACCATTTTGGGCTGTATTTAAGTAATAATTTTAAAACAATAAGGCTTAAATAACCTCAATAAATTAAGAATGAAACGCGTTTTGATTAATTCATCAAACAAACGAAAACGTTTAAAAAAAATGGATTTAACGAGTAATTACCAATAAATCAATAAAAATTATCTTTTATATTTATTATTTAATTGAAAATCTATTTAATGGCAAAAGTTTATTTATTTTTTTCTCCATTAAATATACTGTCGTGGGTGTGGTCATCGTAGATATATAAAAAAAAAAAAAAAAAACGAGAGAAAACAACGAAAAAAATAAAAACAAAATAAACGACAAAATCGGTATTAGAAGCGAATTTGCATAAAGATAGTAAAGGAAGAAATATTTACTCTACGAGATTATTCTGTGCTTATTTTATATTTCTTCTTTTTCTTTTTTGTTTTATATAATTTTATTACATTCAGTAGCGTAGATTAAATATAAAATAAGGATAAATGTAAAATAGTTGTTTGCCATTAAATAAAAAGAAAGAACGAAAAAAAAAAACTACAACGGCAAAGGCAACGAAGAAAAATCAACAGACAGAATGAAGTGTGTGTAATATTTTCAGTACAATAAAAGAAAAAGAAAAGATAAACTAAACTTACACTTCAACAAGAATAAAATTTACATTTAAAAACAAATAAATAAATAAATAAAACAACCAGACACAAACAGAAAACAAGTAAACAAACAAAGTAAGACTTATTAACAAACAAATACAAGAAAAATGAAAAGCTCAACCATAATATAATTCTCTAGTTCATATAGAAATAATAAATTTTTTCGTTATAATAATCTTTCAGCGTTAGCCCACATGGGATGGTTATATCATATTATTTGATTTTATTATTATTATTATTATTATTATTATTATTCAAGAGAACTATAATACGCAAAAACAGATAAACAAATAAAGTGTTCGATATTGAAAAATAAAATACAGGAAATTCATGTTCAATTCTGATCAGAAATAGTGTTTGTTTAAGAAAATGGAAAAAACGATAAAAACTGAGGAAATGTTTTATGCTTAGAAAATAACGTAAAACATCGACATGTAAAATAAACAGAGGAAAAACCCTTAATAATGCTATAAAGTTACCAGAATACGTTAGAATTGTGTAAAGTAGTTTAACGCGTTCCGCTAGTTGTTAGAGAATTGTATTATTAAACATCAAGCTTTTGAAAATGAAAGTTTTTCGTTTTTATTTTCTCTCATTTCGCTGTTGCTGGTTTATTATTATTATTTTTTTTTTTTTTTTTATTATTATTATTATTATTATTCTAGTTTGTAAGGGTAGAAAAATAAAGTTAGTGGCTCTGGTTGCTTTTGTGTATATTTTTTATTTTTTAACTAAAATAAAGAGGGAAAGTGTGAAAAAGCTCTAAATCACACACAAACATTGGTAAAAAGAAGAAAAAAATAAATAAATTTTCATACTTTTTATGAGGTTAATAATTTTATTTATTTTTTTTTTTTGTTTTCATTTCTTCCTTCGACTGTATTGCTTGTATTTTCCCTTTTATTATGTTTTTTTTTTTTTTTTTTGTTTTATGTAATAAAAGAAACAACAATAATAACAACAAACCACAAACCGAATAGATGGTAATGTTAACCAAAATTTAGATGCGCGTATATAACGCGTGCCGCGAAATAAAAGAAGAAATTCTAGGATGGTATGAAGGAGCAACAGCACATAATAAAAAAGGAAGAAAACTTTTTATTTATTTTATCTAACTTTCTTTGGTCGTTTTTAGTCGGTTTTTATTTGTTAACCGCACGCATAACTTGTAAGTTGTCCCTTTTTTTTGTGTATTCCTTTCAAATTTACAATCGTTGGACGCACGTTTTTTCTTATTATTTTTCATGAAAAAAAAAAAAAAAAAAAAAAACTAAAAATAAAAGTAAAGTAATTTGAATTAAAGAAAAAGGCAGAGGAAACAAAAAGAAAAAACTAAAAACAGAAATTAGAAAATAGAAACGGAAAAAGTTTTTCTATTTTTTTATAATTTCTTTTATTTTCCTTTTTTCTCAACTAAAATTAAATAGAAAAACGAATCAAACTTTTAATGTGACATAAGTTTTCGTTACGTTACTTTCTTTTCCTTTTATTTTTGTTTTTTTTTAATAAAAAAATTGTTTGAAAAATCTTTTTTAATGTTGATTGAATTCGTTCTTTCGTGGTTTCAGTATATCACCTTTTCCCCTTTTTAAACAATTTCCTTCGTTTTTCTCCTTTATTTTTTTTATTGTTTTCTAATTTTTTTCATGCAAAAGAAAAAAAAATTCTTTGAAGTAAAGCAGGAAAGCAGGAGAAGAAAATAAAAAACTTAATTTCACATAACTTAACTTAACAGAAGTTAGATGAAAATTCATAAAGTACTTTTCGGGTGTAACTTCAATAAAGTTGTCCAAAAGAAGGAAAAAAAAAACACGAAATAAGAAAGCAATATCACTTAAATAACAGCTCAATTGTGAATTTAGACATTTTTTTTTTTTTTGCTTTTAAGAAAAAAAAAATATATATAATTTTCAAATAATCACTCCGATTTCACCTTTAACCAATGATAAAAAGTTAATAAGATAAGGTCACACAAGTGTGTAAGAAAACCACGTGCCGTAGATAAATTTTATCAATAGAATAGATGAAAAAAAATAGAAAAATAGAAAAATAAAAATAATGCGAACAGGAAAAGAAGATTTTGTTTTTTTTTTTTATTTTCGTCCCTATTTTTGTGTGAGTGGTGTTATATTTTGTTATTTTGATTGTATTTTTCTAGTCATCGTCGTCATCCTATGGTTATGCGTTGTTATAGCATAATGTAAAGGCAAAAAAAAATTAAAAAAATAAAGATTGTGCTCTGAATTTATATTGTACTATTTTCTAATATATAATCCGAGTAGTGTCCACCCACAACATAATAGAGTCGAAATATATATAATAATAATAATAATAATAATAAAAAAGGACATTCACATGTCATGGGCTTATCGTCTATTTTAATAATTTATTTCGATATATTCTACATACATTTCATTTTATTAATAAAATAATATTTATTTTTTATTGTCGATTTTTTATATCTATTTCCGGTTTAACCTTTCGACGCTTTTAAAGTTTTTAATCACGAAAATAGAATTTTTTTTTTATTTTTAATTATGAAATTACATCATTACTGGAAAAATACTTTTGTACAGTAGTGTTTGCTGATGCAAGCAATTATTTTACAATTTTTCCAAATCAGATATGAGTAAACTGTGAGCTTTTATGCTTGTTTTATTTTTAGTTTATTATTTTGTTATTGTGCTACTTGGTTTGAATAACTGGATTTATAATAATAAGAATCATAAAATTCTAAAAACGCTGGGAAATAACATAGAATAAATGTCATACATACTATCTAAACATTGTCCCCATTCAGGAATGGTAAGGATAGAAAAGAGTAATAACTCTGTGTTCTGCTATTTATTCTGTAAGAAATAAATATCTAGCATCATGTATTCAGTTGTTGCTTCTACTGATTCTTTTACTGCAGGTCTGTATTATTTCTCTTCGCTTCCATTTCAACTCCTGCATATTTATTTTTTCTTATTTTTCTGCTGAGTAATGTAACATAGTTAAGAAAATCTTGGTTCTTTTTTTTTTTTTTGTTTTTGTTTTTGTTTTTGTTATTGCTGGTCCTTTGTCTCCTTAGAAACATTGAAAAACATAGGAAAAACACTTTGTCGCCTTAAATTTATTAGGTTATTACATGTTGCTAATAAGTCAAAACAAAGTCACTCTATGCTTCTTGTAGTTTTCTTTATTGTTATTAATTTTTCAAAACAAAAAAAAATGTAATTTTTTTCCTTGTTTATAGTGTAAAATCATCTCTACTTTAAGGAACAAAAAAAAAAAAAAAAAAAAACCATTAAATCATGAAGAAAAAATTAATTTTTATTATTTTGGTTAAATGTTATAATTTGTGAAATAAAATCTCAACTAAGCATAAAATTAATTTTCTAAAATTTGTAATAAATACTTTCCAACTACTTTATTTAATTTTCTTAATTATTTTACACATCATACCGCTTTTATTCAACAGAAAAGTTTTTTTTTTGGTTCGTCTCTTATTTGTTGTTTAAAGATGAGAAAAAAAATAATTTTCTTTTTTTTTTGAAATAAATAAATAAGAAAAAAAAAAAAGGTTAAAGAGTTAAATTTTTCCATTTTTTTTTTTTTCGTATTCTTGCTGGCGAAGCAATTCTTTATTTAGAAAATAAATTTAACAGAGAAAGAGAGAGAGTGAAAAATAAAAAAAAAACTTTTTTTTAGGTAGCTAGGTTGTAAAAATAAAATTAGATGGCAAAGATTTTTTACTTTCTTTATTTATTTACGTTTTTTTTTTCCTTAACAAGAAAGTGTCAACCGAAATTTATCTTTTTAAGTTTTTTCTTTTTTTTCCCTTTATCTTAATTTTGTTTTCTTTTTCTTCTTGTTTTTGTTTTTAATCATTTTCCTAGAATAAAATAAAATATTTATAACGATAATGACAAACGGTGATGACAACGACAAGTGGATAATGTCAAAAGTGTTTTTTTTTTCTTCCGTCAGTTATGTTTTAAAGTTTTTCTTTCCCTTGTTTACTTTTGGTTTTATTGAAATTATTTTATTTTCCACGAAAATTATTTTATTTCATCTTTGATTTTTGTAGATATAGGAAACTTAAATTTTTTTTTTTTTTTTTTGCTATACGACTATGACTATTTTTCTTGTTAGGGCATAATAATTGTATTTTTCCACGTAATATCGTGTCAAATATAAATTTAAAACACTTGAGTATTATCCTCCTTATATTCACAGTACAAATGCTATGATAAAGATTTTTTTTTATCTTTTCTTTTTTCTAAATCATGTACAGTAGATATTTTTCTGTTACTAAAATGAAGATTTTTTTCATTTTTTTTTTTTTTTACTATTATTTCTGCTTAGTGTTTTTCGCTTTACATGATGAAATAAAGTAATCATTCCCGGTTTCGTTGCTTTTATATTAAAGAAAATAAAATATATTTAAAAAAATAAACATGATCTAGATGTAACGTGTTTTGAATAAAATAAAAAAAAAAAAAATTTTTTTATTATTTTTTGCTTGAACCTTTTTTTATTTTTTTTCCCTCTTTTATATTCGTTCACGTTTTATATAATAATAATTTTTTTGTTTTTTTGTTGTTTTTCACTATTTACTATAAAATCACCAGCCAAGCATCAACCGTATTGGCAAACAATATAAAATGTTATTGACGTAGCAGTAGAGTCCACCCTCCTAACCGGTGTATTTACCTTATTTTCCTTCCTTGATTTAATCTAATTAATAAAATTATTAAAATAACTTTTTTTTTTCTTTTCGTTTTAATCAATTAATTATCTTATAATTTTATCAGTTTATAATTAAATTAGTTGGCGTTTTTTTTTATTTTATTATTCTATAAAATCTGTTCAACTTGTGTTGAAATTTCTGCTCTTTTATTTTTTTTTTTTTCAATTAATTTTTTCCTTAATAAAATAAAATCATGTAATTTCAAATTATTACTAAATATGTTGATAAAAGATTTTTTTTGTTGTGCTTTATGTAATGTATAAAATAAAATTTTGACACTATTATCGTAGCATTTAATCGAATTATAAAAACAACAAAAGAATTCATAAATAAGCAGAAAATTGTATTAAAAGTTTAATTCATTTTTTTTTTTTTGCTTGCTTTTAATAATTAATCTTTTGTAGACAATTTTAATTAATAAAAGCTAAGTTGCTACAGAACTTTAATAAATAAAAAAAAAAAAAAAAAAAAAATCTGTTTATTGTTAATAATCGAAAAATTTAACCTGATGCTGAATATGCTTTATTCATAGAAACTTGACGACATTGCTTAAGTATTCAGCAACAATCAGAAGGGAGAGAATGAAAAGCTCTGTATTATTGTACATTTAACTTTGAAAGTCCTCACTTAACGAAATTACTTAAATGACTAAATGATAATAAATTATAAAAATAAATCATAAGAAAGGAGAATAATAAAGAGTTGAGCAACCGTATAATGATTTTTTGCATATTTTTTTTTTTCATTTAGTATTTTTATTATTCAAACGATTTACCAACAAAGTAGTACACTACCCACATTATTAAAATGAATCCACTATAGACACCGATAATGTATATATTTCTATATACAAACTTGTGTTAAGAAGCGAACATTCATTCAACTTTGAAGTATGCTGACTTCTTAGTTCATTGAAATAATTAATGTCTACAAGTACATTGTGTTGTTGCTTCCTTTTTTGCCTTATATTTCAATTTTGCTTTAGCTTGTTCTTTGAAGTACATCCTAGTATTGTTGGGTGTTGAAAGCGGTTTCATTACTGTCGTCGTTGTTGCGTTCCATCTTGTTTATGGTTATGATGTTGTCATTTCTCTATTTTTATTTATTCCAGTAAAAAAAAAAAAAAAAAAAAACTACGCCTTTAGCCACAAACTAAACATACAAAGGAAGAAAATAAAAAAAAAAAAAAGAAAAAATATCCGCAAAGAAAACGTTTCATTAAAATACATACGAAAAATTATTAAAGTAGAAAAAAATAACAAGCATATGTTCATCATGAATGATAGAGAAAAAAAAATTTTTTTTCACTAAGATCTTTGTATAAACATATATATATATTTTCTTTACTTAATTCTATGTCGGTAATAGATAGAAAATTATGTTGAGCAAAAGATGCTGTAACAGCTTAGAAAGGAATGGCGAAAATAAAACGATTCGTTCAAACTAGGACGATAGTTAAATGGGTAACGGGTAACTAATATTAACAAAAAAAAAAAATTCAAATATCATGTAACATATCATTGGTATTTTCTGTTTTTTTTTTTTTAAACTAACATTTCTTACGTAGGTGTAGAGCTTTTTTTCTTTTTATCTGATTTTGAAAAACGCGTCACCCTATTTCTATGCAAAATAATCATAAAATAAAGGTATAAAAAACCACGTGAGAAATATAATGCGTACAGGTAGATCTAGACATGGCAAGTGGTTAGTATAGATGTTGTTGTTGATGATGATGATTTGTATACAGCATTTAAACTAGGTGCCTTGTGGTTGTTTTGTATTTATAATTTTATTTTTCTTTTACCAAGAATACATAAATTTTATGATTATATGTATGCACGCATTCCGTTTCATTTTTTTTTTTTTTTTTTTGTATAATAAAGTAAGATATATTCACTGAGGGTTGGCTGTGGTATTGTTGAATCACACGACTAACAGGAACCAAGATGAACTGATGTTGTTATCATTTTCTTCTTTTTTTTTTTTTGTCTCCATGTTGTTGTTACTTCGCTTATGTGTAACCTCATTTTTCTCACCACAATAACCATAACGAAGCGAAATAATAAAAAAAAAAATTTTCTTTAAACTCATAATAAGTTGAATAATATACATAAATATATTTGTTATCTGTAAACTACCAGAAGGCTAAAGGTATGCCACCGTTATTATTATTATTATTATTTTTATTATAATATTTTTTTAATGGAAATGACGTAATCTCATCTTCTGATTACATTCAACAGATTTTCCACTAACATAACTCTAAATAATAATAATAATAATAATAAAAAAAATAAAAATTCCTCTTACGCTCTTTAATAAAAAAAAAAAAATTTCCTTCATATAATTCAATCGATGTTGGAGAGAAAAAAAATTTTAATTTATTACATGGAAAACCTTTTAAATTTATTAAATACAGAAGCAAAAAAAAAAAAAACAAAAAAAAAAAATGTGTATATTACGTGAAAAAATAAATAAAAAAATTATAAATAAATAAAGGAATTAAAGCCAACCACTGACTATATCTGGTTTACTGGTTTACTGGTTCACCAGTTTACCTGTTTAGAAATTTTACCACAGGGTATAAAATAATAAAAACTTTACACCGATCCAAGATTTTTTGTGTTAAGTAGTTGTTATCCAATAAAGGTATATTTTTAATGATTCTAGTTTTCTTTTTAATCCTTGTAAAATCCTCGGTCACACAGTGCAATTATTTTGATGAATTTATAATTGTTTTTGATATAAATACAGAGAGAAGTTGAAAAATAATTCGTAAAACTTTAAACAAGCTTTAGGTTTTTACAAAAGCATTTTATAAAAGGGAAAAAACTTTAAGGATTTTTTTACAGAAATTAAAATAGAAGAACAACAAGAAAAAAAAATATCTAGAATCTCATTAAATAAATGTTGATTAATGTTTTTTAATAGCAAAGATCATTATGCAGCATTTTTTTTTTCATCCTCAGCTTTCTTTAAAAACAAAAAACCGTAAGCAGAGAAAAGAAAAAAAAAAAAGAGTGGATTAAAGTTTTATAAAGCTACGATGTGTATTCGACAGTACAGTACTGTAAAGTTAATACAGCAGCCAACAGTCAAATCATATTAAATATAGCGTCGACATTATAAATTTATCTTTTACAAAACATTAATTTAATTTAATATAAACGAACATTAAAGAACAAAAACTGGATGGAGAAACAAAAATGTAAATAAAATGTTATTTGAGAAAATTAAATTTCCCATAAATCGTTTTCTTCGTTAACAACATTAACGACTATAATAGCACGTTAGCTTACAAAATTCAGACATTAATAAATAAAATTGAAAATAATTTTAACCGTCGTATCATCTATATTCGATTTATTTATATTTTCGACAAATAACACTTTAAATTAGTTGCATTGTTACCAGCAAACGATACAAAGGATAAAGGAGGTAAGAAAATTTACTGGTGCTAGAAACTCTAACGAAATTCAATAAACAGTAAAAACTTCTTTGATTTTCTTTATTAGCTTTAGATTTTCCATTATATTCTTTTATCAAATAAGAATTGATCGATTTCTAACCGATTTTTTTTTTTTATTTAATTTAATTTAATTTAATTTTTTATTCTTCTTAAATATAAAATCATAATAAAAGATTAATACACACAAGGGATAAATTTATTAAATTAAATTATTTATTAGCTGTTTCTCTTTTCGTTTTCCATTTTTTTTTTTTTTTTTTGTGTGTTATTATCATATTAACTTTATTACATTTTAAAACCATTTGAGATTATGTAAATTCCATTATTATTATTATTTACAATTACATTAACCTATTTTTTAATGGGAATTTTTTTTTCTGCATTCAGTTTCCGTTTTTTCATTTTTTTTTTTTTTTTCGCAATTTTATTTAGCATAATTACATTTAAACCACACAATACTTTTTTTTTTGTGTTATATATTGAAAATATAAAACTAGCTCAACGCTAGTACAAAAGGGATTAATCGTTGAATAATAAAATCAATTATTTTTTATATAACAAAAGTGAAAAGAATAAAATCTAGTTAAGTAATTAATGTAATTAAAATTGTATTAGCATCTGTAATTACTGTATCAATATTAGTTGCAATAGTAGCAAAAAAAAATTTAATTAAATTTTCACTTATTTGGTTATATTTTCCTCGTTTTTTAGTGTTAATAAAAATAATAATCATTGAGCATATTGAATTAAAATTAGTGTTAAATCGAAAAATTATTAATTTTTTTTTTTTTGTTTAATAAAGCTTTGATGAGGCTAAAATATGGCTGCTGAAATATTTGAATAAGTACTGTGTGGTTCAGTTAAAGTTTCTTTAACAATAAATTTCTCTTAATACTAAATTAAATTTCTACGATTACTATTCAGCATTTTAACTCACTTTTTACCTATTATTATCTAATAATTTTTTTTTTATTTGACAAACTACCGGATATTTGCTAAGTACAATTACAATCAATTTTATTTTACCTAATTTAATAGTTTTTTCTTAATAATTCTGACTAATAATAGTTAATAAAAGCACTTTATCTTCATTTTTGTATTTAGTTAGCCAACCACCCAATAGTAGATAATGGAAGACAAGTAGCTCAATTATTTTACCATTTCTGTAATTTTTTATATTTTTTTATAGATAGAATAAAATCTATAATAAAAATAAATTGAATTCTTGTTGCATGGAAAATTCTATTTAATTGATAAAATGAATTTTTTTTTCTTCTCCAATTTCTTGTTAAACATATTGTTATAAAATTATTTTACTACATTTTTTTTTTTTAAATTAAATTTAATTTATTTATATATTTTTTGTTATAAAATTCCATTTAACTATGCACATTTTTATGAGAAAACATTTCACTCAGCTAACATAAAGAATTTAAAAATGTATTAAAATAAAAAAATAAAAACGCCTGTAAGGTTGATCTAAATGAATGAATTATCTTTAGCGGAAGTTTTAATATTATAAAACGAGAAACGACCAGAGTTACTAAAAGCTCAAACAAGTTTCTTTACCTTTTTTTTTTTTTTTTTTATTATAATTTTTGAAGCACTGAATACTAAAATAGTCAAGTTAAGTAAAGTAAAGTGAAAATAAAAAAGAATTGTTACAGCTTTCCGTTAGATAAAGTTTGAGTGTGATGCTTTTGGTAAATTGGATTGGGTGTTAAATTTCAATTCAAGCACTCCTATCTGCATACATTTTTATCCATGTTTAACGTCCGGTTGCATTTTTTTTTGTCCCCCTTTATTATTAAAAATGTATAAAAATCTAATAACGTAATAACCGATCCCAAATCACTAGTTTTTAATCAGTTTTTTTTTTCTATACTACACTTCTGTTCATTTATTTCTACGTAATTTCAGTTTTTTTTTTTTACTTGATGACTGAGTTGGTCTTTTTTCTTATTTGGTTTAACTACAAAAAAAAAAAAATTATGCAATGCAAATATAGTAAAAAATATTAAACATTTGCATTAAAATTAGAAATGAAAAACCAACATAATGTATAAAGTCAGCGATGCTATGCAGAGTACAAGAAAAAAAAAAATAATAATAAAAAACTTTGTAACGACAATCTGTGATAACAAAAGGAGCAAAAAATTAATGAAAAAAAGAAAAACGTTGATATGCAATTTAAATAATTAAAAATTTAAATAAAAAGTAATAAAGTGTTTAAAATTGAATTAGCAGCCAGGTCAACGAACAGGATTTTAATAATGAAAAATATTCTTTTATACAGCTTTTTCATACAAAAGCTATTTGTAAAGTTTTGTTTGTTTATTTTTTGTATAATAAGAATGATGATGGTTAATTTTGATGGTTTATTCTCCTCTCAATTATCTCGTTGAAACTAAAGGATGAAAAATCGTTTTTTTCTTTTTTATTATTATTAAAATTGCCTGGCTATTAACATACTAAAATATTAATTGAAATAGCTAAATTGTTTTAATATTTGACCTGATTATAAACTTACGTTTTTTTTGCTTTTTTTTTATTAATATTTTGTTTGAAAGGAAATCATTCTTTATAAACAACGAATGAATAAAGTGAAAGAAAATCGCAAATCCAACAAACACGAATAATTTTTTATTCATTTTCGTATTCAAATATTAATAAGAGAAATTATGTCACTTTAAAAGTCTTCTCCCCTTTTCATTTTTTTTTGAACGTGTGCGACTTGATTAAAACTTTTCGTTTTTCTTTTCTTTTCTTTTTGTTTTTTTTTTTTTTTTTTTTGTTTAATGCATGAAAAAGAAAAAACTTTATTGCAAATAAAACTGGAAAAAAAAAAAAAATTAATTAAAAAAAAAATAAAAAATGTTTGTAGAATTTATTGTTAAAATAAAACGAATCGTTTTTCGTGTCCTAATTCTGTGCATGCATACAAATTGTTGTATTTTTCATTTATTTTTTTCTTGTTTTTCTCTTATTTTTTCTTAATTAAAAATTGTTATCAATTTATTTTAATTATCGTTATTTTTATTGTTTTTGTTTATTGATTTTTCTGTAGTACATGAATTTTATTTTTAATTACATGGCTTTATGAATTTTCTGTGTTACAGTCGATAGAAGAATTTTCATTTTTTCTTTTTTACGGGAAATTGATTGAAACTGATATAAAACATAGTTACAAGTATATACTAGAAATATACCCATTTAATATATATTTTTTAAATTTTATTTTTACTTATTCTCATTACATACTTGATACGTGTGCTTTTGTTTAAAAAATCTTTTTTTCTTGAAATTGAAAAAGATTTTTATCAATAAATAATGTAAAACGAGATAGATCTTATCGTATCGACAATACTAGATAAACTTCATTCAATTTGACTTTTTAGAATAAGCATTTTCCTTTATGTTATTTTATTTTTATACAACGCTGGCATGTTGAAGTGTACACCCTTATATTAATTTTACTTTAAACCAAATTGTACAATTGAACATAGCAAAGAATTCTATGAAATTTAATAAAAAGCGATAATTAAACTTAGAATTAATTTAATAATACATAATTTTTTAGTTTTAAGTGTTATTTGAAGGTAAAATATTACACATGGATCAGAATCGGAAGATTACAAATGAATTTAAATTTTTTGATTTTAATTAAAAACGATTATAAACTTTTTTTCTCCTTATTCCTTATTATTTTCTTTTTTTTTGTTGGTCTGTAGTTTAATTAAATAATTGAAAAATGTTTTTTTTTTCCTTTTTTTATGAGAGTTTTATTATTATTTTAATTTTTTTTTTTTTTTTGATGGCAGATATTTATTAATTGTGGCTTAATTATTATAATTTCATTAGTTTTTCCTTTAATTTGATTTATTTTTTTTTTTGTATAAAGAATTCTCGTGATTACAGATAATCTGCATTAATAATCTTTACTTAATTACTTAAATCTTTTTTATAATCATATTGTAAAAAATTCTTGGTACAGCATACTATTTCCTCCCTACGTTGTCTAACCAAAAAATAATAGACTTTATTCTAATATATTTTTAATACAAAAAAAAAAAAGAGAAAAAACAACTAAAGCTTTAATTTCCTAGAATTGTCTCAGTTTAATTCCCAACAGTTTACTGTACTCTATAATATATTTTTGTTTTCCATTAAGTATTAACTTAAACAAACGAACGAACTAGAATATAACAACAAATAAAAAAAAAAGGAAAATTATTATGAAATACAAATATCTTTTCGTTTCTTTTTAATAAGTATTTTGTGTTGATGCATATATTAAAGCTTAAAGCTTAGGAGTTTTTTTTATTTTTTTCTTAAAGCAATATATGTTTTTTGTTAAGAAAATGGATTTACACGTAATGTTAGTTAAGAACATTGTTATATTACTTTAATTAAGTTTGTTGAGAATAACATTGTAATTATTAGAAATGGAAATTAATTATTTATTTCTAATAAAAATACATTTTTTTTTCTTTATTTCGTTTCTTTTAATTTAATTTTAAATTTTCTTTAAAGTTTTGCTATGTTTGATTAGATTTTTAATAAAATTATTAATTATAATTGTTGTAAGAAAATAATAGATTGTAACATAAGTAGGTGATGTTATTCGATCTATTATAGAAATTGCAAAGTATATACTTAATTAAAGCTGAATTTGTCGGTTTTACTAATTTTATTAGTTCTAATTGCATAGTGCTAAAACATTTTCAAATATAAATTAAACACTTGCTGGCATTTAACCAAAAAATAATTTTTTTTTCTCCTCTTTATTTGTTTTTAAAAGTCTAAAGATCAACTAGTGAAGAGTCTTACAATTAATTTTATTAATGCTTTATATATTTATTCAATCGGAGCGTTTAGTTTTAAGTTATAATTTTGTAATTATCTTAAATCGACGGAAAGCAAGCATTACATCAATTAAATTTTTTTTTTTTATTAATTTTTATTTATTTGGTTTCAAAAATAAAATAATTTTAAGACTATAAAAGCGACAACATTTAACGAAAACAAGCAACCTTATCACGCATTGATCAACTGATATTATCGTAAATTTTTACAGAATTTAAAATAACATTAAACTGAAGGATACAATTTTTTTTTATTTTTTTTTATTCTGTATAAATATTTATTCTACAATCTACAATCATATTTATCTGTTTATTTTTCTTTTAAATTTTATGCTTTTTTATTTTTATTTCTTTTTTTCTGTATAATTTTTGCTGTCATGCACATTGGCAGTTGTACAATATTCAAAATAATAATAATAATAAAAAACACATGAAATTTGCTGTAATAATATTGGCAAGGTTATAAGGATTTAGAATTCAGGTCATAAGGAATTTAGTCAATAATATATGATGGAACCCGCAAATAATGTTTTTGAATTAAACGATTTGTTTACGTTACATCCTTTCGAAAACATAATACGAATCCAATAAAAAATTGCATAAAAACAAATAAAGTTCTTGATTATTAAGTATTTCTCATTTATTTATTTTTTATATAACTCGAGTTTAACTTTTTTTTTTTTGAAGTAATTAACTGAACAGTAAAAAAGAAACTTTTTTCTTTACTTTTTTGTTTTAAAATTTTTATAAGGAAACACATAAACGGGTTTGTATTCACTTAACAACCGACCACAAATTTGTTAAACATAATAAATGGGTAAATTTTTTTTCTTACATTTTTTTTTTCTTTTTTTTTTTTGGGAAAATAAATTTTAAAAACTGTTTCTAAAGCTACCAAATAATCCAACAGAATACAAAACAAACCAAAAGGAGAAGGAAAAATTAAATGAGAAATTTTATCTTACCTAGTATAGACGAGTGTCTATATTAAATTCTCTTCTAATCCTTTAAAATTGCAACCGAAAATTGTTGAACCAAAGTGTTTTTAAAGCTTATGTTTTAAACTTTCCTGTTAACAATATTTACCTTACCACCTTGTATACTAATTGCTTTTATTTTTTATACATTTTTATGCATCCTTATCGTCTCGTTCTTTGGTGTAAAGAATCATTATTTTTTTTCTTCTTATATTATAACAACTTTTCGTAGAGCTTAAAAACACAATGCACTGTATCATCGAATTAACAAGCATGGTTTTACCATATGTTTGTTTTTTATATTAGTTTCTATGTAATTTTCATATTTTTCTTCTTTACTTGCATTTCTGTATAATTTTTGTTTTCTTTTTGCTGGTTTTAGGTATTGTTATAGTAACAATGTTAAATATTGAAGCGTGAAAGAGGTTATATATTATTCTATAAACAATATGTTGCTACTATCTAACAGCTAAACGATGAAAAGGTCTTTAATACTCTAATCACAAGTGCAAACAATTTCTTATTATTCTATACAATAAACAAACATACACATATTCCTATATTTACATTACTTGATTGTTTATTATAATATAACACTTTGTTTGTCCAGCTCGATTCTATAATAATCAGCTTTTGTCATATGTACTCAGCACATTTTATTCCTTTATTAAAAATACAACAAAAAAAAAAAACCGAAAGAGAAAAACTTTCTTTTTTTTTTTTTTTTTGTAATAATTATAATGAAAATATTAATTAGAAAACTGTAGCCAAATATTGATAAATAAAATTAATTGATTTACTAATTTGTGTTAGGACGTTGACTATATTAAATTAAATTAAATTTAATTTAATAAAAAAAAGCTTTAATGGACAAAAGGATAATATGCCAGAAGGTGACACGTTTTTTCGATTAAAACGGAAAACCGAAAAGTTTTTGATAATTTGAACCTTTTTTCTCATTTAATTAAAAAAAAAAATGAAAAATTCTAAGCGACATATTGATAACAAGATTTAATTCAAATCAATTATAAAGCAGTAAATGACAATTAAAAAAACACAAAAAAAAAAAAAATATTAAGTAAAATTTAATTAGTCAATGTTGAGGACGGAAAACTTTTTTAATAAATTATTTCGTAAAAAAAATTTTTTTTTTTTTTTTTACTTTCTCTTCTATTGTCCTTAATGAATAGGAAATTAATTAAAATAAAATTAAAAATGCGAAATGAAAGTTAATCTTCTTAATTTCTTTTTATTAAATTTCACTAAATATGCACACCTTTTGAAATGTTAAAATAATTTGAATTTGTTAAACTTAAAAGTCAAATAAATCACTTTAATTATAGAATTTTGATCAAAAGAGAAAAACAGTGTTCAAATGTGGTTAGGGTAATAAATATAAAAAAATCGAATTAAAATCTATCACAGTTGGTATGTTGGGAGGTACAAAAAACCGCTATAATTACGTGATTGGGGGGGTTTTTTCTTCCGTTAGTTTTTGCATTGTAGCCTGCGGTCCATACCTTATTTAATGACAATTAATGAAGATGAATTAAATATGTAAATCATTGAACAAAAAAAAATTAAAGGAGATGGAAATTTATTTTACTGATCCTTGCTTAGCTGATTATATTATATAAATGACAAATGGCTAAAACTGGATACATTTTACGAAAACTTTTGCTAAAATAGTTGATTCTTTTTTCACTGTGAATAATTTGTTGTAATTCAGTTATGCTAGTCATAGCTTTAGTCAAGCAATATAGGACGATAATAATTAAAACGTCGGAGAAACGCTAAATAATAAAATTTTTGACAGCTCTAAACATACGTGAATGACCGATGTATTTTATATTTTGGTTATCTCATAACTCCGATCGTGGAAATTAAAATAAAAACAAAAAATAAACTAGATAACAAACAGCTATTAATCAACCATTACCACATGCACTGATGATATAAAAGCTTAATCGCTTCACCCTTTTTTTTTTCTTTCTTTTTTTTTGCTTCATTAATTTTCACACAACAAAAAATGTGTATTAAAAAAAAACAAAAAAAAAAAAAAAAAAAAAACGCCCAATTTTATTGTTGGTTGAAATTTACAAAAATTAAATAAACAACAAAAAAGCAGCGGAAAATAAATGTTATAAAAATTTAACCAAAATTTTAAAGCAGCTACAAAGGTTAAATAAAAATAAAGACAAAACGAAAAACAATAAAACGCAGGTGTGTTGAAATGATTTTCACAGGTTAAACGTGTTAAATTTTTAGAATATTTTCACGCATTTAATGCAATCGTGCGTATCCCGTTTAGTCTTTTGTTCTTAATTTTTAACAGAAAATAAATAAAACAATAAAAAAAAAATTAATTTAAAAGATACATAAACAAAACAGAATTTGTCTACAAATGACAATAACAACAACAAACATATTATATTTATTGACAAGGTGTTGAGAAATTTAGAAAATTTTATTACAATTAATTAGAGAACTTTTTCAACGTTCATTTAAATGTGAAATAAAATACAAATAAATTGTATGTAACTGTATGTTATGTATAGAAAGTGTTTACCTATTTTATAATTTAATACAATTTTTAAGTGAATTAAATCTCTACACCTCACTATTGAAATAGAATTATAATATATGGTGAAATTGATAAGAAATTTTTATTATATAATTACAATATTATATATAGAGGAATGTTGTAATACATTCACATTGACTGTAAAATGATTATAGTTTTATAAATAAGCTCAAGTGGAGACGCCTGGTCGTTAAGGTGTGACTATTTTGTGCTGTGTGCATTTTTTTAATGAAATTTCTTTATTAATTTAATTATTCATTCGATATGCTGTTATTTTGTTCTGGAAAAAAATCATATATTTCTAACATTATAACTAATTTCATATAATCTAGAGTTAATTATGCTGATAAATTCTGATAAATAAAAAAATGGTATCACTGCTAGAAACATAAATTCCAAAATCCAGATAGAATTTAAATTCAAAATTAATTCACGTTTTATTTATTATTTTTTTGTTATCTAGGATTAATTTAAGCTTATATTATTATTATTATTAAATATGAATTAATAATGAGTAAATATTGAATAATAATTGTTATATTGAAGCGCACTATGTAATAATTTTATTTTATTTTTGCATTTAAGAATATTATGTTTTGCTTATTTATGTGAATAAATCAAATGAATTGAAGCATTTAAATAGATATTTGACTATAATAATAATTATTATTATTATGTTATGTTATGAAAGTTTATATTTTAATATAAAAACAACATTATTAGCACCTGTTTTAGTTGATTTGCTATAATACTAAAAAAAAAAAAAAAATCGCGTGTATCAATGTCGTAACACTTTATCACACAAATATAAATTAAAACAACGACAAAAAAAAGCTTTATTATAACATTATGATAACAAGCTAGTTGTTTTTATTAAAAAGTATAAAAAAAAAGAATATATTTGTCTTATCTCGTTGTTTTTTTTTTATGTGTACGATTTTTATCGTGATGTCAAATTGAGATGAAACTGATAACAGCATAATGCTTTGTACATGACTTGTAAATTATTAATATTGATGTTTTTGCTTGATAATTGAATCCTTTTGATTAAAAATAGTTTATTTTACTATTAACGTTGAATAGGTTTTTCTAGGCAAAATAATATTCCGTGTTATCTCCACTCCACTCCATGTACAAATGTTATAATTTATATATATTTGTTGTTAAATAATTTTTTTTTGTCTTCCCTTTTATTATCCTTTATTTTATGTATGTTAACATGTGAATGTTGCATATACATTCTGTAGCATTTATTTCTATGAAAATGAATTATACTGTATGACTTGAAGTAAATTTTATTGATCTATATAAAATTTATGATGTTCTTACTCCTGTTAACGTTAAGGGAAAATAATAAAAGTACTAAAGGGCAACGATGATACGTATTACAAAGTATGGACACATCAAAATCTTGAATATATCTTTCATATAAATGCTAGCTAAAAACAAGATAATACATCTCATACCCGAAAAAATAAAAAAAAATATTTTTTTTCTTTTTCTTATTTCGTCTTTTATTAAATAACTTGACGATGCTGCTGTGTCGTCATATTTTTATAGATATTATTTTTATTTTATTTTTTTCTATCAACTCATATAAATTATTATGAAGTAAAACTCCGCCTGAGTAACTTTTGGAATATATATATATATATTTTTTTTCTTTATATTTATCAGCAAAATAAAAGTAGAAGAAACAGAAAAAGAAGAGACAAATTTATTATTATTTTTCGTCTTTATTTTATTACAAATTATATTTACTTAATAAAATTTGTATTAATATTTATCTGTCATTGTGTTTGTGTGGATCGGTGACAAAAAAAATTATTATTATTATTTGTTGCACCGTTAATTCCCCTTTTCATTTTATTTTCTTCGTTTATTAATGTCATTTACAGACGAAATTATTTAATAAACTAGTTAGCTAATCAAAACTTTTAAATTCTGCGAAGCGTTTTAACTTTAGAGGCAAAAAAAAAAAAAATAATAAAAAACTTCATTAAATTATCTTAATAGTTTCCTTGGAATATAGATTTGTTTTCCCACATTTTCTATAGTTTTAGGAAATAAATTTAAAAAATATTTTTCTATTAATGAATAACGAAAAACTTTTTCATTATTTCATATATTTTTTTTTTATCAATATAATTTCATTATGTTTATTAATATAAGGGTGAAATGATAAAATCTAATCAGTTTGTAAACCGAAAATAGATTTTCATAAAAAAAAAAAAAAAAAAAAAAAACGAACAAATTTATTAATAAAAATGAGAGTAAAAATTAATAACTCGTCTGATGTAATGTGACAAAATGATTTTTATCTTGCTGGTTGTTGTCATCATAATCATTATAACTAGTAGCACTGTATCAAAATTATTCCAAGTTAGATTCTCCTTGATAAGGGATGACACAGTAGAAATAGATTTTTTCTTTTTTTTTCGTTTCGTTTCGTTTTGTTTTCTTTTGTGAAAAAATAAGTAAATAAAAAATAAATCATCGATCGTGTCTGTTTTGGTAGTAGATTACTACTCGCATCAATGTGATATCCAAGGTAGATTATTTCTCTTTGTTTTTGATCTGAATACAACTCATTCCAGTATAATAATAGAAAATAAATAAATAAATAAATAATAATGAAAAAGAAGGAGAGAAAAGAATAAAAAAGAAAAAACGCGACATTGACAACGGCGGTTGTATTGTATAAGCGAAATAAGTTTATAACACTTCGACAGTATAGAAGAGCATAATAACATAAAATAAAATCATGCACAGGCACACGATTTACTCTAACGAGTAATATAATCAACGAATAAAAATACAAGATAAAAACAGCGCACAAAAAGCTTTTCTATGTAAAAAAAAAAAATAACAGTAATAATAAAATGCGTATAAAATCGTTACACTTTACGTTTTTTAATACAGAACGAGCTTTTGTATAAAACAAAAAAAAGTTTAAAGACAAAAAATCACACAGAAAAAATAATTTTTTTGTGAAAACACTGAGCCATGCAAAATGTAAAGACAAAATGAACAAAAGGTTTACAAAATGAAACTAATCTAAAACTTAAAATGATAATAAAGTCAGCGCTTTACAAACTAGGTAGCCGTAGTTAAGTTTTGTTAAATAATAAAATTACTACACGAGTTACAAACGAAAGAATTCCAAAATGCAACCCAACCTGCTGTTGTTTGATTTAATTTTCAGTGCACATACCAGCGACGGTTGTAATCTCAGTTTACAATGTTGGGTATAATTGAAATGGACGCTGCTATGACTTTTTTTTTTTTTTCTTTAATTTTTAACTTTTAAAGTTTCTTCAGCTGGGGATACAAAATTGCTAATAGCGATTCCTTTCTTTTTTTGCAAATTGAATTAAAGTATAAAAACCAACGAAAGTTAGACGACTGGAAAAAATACAATAAATTAAAAGTAAACTTGCAAGAAAAGTTGAAAGAAAAAAAAAGGGGAATGAAACTGTGACTCACTTTTCTAGATTTTATAATCTTTAGAGTAGGCAAACAGTGTGTGCATAATGTGAACAAGTTTCAGTGGATTCTATTTAGTTTTTTTTTTTCTCATTTTTTTTTTTTAAGCGGAAAATTAGAAAACTTTTAAGCCTGCCATACGACAAAATTTTTTGCGATTTTTTTTTTAAACTGGTTAACAGAATAAATGATTTGGACACATGATAATAAAAAATAAAAATACAAAATCTTTGTACACTACAGGCTCTTCACTACAGGCGTCGCCCATTTAAAATTCCAATCAACTAAAACTTCTGCATACAATTTTTTTTTTACTTTTATTTTTATTTTAAATAAAATAAAAATAATTATTCTAGAGATGGAAAACGAAAAATTAAAAAAAATAAATTGTATAGATAGCTAGAAGCTAACTATTTTATTGGATTTTTTATATTGTAACGAGAAAGCTCGTTAAAAATTCATTTTTCATATTCTGTATAATTTGTGTGTGTGCGTGAAATTGTTTGTGACTTTAAAATGGACCAAAAAAAACTTTGTTACAGCGTATAAAAGCTTTAAAATAAACAGAACGGTGATGATTATATTTAGAAAAAACGGTTATCTAAAAAGTCAAGATGGGCGTATATAGAATAGCGTCTAATAATCGTTTTTTGCTAGAAGACTAAAAACCATTGTAAGCCTGCGACAATAAATATTTACTTGATCCTTACTCTTTTTTTTCTTTATTCGTTGTGTGCTTTTATTACTGCGAATTTTTTTTTTTTTTTTTTCTAATCAAAAAATTATACCAAACACCATGGAAAATAATAGAAAAAAAAATTTTTTTTTTTTTTCTTAAAAACAATGAATAAATTTTGGCTACTTTTCAACATTTCAAGTTCATCACACTCACTGATCTTATTCATTACTAAATAATAATATGAGAAATATAAAAGAAAATCTGTAGATAGTATAAAAGCGTCCCTATATCAAAACACGATAATCATTTTATTCGTTATTCTTATGACACAGTGGCGATAGTAGGAGCAACAGCAGAATAAAAACCAACAAAAGAAATATTCTGCAGGAAAAAAAAATGGTTTTAAAGGGGACAAATAGTTGTAAATCAAATTAATCGGAGTGATATATGATTTTTATGTTGTTTTTATGCTGATATTCACTATTTTATTTATTGTTAGAAATATTTATTGTATTTAATGTGATAAAAATGTAAAAAAAAAAGTATTCTTTTTTATTTATCAATAGAAGAAATAAATTATGATGCGTGAGATTTTTAAGGGAAGTTTTTCTGTCTGCGTAGTGCAGAGAAACTGTAGCGAAATTAAATTCCCTCGTGACGTGTCCAGTACACTGCGTTGTGTCATAGCTGATGATTTTATTCATCTAGATTTATTGATTAAAAATTATATTTGTAGTAAAGTTCATAAACTCACTTTATAAGTGGTTCTGTTTGTTTTAAAAATAGTTAACTTCGTGAATGCAGTGGATAAGCTTTTTTTTTTTTCTTTCATTTCAAATGACAACTGCAAAAACTATTTAATGTCTCAAATAGAAGAAGAAAAAAATTATCCAAGATATTTAAGCCGAGATACGCTCAACCGTCCTTATTATTTTATTTTTTTTTTATATAATTTACTTTGGATAACTTTTTTACAATTTATTTTTCTTTGATAAAAAATTAAAAGTTTTCCTCTGATTTTCCTGCCATTTTTCGTTTGTTTTTTTTTTTTTTTTTTTTCATTTTCTTTTAATGAAATATAAAAGTCAAATAAATGCATTAACTATAAAGTAGGATATTTAACTTATTCCTTAAAACTTTTTTGTTTTATTCCTCACTTAAAAATACTTAATTTTAGTTTAAAAAAAAATTTCTCACAATTTATTGCAAATTTTCTTTATTATTATTTCCCTTTCACCACGCCTACGCGTCATTTGAAAAGTAGAAAGCAGTAAAACTTTCAAAGAAAATCATCAATTTTTATGACAGTGAAAAAGTTTGTTTTTTTTTTTTCTTTTTTGTTCCCATTGTTTTAACGAAAACAAAACTGGAATTTAAATTCGTGGTTGACCTACATTCCTGCAAAAGGAAAGATAAGAAATTATTATTTCCTTGTTAGTAATAAAAAAAAAAAAAAAACGGAAATAAAAGATGAAAATAATAAAAAATAAATTCTATAAATACAATACCTAGACTTGCCAATCATTAAAATCAATAATAAAAATTATCAAATAAATAAAAATCATTGGAGAGATTAGGAGCTTTTTTTTTTTTGACACATTTTTGCCTTTTGCATTAAAAATGTTTTGATTGAACAAACACATAAATAATAATAATAATAATTTGTATTATTTGCACGCGTAAACTTTAGGCAATTTATTTGATTGTTTCCATTCATAAGAGATTTAAATTTCAATTTCAATTTCAATTTTTTTGTATGTAAATTTAATTACATCAATGTCATTGGAGATTTTTTATTTATTTATTTATTTTCTTTGCTACTTGCTAAATGGAATATCGTGTGCCTTTTTACCTTTCTACCTTTCTATTTTATTAATATTATTGCCAGTATTGTTGCTGTTCTGTTATTTATACGCGAAAATATCATACAAAAAAAAAAAAAAATTAATAAAAAAATAATAAATAAATTATTCTGCACAACATGTGCGTTAAAATAAATATAAAATAATCTAAAGTGACATAAATATTATTATATATTTTTTTTTTCACTTCTCCACTGTTTTATGAATTATGGAAAATTATTTTTATTATTTTTTTTTTTTTTTGTATATTGAATTACAAATGGCTTTATATAAAAATTTTTTTTTTTTTATTAATTTAAAATATAATCTTTTTTTTTTTTTATTCCCTTTTAAAGAATTTATCTGTGTGTTTAGTTCCTTTATTGAATTTTATAAATAATTTTTGAAATGAAAAGAAATCGGAATTTATGCTTTTCAACGTCTTCTCTATGTTTTAGATTTAGTAAAATAAATAAATAAAAATTTGTTACAATATGGGTCGATGTTTATCTATTTCTTTGAGATTGCAGTTTGGAAGGTTAAGGAATAAAAACAAAAAAGCTTTTTATGGCTATAAAAAGGATAAGGGATTTTTCTGCTGCTTTTTTTTTTTTCTTCTTCTTTTCAATATACGAATAGTGGTTGTTTTTTTTTTTTTTTTTATTCATAGAATAAAATATATAAAAATACTGATAAAACGTTTCTTTCTATATAAACAATAGATGGAATACTTTGTTGTTGTTGTTGTTTTTTTTTTATAAAAAAAAAGATAGATTGACTTTGAATGTGGAATATTGTATAAAAGGTTAGGCACAACAACGAAGACTATTTAATATTACTTTTTTATCGACTATGGAAAATTTTAGTTTATAGTTTTAAACTCTGATAAAGGCTCGAGCTTAATTGCAGACAGTTAAATATATTGAGCAATATGTCGACAATTTAAATAGTGTTAGCATATGTCAACACGCATTAATTATTATCGTTGTTATCCGCATTTACAGCAAATCAATAATCAAAAACTACAATTGAATTGTTATTATAGGATAAAACTTAAGTTTTGTGCTCTTTGTTAAAGTTACATTGGGCATTAACCTATGAACTTTACAACGGCTCAGTAAAACTTAATTTAATTTTTTTTTTTTTCAATTCTCCATAAATTCCACGAAATTAATTAAAATAAATTAAATCAGTTGAATTTCAATCAAGTGCTTTGTAATTATTTACCAAAAAGATGTAAAATGTGCATGGAAAATCATTGTAAAAACAACAAAAAAAAAATAAAAAATTTAATTTAATTATAAACTTAATAAACTAGAGCATAATACAACCAAACATAAAGCATAAAACATAAAACATTGGTGTTAATAATAAAAAGTCTTCTTGTTTAAAGTTTATTGTTATTATTTAAATGAAAATATTTAAGAGCTACGAAATAATGTAAACAAACAATAAAATTGCTTCACTACATGCACATTCAAATAAAGTTTCTTTTCTGTTTTAAGGAAACAATAAGATTCTCCATAAAATTGTTTAAGTAACAACATGAATTGTTTGTTGTTATTTAAATAAGAAAGCAGATTTGTTTTGTTGGATAAACATCGTACAGTTGTAGAAGAATTTATTCTCTTTAACTAGAAAAATATTTCTAATAAAGAATAAATAATAGAAAAACTTATTTTCATCATACATGTCCATATATAATTATATTTCATTTTGAAAATTTTGTTATTCATTAAAGTTTGTAAAAAAAAAGAAGAGAAAAAACCGCAGAAAAACATAAATAAAAACGGAAATAAAAAATTGTTCACAGTATTATCGTCTTTAATGATCTTTGACACTTGACAATATGCATAGCCGGAAATAACCATTAAAATGAGTAACAAATACAGCATTAATATTTTATAAACTATGGTACGTAAGGGTGATTTTGTTAAACAATCTCTTTTTGCATTTATTTATATACGAATATAAAAAAAAAAAAAATAATTAAATGTTTTCTTCTCTGTTTTATTGTTATTGAAACATAAAATCCAATTTTTTATTATGTTTATTTATTCCGCTTCCGGAATTCCGTTCAGATTAAGTAAATACAATACTGTCTGATAGTATTTACTCCTTAAGGGTGTATTTTTTTTTATTTTTCATTTTTTTTTCGGTTTCTAAAGAATTTCCTAAGATTTTTAGAGCGACATTATTGAATTTTGTTTTTGTCGATAAGTATATATGTATGTGGTTATTGTATGTATTTTCTATTGTGTTATATTTGTCAGCTAAGTAAAGGCTATTATAGAAATTTATATTAGACACTATTGATGAGTCTTACAGCTATAATAAATCCTATCATTTTGTCCAGAGATTTCTCTTCTTTATTTTTTTTTTTTTTTACTTTACTTTTGCTATATAAATAATTGTTGTTTAGTTTAGTTCTGGTTCGGTCTCTTCATATTTTTTTTTTTATAGAATGGCTAAAGAAAGATTTATCATTTTGTATTTATGCTTTAGTACCTTTCTCCACTGCTATCATCCACATATTAAAAAGGGGGAAGAAAAAATAAATATTAATAATAATAATAATAATAATAAAAAGCTGTCTATCTGTCTGGATTGTCTGTTGCAGACGAAAATAAAATTAAGAAAAGCTCAAATAAATATTTAATAAAATAAAATGAAAAACGATTTCCTTATGGATCAACATTTTTTTTCACTTTTTTAATTTATTACCCTTTTTCTGGTGTAAACTGATAGCGGAATTTTTTTCTTTTTTAAATTATCCACTTAGTCGTCGGACTGAATAATTTTTCTTTTTCTGTTTTAATTTTTTTTATTTAAATCTTTAAGAATTCTCACCCTTAATTATTCAACAATTATTTCAATTACCTTGAAGCACACTTTACACGTGTTTTGATGTAGAAATTTGTTAAACAATTTCTGTTTTTTACCATTTTAATGGTAAAAGTGTTTTACTTTTTCATGTTAATTTTATGTGTGACAAACACAAACGTGCACATAATCTAATAGAATAATTTGGGTAATCAGCTTGTATGTGATTTGTTTGTTTGTAAGCTGAGTATTAATCACAGTATAAATGGTAGTAAAAAAAAAAAAATTTTTTTTTTATATTTTCTTGCAGTAGTAAAGCATCTAAACGCCATAAGTATACTAATCGAGTACATCTCTCTACACATTATGCTGTTGGGGTTACATGAAAATAGTAATAAATAAGTATAAACAAAAAAAAAATTGCTAAATATTTTATTTTGAAAGCACCCTAACAAGAATTTATACATGCGTATAATTAAAGATGCCTTCAACGTTTATCTGTTGTAAATTCTAGATATTTTTTCTTTTTTTTTTTTTTTTTTATTCCAACCTCCCTTTTTCTATGTGTAATTTTTATAAAATATTTATTTTGTAAACGAATAATATTACAGATTTACATATGCGTGTTTATTGTGATGTAAAGTGTTTTTCATTTAATACTTTTCTACCTGTTTTTTTGCGTTTTTTACATTTTTACATTTTTTTAAACAGAAATATGAAACATTATTTTTGAACTAATTTGTTGTTTCTGTTATTAATGCCAAGGGAACATAAATAATCAATTATTTAATGTAAAAATTTATAAGAAAAGTTATAAAATAAACATCTTGTTATTTTTCAATTTTATTTTACATTATTATTGTTGTTATTAAATTCAATAAATCAAAAGAAGCCAACCAATAAGTAAACAAATTTTTCCGATTCATCTTTTTCCTAGGAATAAAACTAAAGAAAAAAAAAGAAAATTAAAAGGCAAAGGAAAACTAATAAAAGGAATTGATTCATTTTTCAAAAGTGAAGATTTTTCATACAAATTTTTGACAAGGGATGATAGAAATAAGCAAAAATAATAATAAAAATAAAAAGAAAAAATTCAAGAAAATGTCTTAAACGAAGTAAAATTTCATTTTTTTATTTGTATGTTTTGTTCTTTGGTTTCTATTTGTTATCCTTGAATAAGGATTGAAAAAGGCATTGTTGTATATACACCGGATATCCGTTTCTGATTTAAGGGGCGATGTTTGTGGTTCTTAAATATTTTACCAACTCTGTTTATCCGTTTTTAAAGCTTAGTCTTCAGACAAGCAAACAACAAGCAAAAAAAAAACAAAATATAAAATAAAATTATTGACGCCCAACAATGACTGTTTTATTGTTCTGTTGCTGATGGTTTTCTTTTTATGTTATACAAAAAGAAAAAAAAATACAACGAAAACCATAAAAGCTTATAGTTTTTACCTTACCATATCACAAGGAAACAGTTTAGAATTATTTTATTTCTCTGTTTCTGGTATTTCCGTAAAATTTCAACCAATAATTTGCTTCTTTTTTCATTTTATTTATTTTTTTGTGTAAATTTTACTCATGTTAAATGCCATCATGTCCTTTTTGTTGGCCTTTAATAGGAGTAAAATAATAATAATAATAAAAAAAAAAACTAAATCTTTTCTTTTTATTATTTGATAGTTATTGTAATGATCTATTAACTTTATTACAAACATTTACATATGGTAAAAGTTATACAAAATAACGATAAAAATATAAAAAAAAAAAAAAAACACTGGAAAATGAATGAAAATTACTTAAGTGGGAGTAATATAACGTGAAAGCCTTATGCTTAATGTCAAATATTTATTATTGAAAAAGGTAAAAAAAAAAAACCAAAAAGAAAGATCGAAAGAAATATTAAAGCGTAAGCTTTTGGCGTATGATATTAAATTAAATGAAATAATAAAGGATATAAAAGAGAAGTGAATACGAAAAAAAATATATATATAAAAATTATTATTACTTTTATAAAAGAAACAATCTATAAGCACATGAAAAATAAAAGCTTTTTATGTATGTTTATAAGAAAATAACAAGAAAAATTTATGTAAAAACTCGCAAAAAATATATATATATGTATATATATTTTCTAGTTAATTTAATTTTTTTTTCTATAATAAATATTTACGATTATTGAATATAATTAAATATGTCATGAACAGATAAAACTAATTTTTTTTTTATATATCATATTATTATTATATTTATTTTCTTTTATATCACTCAAGACGGTAGCAGGTGTATTATAGAATATTAAAGATGAAAACAAACAACAACAAAAAACCGTATAAACAGGGAATAAAACATTAAATATTACGTTTTTACTAGCTGAATATGAAAAAAAAAAAAAATCTTACAAATATTTTCTTCTGGAAAATATATATTTAAAAATAGCAGATATTAATTTTTTTGATTATTGAAAATAAATAAAAAAATAATGGAGATAATTTAAAGGAAACGATTTCTACAAGGTTTCCTTTAAAAAGCACAAAATCATTTAATTTTAGAAATAGCAATGACATAGTTAAAATGATTGGTATTGAGTTTTTGTGTGCTTTTAAAATAGTTTCGTTTTTTTTTTTTAATATTTTTACGACAGTCTAGACACGACTATGTTAATTTAGAAAATGAAAAAAGTTTCATTTATTCTGTACTTTGCATCAAATTTTAATATAAAATTTAATATGTTTACTATTTATAATTTAATTTTTAATAGATTCATAATAAAATGTCGTTTTAATCCTTTTCGGTTAAAGTGTTAATAATGCACGTTTGAAGAGGTATTTCCATGTTTATATTCAAATGCATAAAATCCTTTCGATTAATTTTTACATTTGGTTTATCTTGAATTATATAATAGTAAAAATAAATAAATAAAACATTTTTCTGTATTTTATAATGAAAATTATCATATATAAATAATTTATTATACTTAAAGCCAAATATATTGTCTGCTTATTATAAAAATAAATAATATTTAATAACAAGAATGTGTTCATAGTACCAATAAAAATTTTTGTAAATAAATAAAAAAAAAAAATAAAAAATAAGAGGAAATACCAAGAAATAGCATATCAAAGTTTTTAACACACAAAAATCAACAGCATATCAACAAATAAAAATGTATGTTTAACCAATTTTCGTTTTTTCTTTATCTCCTTCGTTATATATTCGTAGTGGCAGTGTTTGTTTACTAGAAAAGGGTTTTACCATCTCAACAAAAGGAATGTTTTTAGCCAAAAAAAAGGCAACTAAAGTAAATTTCACCATTTCCTAGAAAACCAAAAATTATTGGTAAATAAAAGTCAAAAGGGTGACTAGAAATGTATTTTTTTTTTAACCCACTATTCTCATGCGTTTTGTGGGGTTTCTCTCCTTTTTGTTTTCGATGTGACAACGAAGCTGGAAAGTTTATGTTCATTTTATACATATTTTGCTTCACTATATTGTATGTCGTACAAAATTTATATTGATATCGATGATAATGGGCATGAAATCGGGTGGTAGTGGTTGTTAAAAAATATAAAATGAACGCGCAAAATAAACATGTGTGTTGTGTAGATTGAAAGTTATTTTTATTGAAACTTTATCCTATATGCATATTTTATCAATTTTTATACCATTCTTACTTCTTTACAGTAGAAAATGTAATATTTTGTTTTTTTTTTTGTTTTTTTTTTTTTATTATTTATACGATTTGAGTGAAAATACTGAATTTTCTACTTCGTCTTCTACTTGTTTTTTTTTTACTTTAATATTCTTGCATAAAAGCCAAAAACGAAAATAATTTTGTTTATATTCGTTCAACCAAAATAATAATAATAATAATAATAATAATCGATGAAAATTGATTATTATGGATTTTTAATAATAAATAATAAAATAAAAAAAAAAAAATAATAAAAAATTTATTTGTTTTTTTTTTTTTTTTAACCATTTTATGTATTCAGATGGCATTTTTCATCATATGAATAATATTATCTTAAGTCACTCTAAAAAAAAAAAATTCAATATAAGTCGAATAGTTTTTCTTATAACTAAGTTTTAAGAGAGAAAACAAATTATATGCTTTGGATAATTTAGTTTCGACACAACACCAGACTTTTTCTTTTCATTTCTTTTGAACTTTAAAGACTTGTCTGCAATAAGGTCAGTTCCTTGCCTTTTAAATTTGTTTGTATATTCTTTGCGTATTTTTTTTTTCGTTTTTGTAAATCTTTAAGAAGATCATTTCTGCTCTTTAGTTTGTTAATACTTTTGTTGTACACAGTATATCACGGACAGTACTGTATATAAGACCCTTTTAACGTTTTGTACATTTTTCAATGTAAATGTCTGCATCTAGACAATACACAATGATTTATTATTATTATCCAAAAGAAATATTCTTCTTAGTTTATTTATTTGTCATCATTAAAATGTATTTAATTGTACAGAAACAGCAACAATAAAAAAAAAAGCTCATAAATTACTAACGCAACTGATAACTTACAAATTAATCGTTTACCCCTGTACTTATCGCAAAGCATCAACTATTGGAAAGATTTTTTTTCTAAGAAAATGGGGAGAAAATACTAAAAAGTTTTCAGATGAATAATCTTGCTTCTAGTATTCAATCATTTTATTTTACTACATTTTGGCAAATAAATAAATTTCAATAATAAAAATAAAAAAATATATTACGACACATTTTTGTCTCATACTTATTTATTCATATTAAAAATAAAATTAATTTTTTTCATTTTTCTCATTTCTAGGTTAGCAACGATCATCATTTTACAACAGTGAAAAGCGAAAGGAATTTATTTCAAAATGTAAGTTTATAGTTAAATAAAATATTAATTTTATAACTTATTTTCCGTATGTATAAAATATTTGTTTTTGTTTTAATAAGTAAAAATAGGAAAAAAAAAATATTTCTTTTCTTTTTTTTTGATAAGGAAAATCGTTAAAAGTGAGCTCCTTAAAATTTAAGTACTTTGTCATTCCCTTGAAAATGATTTAATTTGATGTTTTTCATCGTTTTTATTCCTTATTATTAAATTTTGTTTTTACTTTTTTATATATATATTTTTTTTTATCAACGTTTTATAATCGTCATGAAATTTGTATTTTGTAAAAGCTGAAAATAAGCTTCTTTTTTCTCTCTATTTTGTCACTTCTATTATGTTTGCCCTTTTTTATGTGATTGTGGCAATTATTTATATAAATTACGTTTTCTATGTACAATCAAATATATAATAATATAATAAGAAAGAAATCATTTAGAAATCGTAATTGAAATAAATTCAATTCACAAAATATAGAAAATTTATTAAAAATCTATATAAAAAAAAAAGCTTCATCTTTTTCTTGCTTCCTATGAAATGTCATAAAAAAATTTTTTTTTTTATCGTTTATTTTCCCTTTATTGTTAAATTTGTGTTTTTTTTTTTACAAAGCATAATTTTCATTTTTTTATAAAAGTTTTTTATATAAAAGTAAAAAAAAAAAAACATATTAAAAGCTGCCATTACAAACTGCCTAACAAAAAAAAAAATTATAAAACAGAAAAATTCCTTACCGGATCCCTTACGTTTTTACATCTTTTTATGATCTTTTAATGTTCAAATTCTTACACTTTTTTATTTTTTAATAATTAATGAATTTATTTAACTGATTTATGAAAAGTTTTCTACTCGTTTATTCATTATTATTATTAATATATTGCTTAAAAAAAGCTTAAACATTTTATTATTAACATTATTATAATTTCAGCTACGTAAACATATTTTTTTTTTATATAATTTTCCCATAAACTTTCAAGCTTTTGGATTCGTTTGAGGTATTCGTTTTTTTTTTTTTTTTTTTTTATTTTAATTAGTAAAACTTTTTTTAATGTGCCAAAAAAAAAAAGGATTAAATTGTAGCTTGAACAGATTTTTCTCTAGAAATTTAATTATGCAGTTTTATGTGGCTTTTCAAATGATTATTCGAGTGATATCAATCATTAATTATATGAAAAAAAAAATATTGTTATGAAATGTTAGACTAAAAATCTGTTTTAAATATCAAATCCTTGTGCGATACTTTCGCAGGATACTAGTATACATATTTTTAAATAAAGATATCAATTAAATAAAATTGTCCTTTATCTATTTAAGATTTTTATAACAATTATAAGTGTAGAGTGAAATTTATTTTTCATTCTTTAAACAAGTCGAGTGTTAATTAATTTAATTAAATATAATTTAATGAGTGATACTTATTTACTTAGTTTTTTTTTTATTATTTTTTTTTGTTTATAATCACATTTACTAAACTAGTTAGGTAAAACATTTAAAATAAAAAAGTGTTTAATAACTACATTTAATATTTTTATCATTTCTTTTTTTTAATAAACTTTGCAGCGTTAATGCTATAATGTTGCTGAATGGAGTTTTTTATATATATATATATCATTGCAGTGAAGTACTGTGTCGCGAATTTTTAATTGAAACTATGTCAGATTGTTTTTCCTTTAGCTGTTTTTATGTACTTGATAAATTATAGTGGTGACAGATAATCTATTTTATTACTTAGAAACCTCTACTTTATATATTTTTATTTATTATAATTATTGACAGGAATTATATTATGGCAGAGGTATGTTCAATAGCAATTATATGAAATATTTTCCTTTAATCAATACCAATTATAGCGTGATCTTCTATTCATAAAACATATTAACAATCTGAAAAGCTACAATGTTTTCTCTGTAAAATCCTTTTTAACCACAAAATATACTCATTTAAGCGTTATAGTTAAAAGCCAATATTTGTATTCCATGTAATATTTTTAAATAATTTTAATATTCATTTTAAAAAAGGATATTTATACCGGAATTAGTATTAACACAACGTCACTGCTTTATAATTACCTCACCAAACAGTTTAAACTTTGTATTTTTCAATTTTATGTATTCAACTTTTATTGAAGTAATTATTAAAAAAAAAAACACAAAAAACAATCTCTTTAAATATGTTTATTAATGTAATTTAATTAAATTAATAATGACACATAAGTGCTTAGTTTTAAACATTTATTTTAAGTTGTTTTACTAGTTTAAGCTTTTATTAACAACATTATATTAAATACTTACATAAAAAAAAAATTTATGCTCATGTTATGTTAGCAAGCATTGTTATCAAGCATTATAGTATTTTTTTTTAAAATGTTTTATTAATAAAATAAATATAGATCTAGGTGTGTGCTTGAAGCTTATAAGAAAAGCTTACACATTTTTCATTTTATTTATTTTTTTTTTTTTTGTAATATAAAAATTTTATTTTATTTTATGAAAAGTCTTTTTAAATATAATTTTCTGTTGTTTCACTTGTGCTTTTCCTGCTACTTGCTGCTTTTATTAAGTGGATTTCGGTGTAAAAATAAAAAAAAAAAACGGCAAAAAATTTAAGCATGTGTTTTGGATTTTTTTTTTCGTTCTTCTTAATTTTTTTTTAGTTTTTCTTTACCTTCTTATTTATTTATTTTATAAGGGAAAAAATCTGACGTGAAATTTTACCCTCCTCTTTACAATGGTAAAAGCTTTTTTCGTTATTGTTGCTGTTGTTGTTGTTACTCTTTACGATAGATGATTTACCAAAGGAACATATGCCTATATCTGAACAGATGAAGATTAAAATGTGTGAGTGAAGCAAACGAGAAAACTAAAAAACCAACGACGAAGAAAAATCTAAAATAAATGTAAAGAAAATTGAACGAAAAATGATTTATGATTTTGTTGGTATCGTTGAGTGTGAATCAAATGATGTTAGTGAAAAAAAAAACTGAATTCTGCCAGATACATTTTTGTTCTTCATTCTTCTATATCGTCTGTATAGTAAAACGTTTCTGTAACATCATTTACCTTACTAAAAAGTAAAAATAAAAATCATTTTACGTATATGACGCACATGTATTTACAACATAGAATACATTTCCTGTCTAAATATTGTGTTCATAACATAGCATAAACAAGTTATTTTATATTTGTACAACTTGTCAATAAAGAAAAAAAGAAAATTAAAATATAAAAACAAAAAATAATAAATTGTGTATTGGTTTTGTTATGGTTTTCTTTTCTTTTTTTTTATTATGAAAAGGGTCAATATAGGGAATAACTCGTTCCAGTTATCCACGTATGTACATATTTTGTCATAATGAAAAATGAGCTTTGTTGTAACACATAACGTGTTAGTCTTATGCTTTTTCTCTATAACTGTCAATCAACAAATGAAAAATTTCATACTATGTCTATAGAGACTATCAGAAATTATCTGTTTAGTTATTATTCTTTGTGCTTTTGAAAGTACACAAATCTTAAGAATTTTGTAACCGGATCTATTATTTTATTAACTATTTTTTTTTGTAAATGGTTTTTCTGACAATCACAATTAGATTTGTTTGCATTTATTTTATAAGAAAATATTTTCCAGAATATCTTGAAATTTAATACATAAAAATCTTGTGGTACTAGATAGAATAGAGTTTGTTCTCAGATAAAATCTACAAACAAATACAAAAGAAAAATTGATTATTCAGGTATCACAAATACCATTTTGTTAGCATATTCGCCTTTGTATTTCTAGACAATTATGATGCGGATAATTATTTATTGATAAACAACAGAATAAAGTAAAATTAACTTAACTTTTCTAGATTTTTCTATATGAAAATAAACTTTTATTACAAAAGTGAACTTGTTTTCGAAATACAATTTTTTTTTTGTTTTTAAAACAAAAATTTGCTTACAAAATTTTTGTTTACGTAACAGGGTTGTTCATTATTATTTATTTACTTTATAACAACCGTTTTTTTTTTTTTTTCTTTTCTCTTTTTTTTTTTTTATAGTTTTTCATATTAATATTTATGATTATGATAATCATAATCATAAAGCATTAACATAAACAATAACAATACAGAAGGGGTTGTGTATTATTAAAATATTTTCTTCATCCTCTTTTATTATTTTTTTTTTTTTATTATTATTTTTAAACAGCGCATGCAATAATTATAATAATAAACAGCGTAAGTTGGTGAAATTCTAAAAATGAAAAAATTAATTAAATAAAGCAAATCTTACAGATTTCCGCAAATTTAATTTATACACATAAAATTTTATGCTTTGAACTTACAGAAGCCCCGTTTTAAAATTTTACTTTATTTTATGATTTGTTTTTCACTGTTTTCCTACCCAAAACAATTTTTTGTGTCGATTATTAATTTATATTTATAATAATCGATGTTTACTCCTTTACTCAGAATAATTAATATTCATCCTCATTTATTAATAAATTAATTGAACTCGATTATTACAGTTACAAAAATTTGATTCACTCTGTTTATAAATGTTTAAAAAGGAAGCAAAAAAAACTTCCTCATAAATTTATTCATTTTAATTAATTAGTATTTTAAAGTTAACTAAGCTTTTGTTGTGTAAAAAAAAAAACAAACAAACAAAATAAAACAAAAAGAGGCGGAAAAGGGACTTATTAAATTTATTGAGTAACCATACTCACGCAAACACAGTGTCATTAACATGGATTCCTTTACACTTAAAAAAGAAAAGAAGATTTACAATGAAAAAATGCTTTTTTTTTCTGGTTTGTTATCGTTGAAAAAGGTTTTTCATTTATTTATTTTTTTTTTTTTGAAGGTTGCCTCAGATAAAATTGTTAAAAGTTAAAGGAATTTTAAACATATTAAAGCTTTTTTAATTTTTTTTTTTTTTTTTTTTGTTGTAAATTTATATTTTTATCATTAAATTCCTTTTCGGTATTTTCTCATTTTGTATAGGTTTTCCTGCAAGATTTTTTTTCTTTTTCTTTTTTATTACACATTGTTCTTCTCGAATAAAAATCAAAGTTTGTATATTTTTCCCATATTTTTTTCACCTTTCTAAAACTTTATAGATGATGACAAAGTAATTTTTGTGCATGTTTTTCTCATATAGAAAGCTTCCTCGATGTTTAATTCCGTGATATTTTAATTTTAATTTTTTTTTCGTCTGAATTAAATAAAAATAAAAACCAAACCCAAACGTAATTAAAATTATAAAATAAGAAACACCCGGAATTTTATTAAAAAAAAAAAAAATAATAAAAGGATATCACGTTTAGGTAAAACATATAACGACAGCATTTATACAAGAAAAAAAAAATGAAATAACGCAAACAACCAGACATGCTTAAAAATAGATAAAACGAAATGTTTTATGATTCTTTTTATTTTGTTTGCATGTTTGTTTATTTATTTATATTATTTGCCTTAATAAAATGAGCTTTGAGCTAATTTTTGAAGAAATTTATTTTTTTTATTTTTCTTACACATACAAATAAAATAAAAATTACATAATAAGCATAAATATGGTATCAATATAAAGCGAATAAAAATCAAATAACAGAAAAAAAAAATATGATGAAAGTTTATTATAAAAACAATCATTTGTAAATCGATCTTGTATCTTTTTTTTTTTTATTATTATTATTATTATTATTATTATTATTTTGAAACGAGAAAGGACGATAAATGGATATTACAAAATGGATAAAGGGAAAAGAGAAGACCAAAAAAAAAAAATTATGATGTTCAATTTACGTTCAACAAAAATTTAACAAGGGATGATAATGTTCGATAATAAAGATTTTTTTTTTTTTTATACCACTCATAAAGTATTGTTGTTTTACGGTTGAGTCCTAATTTTTAAGGATAATTTTATTTTTATTTTTTATTTTTTTTTTTTTTTGTTCCGGTTTAAGTTGATTTGTATATGGTGAATGTTTTGAATTGTATTATACACGAAAAATAAACAAAAAAAAAAAAAGAAGCCAAATTGTGTAATAGAATGTAAACATATTGCATATCCTTTTGTGTTTAAAATTAAAGCAAAAAACGATAACAACAACAACAACAACAACAAAAAAAGGTTAAAAATATGACAATGTGACAAAACTGTAAGAACCACATGAAAATTATTAATTTTCATAACAAAATTCCGTTGTAATAAATTCTGCTTTTTTTTTTTTTTTTTTTTGTTTTTAATTTTTAGATTTTCATTCATTTTTTTTCTTTTTTTTCTAATACCACCAAACCTCCCTATAAATTATTAATATAATGGTTGAACGAGCACAACATATTATAAACTTCCTTACATATTTTTTGCATCCTTTAAACAATATTAACATAAAATTTAGATTAAAAAAAAAAAAAAACTTTTTTTGAATGAATAATTTTTTTTTTTTAATTTGAATATGAAAAATGGGAAAAGCACTTAATTTATATCATTGAAATTCGTTTTTTTCTTTTTTTTTTTTTTTTTTTGAATAAATAATAACTATAGCAAAGCTTAATTAGAAGGAGCTGTTTGTAGATTAAAAAAAAAAGTGGTAACGGCTGCAGTTACAGTAAATATAAATTAATAATCAAAATGAAACACGAAAGACAATATTTTTGACCTATTCCAACGTTTCAAATACGTTTTTTTTTTTTTTTTTAATGAACAAACATAATTTTCTATTAGACTTTTTAAAGCTTCTTTTTATTTTGTTTTACTTTAATCGGACTGTTGTTTTAATTTTTGGTTATTCATATAAAGCTAGCCGAAATATTTTGCTTATGTGTATATCAACCACAGTAACAACATGAATAGCAATTCATTAAACCATCTGCTCTAGGTCTATGTTTTTACTGATAATTTATCAAATATTCATGTATATTTATCCATGTAGACATCTGTGTTTTTCATATTTCTATCATAAAAATAGTTTCATTTTTATCCCAACATTATATATATATATATTTGTTATTAAAACTAAAAATTAATATCTAATGAAAAAGCTTTCAGTTTTTTATTGATTTTATATTTATGTGTATAGTAACCTCTTCATAAACTTTATAACAATTATTTCTTTAACAAACAAGATGCCAATCGTTTTTTAAATGAAAATTAAATATTTTAATTGTTTAAAAGAAAAAAACATGCAAATATAATTGTAAATTAAATTAAATAGAAATTTTAAATTGTTTACAAATACGATATCTAATAAAAAATTCAACATTATAATTCTTATAACATTTATTTTTCTATGCGTCATTAGTTTAATTAATATACATTGTAATTTACTTTGCTACATTTCACTTGTTTATTATAGAGACTTTATAACTTAACTAAAAACTATAATTATCATTATTATTATTATTATTATTACTACTATAGCACAATTAAATTAATAGTCAGCATTAAAATATAAAAATTTATATATGTATGTCTATAAAGTCAATTTCATTAACCTTTTAAGAGTATGTTTTACTCTTAAAATGTAAATTATGTATAATAATAGGTCATCTATAATTAATGATAATGTTAAACTTTGGAATACTTCAATTATCATCGTTTTCAATATAATAAAATTTAATTTATTTGTTCATGGATAAAGCAATGTTACTTTTCCCCATTTTTTTTTTTTTTTGGTTTGTTGCCAATAATTATATTATCAGGTGTCATAAATTTTATCAGAGGTATGATTTGAATAAAATAATTAAAACAAAAAAAAAATTCTTTTATGTTGCTCGAAGAACACATTTTATGTACACCCGTTTATTGTGACAATAAAGCCAAAAAAAAAATATATAATAATTATAATAAAAATCTATGGTTTAGATGCACGCATGACATACATAACGAATTTATAATTAAGTAAAGTATTCGGTGTGTATGGTTTTAATATTTTTTCTCTTTTTTTTTTTTTTTTTTGTATTTCTGCTTTATATTTACCATAAACATTTAATGTATATTATGACCTAGTAATAAACACATTATTATTACCGACAATATATTTAAGAATTTTTTTTTTTTTTTTTACTGTTTATAGTTGATCTGTAAGCTTATAAAGAATCCGGTATTAACATTCCCAGACATATATATACACAATTTTTATGATAACCGACAATAAAAAACCGTAAAAATAAACTTAATCCGTGTGCATTAATCAAGAAAATATAAAATCTAGTTTGGTTATTGATTAAAAAAAAAAAAAAAAAAACTATAAGCTTTGTAACACTTTGTAAGGACAAATAAAAAAGAAAAATGAAGCTTAATTGAATAATTTTGGTAAGAAATTAATTATTTAATTAAAATATTACATTAGTTTTCGGTAATAATTCAAGGAGAAAAGTAAACAAATTTTCCTTTTTTTTTTTTTTCTTTTTTCGGTTGTAACATCTGTTTATTAAAATATTAAAAAAAAAAAAAAGTTCCTTATTTATATATGAAAAACCTTTAAAACCCTTAAAACTTAAATTACGTGTTATATTTAATAAATTAAATTTTCTAAATAAATTACCATTTATGTAACAAATGTCGCATTATAGCTATTGAAACGTAACTAGATAAATCACTAGATTTTTATAATGTTAGACAATTGATGTCTTAAAGTTACATATAATATGTGACGCGATTACTGTCGTTCTCACTTTATTTCAATTGACATTTAACTCTATGTTTAACTCTTGATTATAAAATAATATTATTATTTTCCCTTATATTTAATAATAACTGAATAACGCAATGACAAACAAATAATAGATACAATATAAAAATAAAAAAATAATAATTAAAGTTTCTCTAAGTTATTATCGCATTAACTACTAAACTTTATTAGTATTTATATAAAATGGTGAAAAGCTTTTAATAGAAAATATTTTTAACTTTTATTATGGTTTTAAAGTGACTGGTGAAGTTTGTATAAAAGCAAAGTAGTTATGTTATGGGTTATAAAAATCACGATAAATACCTTTCTCAGAATTTGCAAGCACTTGTTATTGTTTTAATAATAAAAAATATTTATTGTGCTCAATAACATAATACAACGATATTAAAATACAATTTACATGGTAAACATTATTTTTTCTGTAGGATTCTACTCTCAGTATTTAAATAAATATTTATTTTACGTAATTGTTTAATATTTTAACACTATTTCCGGATTAGATAATCTCATGTTAAGCATAATACTTTTGTATTTTTTTTTCTGTTTTACCATTTAATTTAAACCATTTTCAATTAGTGTAGCCTAAGAAACATTAATTTATTTCTTAGAATGAAAATAACACGACATTTATAAGCTTATAAACAATTGTAATTTGTGTTTTTCTTTATTTCGCATTATGTTTTCCTCTTAAATTTTGTTTCTTCATTTATCTTATTTAATACAACTTTATTTTTTTGTGCATTTAGTTGTTTTTTTTTTTTTATGTTTTTTTATTTTATTTTATTTTATTTTTTTTGTTAAAGATAGAACGAAAGTAAGTTAATTGAGTTATAAATTGTCATACATTAATAAAGTGGATAGCCCATCATTTACGTTTATTTTATTTTTGCTGCCATTACATTCTTCTAAACATAAATCTGTCCGCTTTTTTCATTTATTATTATTATTATTGTTGTTGTTAAGCTGCTGTCCGCTAAAAATTTACGATCAATAAAAATTTATAACAGTCTCATCTCCTGAATTTATAATAGCTACTTGCTTGATGTTATCTTAATATATATATATATAAAAAAAAAAGGTTTGTTTTTTTCTTTTTTATTCAAAATTTTCATCTTCTGTCCAAGGAAAATATAATTTTATTATTTAATTTTTTTTTTACTCGTTTACATTAAAATGATGGCATTTAAAAAATAGAGAAAAACAAAATATCCTTTAAATAAATAGAAAGTAATATTTATACAACTGAATTTAATTTCAATCCTTAAAGGAATGAATCAGTTAGCATCTTTAACGTTAAACATGATTGTATTTGACGTGAAAATACATTTGTAACCAGGCGTCTCGACTTAATGCAAAAGTTTCTTTCTTTTATATTTCATTAAACTTTTTATTTGTTTTATTTTATTTTATTTTATTTAATTAAGCACAAACTCGTGTCGAAGAAATGTAGAGAAAAATAAAAAACGTATTTGATGAATGAACAATTTTTTTCTTGAATTTTTAATTATATCATCTTTACCGTCATAAAAACTACTTTAAAATTTATTTTCTATTACTTGTAATTAAAAAAATAAAATAAAAAAAAAAAATACGCAAGAGAAAAACATCCCCATAAACAGTTTTATATATATTTTTTTTATTATTACAACATAAAATTATGAACAAAAAATAAAAATAATTTTTTTTTATTATTTATTGCTATAATTTTATTTTTGTGTAAATTAAAAATAATTTATTAAAACAAAGAAAATGACAAATTATAGAATTTTTTTCATTAAAAAGAAATAATTTATTTTATTTTTTCTTTAAATCGGTAATTTGTATTCTGATAGAGTTTTGTAATGCTTTTTGAAAGCATAAAAAAACTGTTTTTTTTTTGTGCCTTGTATAAAAAATATAAAACACCAGAAAGCTATTTATCACTGAAAACCTTCATTTTTTTTCACTCTGTAAAAAATTTTCATTCTTTTTTATGCGGCTTTTAGTTTTACTACAAAAAAAAAAAATAGCAACAAACACGCAAACTAACTGTGTAATTTTTTTTTTTTTTTTGTCTACATTATTTCACAGTTTTTCTGTTGCCAAGTAGTGAGTGGTAACAATAATAGAAGCAACAAACAGGACCAAACAAAAAAGCTCCATCCAACATCATTTATTTTACATAATTTGAATGTTAAAATGTCAAGAATGCTAAATAATCATTCAGAAATGTTTGTTTAATTTTTTTCTCTATTTAATTTTCATTCTTCCTTCTTCCTTTTCTTTTTCTTTTTTTTTGTTTAATGAATATTTTGATTGGTGCAGTTTCGCCTTGTTTATTTAATATTTAAATAAGGTGATGCAAAATAGGGGTTGATTATAATAATAACAAAAAGCATGGCTCATTGCTAACAGATGTCACAAGTTAAAATCGTTCATTTCGTTAATGACACGAAATTAAATCAATTTTTTGTTGAAAATTATTTTTTAATCAACTAAATAACTTATTTCGGACGCAAAGATTAATTTGAATTAAATATTAACGGATTTTAACGATGCACTTCATTTAAATGGTTAAAAGACATCCCAATAACAATGCTGACATTATGAAAATAAAGCTTCACGAACACATAAAAAATAGAAGCTTATTCAAATATGAATTCTGCGAAATATTTCCATAAAAAAAAAAAACATTTTCATAAACAATTAAAAAAAAAAAAAACGAAAATGTAAAATATCCTTCAATAAGCTAGGCAATAGTCGTTTCGTATAAAATTTTAATCCTCTATTCTCAAATTGTTAACAAAAAAAAAAAATATAAAACTCCATATGGACTAGAAAAAATTAAGTTAAAAAATCAATACCATTAATTAATGACTAAGTTAAAAGCTTCTCGTTTTTATATTTTCAAATAAAAACCTAATTAAAAAATTCAATCAATTCAAATATTTACTTTTTTTTTTGTTTTTTCATCGGAAATTTAAGTAAATGAAAATCCTTCGATATGTATGAGAGAATTTAAAACGAAACTTTTCTCAGTTAATAAAAAAAAAATATATCAAAATGTAAATTTATTGATATCCATTTTGTACATTAATATAATAATAAAGCTTTCGTTAAACTTTTCCATTATATTTAATTTGAACAAATGAAAAAAAAAAATAAATAAAAAAATACTGTAAAATCGGGCCGGGGGAAGACAAATTTTATCAAAAATGGTACAATGAGGACAACATCAAGTTATTTCCGCATGCAAACATTATTATTAAACATAATTTTTGCTGTTTTTTTTTTCTTGTAAATTTATTTCCTTTAATGAGATGTAAAGACGTGAATAACACAGAATAAAATCATCCCCAACGGAGTTAAGTATTCTTCTAGTATAGATGCTTAAAAAAGCATTGCATTTAGAAAAAAAAAAGACAACGATCTGTTCACATCTAGATGAATTTGAGCGTTGATTCAAATGAATGAGATAAAGAAAAAAAAAAGCTCATAGTATGTATTTTTTATACACAGATAACTTCTGTACTGGCAGGGTAAAAGTATTTAAAGTACAAAGCGGCCTTATTATTCATCGTCCATAAAAATTCTTTATTATCTAATGTCGAGGTCTTTTCGCTTCTTTTATTCCCATATATATATTTTTTTTTTCTAGTTTTTCTATAATATTTTTGTCTCATTCTATTGCTTCATTGTTATCATCATGATGAAAATTGAATTTTCGCACTCAATATAAATGTTTATTGAATAATAAATTATCTTCGTGGTCGTCGTTTATCTGTTTGTTTGTTTGTTCGTCTCTTCTTTTCTATTTTAATAAAGATTATAATACTGATTACGATTATGATTGGTGGCGATGATGATGTCACGTAATTATTTTCTCTATTTCGTTTATAAAAGATTATTTTAAAGGCGAACAAAATAAAAATTTATATTTATTCCGCTAGAAATGTTAAAACTTTGATATTGTTTAATAACTTTATTCTATTTATCGGATTATTTCCTATAGTTTTCTATTAATTCTTGAATTTATATGAAACAAGATAACGTTTTTATCATTCTTCGTTTAAATAGAATTTTTATTTTCTATTTTACTCAATTCAATGGAATAATTATTATACACTATATTACTTTATAAAAAAAAAATTGAAAAGCATTTTTAAAAAGCTTTTAAGCTTTACAACATAAATAATAGTTTTATTAGAGCCTGACAATACATATTATTTGATTATACTGCACTTTTCTTTCTAAGCGTATTAATAATAATTATAAAAGCATAATGAAGCTTTAAAAATAAACTCTAATTAACCAGGCGCCTCCACTATATACATAATTTTTTTATTTTTTATCATTTAATTTTAATTAATATTTGTGTATAACGTGTAAACATATTTTATTGAATATAGTTGCAATGAACTTTCTATTTCTTTTAAAACGTTTAAAACGCATTTCCTTGTTGTTTTATTGAATATAAAAAATTAATTGTCAGACAAAACCAAAAAAAAATTAAAAAAATGTCATTAAAACTTAATTAAATTTATTAAATAAAGGATTTTTAATAGCCAGAAAAAAAATAAATAAAATATTAATTTAACTTTACAAAAATCAAATTAATCCGTAACAACAACAACAACAACAACAACAACATGAAACTTTAGCAATTCATTTACCTTTGACCATTAAAAGCATTTATTTATTTTTAACTTTTTCATTAAACAACATTATATAAACCCACTAGAAACTTTATTATATAAAATATATTTCACTAAATTAAACTTTTTCCGTTTTATTTTTACGAATAAAATGCAAACAGCAAAAATAATTTTTTTTTTATTTTTTTCTTTTTTTCGTTGTGTTTATATTAAAAATTTTATTTATTTAAATGATGAAAGAATATATAAAAAAAAAACAAACAAATAAACAAACAGGCGAATACAAATAATCATTTATTTAATGTTTAATTTGAAAAAAAAAAAAAATAAAAAATAATGTGAGAAGCTTTTAATTTGAAAAGTTTCAATTTTTTTTTTTTTTGTTTTCTTTTGCTCTCTGTGATAACAGTTTTTCAAAATAATCTTATAGTGAAAATCAGTTACCGAAATAAAATCATACAGAAAAAATTTTATAACGCAAAAAATATACTTTGTCGTCTCTAAGAAAATTTTTAATTTTTTTTTTTCGCTTATTTATTCTCAGACAAATTGTTGTTTTATTCATTTATTTTATTAAAACTTAAAGTCAGTGTTTATTTTTAACTTTTTTTTTAACTTGACAAGAAAATATATTTCTCAGGAAAACAAATTATGTAAATTGTAGATATGATAAAATAAACAAAAAACGAAATGAAAATTAATAAAAGCGATGAATTGTCGTCTTGAAATGTTTTTCTTTTCGTTTTTGTATTTTTTTTTTCTTGTTTTATTTTTATAATGAAAATCATTATAAAAGCTAATCCAAATTGACTTTAGCTATGAATTTCTCCTCCTTTTTTTTTTTTTTTTTGAATAAATATTATAATTAAATTAGTAATTGTGATGTATTTTGACTTTTTACATCAGCATTTTTCCTAGTAATGAAAATTCTGATTAAAACTGTTAAAACAGTGCACTGTTCTTGTTTCAGAACTGTTTTCTATACTTAAAACATTTAGCTAATTAGCTTTTATACTAGAATAAAACCTTTCATTGTTGAAAATCACCGAATAAAGTGGTACATCTGTGAAATAAATTTATTTTTTGTTTATTTGTTAAATCTGAACATCAGTGACTGTTTATTATTGAAATTTGTATAACCACTTAATTAAATTAATAATAATGAATGTAATTTCTTAATGCTTATTATATTTAAATAGAAAATATGCGAAAATGATTTTTATTTTTATTGTTTTATGCTTTTAAAATAAACAAAAACCATTGTATAGAAATTATTAAATTCTATTAAAAATTTAATTAAATTATTTCTTAATAATAATTATGAAAGAAGCCAAGTAAATTTTCTTGAACAAAACAACAACCACAACAACAAGCAGGAAAAAAGTCTTGTTAAACTTAATTATCGTTGTTCTTTAACATTATAAGAGCAGATACAACACAATGTTAAAGCTTTAGCTGTTTGTAATACGAATCTACTGTATTGTATTGTCGGCTTGATGACTCATCGTTATAATAAACAAAATAAAATTGCAAATAGAAATTGTTTTACAACACCACAACGACCAAACTAGACGTTAGATAATTTTACCACAAAATAGTGACTTTGTTATTATTATTATAAGTGAGATGTTAGTAAATTTTGCTTGTAGTATTAGACACTGAAGTCAGGAAAGCTTAACTTTAACCAAACTGATATGTCTAGGATGTAAATAAAAATATGTATATATATATACTATCTTTTGCCTCGAGTTACTTAACTATTGTGTCCGTTCATTCACTTTATCGCCTTTATGTTATCTTAAATTTAAGCTCTTACTCCAATATAATGTCCAACAACTGTATGATGTAATCTTGGATGACTCTGGTTGCTCTCTTGTTTCATTTTGGTTTTCTATTTTTTTGTTTATGTGGTTAAAGACAACTTAAGTAAAGTTAAATAACTTAACTAAGTAAAACTAAATTATTAAAATAACATAGACAAGACAAAAACTAAAAAGCGGATACTATGTTATCGTTGTTGTTGGTGTTGTTATTGTTATTGTTATTGTTGTTGTTGTTGTACTCATTAAGGGTCGCGCTATCATAATGATTTTACATAAATTTAACCTAAATAATTATGCATTTGTTGACAAGATATTTCCTTGTTACTTAAAACACTGTAAGAAGACGATTAAGACCACAAGTTTTGTTACTGGTTAGTTAGTCTTATTATAAAATATTTGCATACAACTGGCTAAGTAATTTTTCCTCATTATAAATAAATTTGGTTTGTTGTTAAATTAAATATTAAATTTACAAAATATGTATATGTTTTTATGTGCATTTAGTCAATAACAATCAAGAATAATTTTTGATTTACAAAGAAAAGCTACAAAGTGCATATTCAACTGTCAGAACGATAACAATTTTATTTCATTTCAATATTATTTGTAGCACAAAAATCAAGTCACAACTAAAAGAAGAAAAAATAAAGCAAAAACATCAAAGTAACTAAAAATATATAGCAGCTAACTATAAATAAAAGTAAAAACATCAAATAAGTTAAGGGTTGGGTAATAGTAAAACGAAAAGTTAATCGAACTCAATGTTTTTCTCTATATGCTGCTGACTTTAACTGTTATTTATGGTATCAATACATTGTACCTTTTTCCATTTTCTTCATTCATTATTATTTATTTTATTGTCATTGTAAATAGTAAAGAGTCTGACTTTATTATTACGTATCCGTTAAATTAATATTGTTATAGGTTTTACTGAAGTTTTTACCACCCACATAGAATCATTTGTTTTACTTAACAAAAGCTAATAAAGCTACCATTCAATTACTTAATACTTAGAAGTAGAAAAAAATATTTTTTTTTTAATTAAATTATTGTCACCATTTCGTATTCTATAATTTATTATAATTTTTTTTTTTTTTTTTTTTTTTTTTTTTTTTTTTTTTTTTTCTCTCCATAATTTGTATATAAAAAGTAAATGTTAAAAGCTCATTTATTTATTAATAGAAAAAATAAAATTAATTAAATTTATTTATTAATATTAAAAAGTAATAACGAAGCTAAACAAAATTTAATTTATTTCCTTTATATGTAGAAGCTTTTAAAATATTTGATATGTATTTCTAAATTTATATACATACATATATGTACATATTATTTTTGAATAAATTTTATCTCAAAATATGAATAATTAATCATTTTATTTTAAAATAAAAATAAAGCAAGAATAGTAGAAAATTTGTATATATGATACGGTGTATGTATGGTATATGCATTACAAAAGTTACATATTAGAAATTTTATATTAATTTGTTTTGCTTATTATTTTTTTTTTTTTTTGACAAAACAGAGAAGAATTTGTATTAAAATATTGTGTATGGGAATGGAGAAATGGAATGAAGTACTCTAGTTAAATTTAATAATAAAAAAAAAAAACTTTCTTTATTCTACCATTAAAATAATTATGAAAGAGAAAAGATTGTATTTACAATAAAGTGGCAGCAGATTTGTTAATAAATCACACTTTGTCTTTTTTTTTATATTATTTTTGGGGTTAATTATTTTATGTTAAATCAGTTTTAATGTGTATAAAAAGCCATCTGAAATTTATTTAAACACTTATGCATATGTAAAATTTATTTTCTCTATTTATTTATTGAACTATATTTAATTATTTATTATCTCTAAATTTATTACTTGTTTATGATTTTGACATGCACAATATTATTTTTACAATAAATTCTGTAAATATTTTCAATCTACAATGAATGATTTTATTTACAAATAAACCTTAAATTCATAGTTTGCATAGTTCAACATTTGTGTGACTAATAAAAGGATAATTATTAATATTGTTATCAAATTATATTCTAGTGGAAATTTTAGTTAATTCAATGAAATACAATTTGTTTTATATGGGCGGTTTTTTTTATTAATAAATTAATGTTATGTAATGAATTTGTTGTAATATTTTAATCAAACAGAATATCTACACAAAATGATTTATTATTAGTTAAAATATTTACAAAATAACTATAACAAATTGAATTCTTCAAAATAAGAAGACAAAAAAAAACTATTCGTACTGACAAATAATCCTACATACCACCATTTATTTAATCATAACATGGGCATGCATAAATATAATTTTTTCTCGTTTTATAAAAACTCCTCTCTATCCATGTAGATCATTATTTAATAATATTTTCATTTCCTTAATACACAATATATGTTTTGTAAGCACTGGCTAAATTTTTTTTTTTAAAACGAGATCAAATATTGTATGCAGAGTTTATGCAGTTGTGCGGTGACTACTCCTATTTTAACTTCATGACCCATATAAAAACTGAATTATGTGTTAGTTATCTAAAAGTACCAAAAGTTTCTAAAATGATTAACGACTATTAAAATGTATTCAGCCACTTGTATATTACTTTTCCTCCATTGTTTATTAATTTTATTATTTTTTATGATTAAACTTTTGTGCGGTTTGTAAAATAATAAAATTAAATTTTACCTCTCGATTAACATATTACCCTTTTTCTATAGAATATAAAAAAATTAATTATTTTTTCTTATTTTAATTTTTTTATTTATTGTTTAGCACAAAAAAAAAAAAAAAAAAAAAAAATTAGAAGCAGATTAAGAATCAGCTTATCTTGTGATTTAGGATCTAGTATTTTGTTACGTCATTAATGTCCTATCTTTTAAATATATATATTTCTTTATCAATTCCCATAAATAGAATGATAAATTGAATAATATATATTTATTACGTTAATATTAAGATAAAATATTGATTCTCATATAACCAATTTGTATTCCCGGTATTATTTTATTGGATTTATACATACATTTTTTTTTTTTTTATTGGATATATAGTTGAAAAATTATTATTATTTGCTTGTTTTTAATTAAATAATAATAATAATAATAATAATAAATGGACATCACGTAATCAAACATAAATATTTATTTAATTTAATTTAAATTTGTTTTATTTTTTGCTCCTTTTTTTTTTTTTGTGTGTAATTACTAAGGATATTTTAGTTTTTTATTTGTAGTTCTTAGTAACTGACCGTTATTAAGTAAATTTCATATTTTATATATTTAAAGAGAGCATCTGTTAAGATAAAACTATGAATAAAAGTTAGCTTAAAGCATATCATTGTGTGTTTTACGATCAATAAATATTTATTTCATTATCTCAATCCTTTGTAAATTGTTAAAATGAGAACAAAACAAATTATTGATGCATAATTTATTTATTAATAATAATGATAATAAATATAAAATATTTTTAATAATAAATCATACTATGGATATTATTATTGTGATTATACTAAACTACTGATGTTGTTCGTATCAAAAACATTTTTTTTTTTTTTTTTAACATTCTCCCATGCCAGTAATTATGATTTATTTGTATTTTAGTTTTTATTATATTTTTAAACTGTAGGCATAACATTTGAATAAATTCCATTTATTGTTTATATGAAATTAAACACTTCATTTAAAAATTTAACAAATTAAACTCTAAAAAAATTGATGCAAAAAGTTAAATTAAATTTATACATAGTAAACAATTAAATGGAAAATATCCGTCAGTGTCTGATGCGTTTTTTTTTTTTTTTTAATAAATTAAATTACAAAACAGAAAAAAAAAACAAAGTTTATTAAACAAACATAAACATAATATAATTAAATCGAAAAAAAAAAAATAAAAAAATTTCGGCATTTTGTATAAACAAACAATAATTAAATAGGTCGATTGTGTTTTTTTTTTTTTTTTTTTTTTTTGCAGCTTTTTATCATTGATTAAAATAAACAAAATTGTACAAAAAAATCATTTATGTTTTTATGCTTCTGCGATATTTTTTATTATTCCTTTTAAAGGTATTAGAGCAGAAAAAAAAAATGAACTAAGTGGAAAAATGGAAACATAAATATTCTAGTATAAATATATATATATATTTTTTTGTTTTCACTTAAATATTTTGTAAGCACATACACCATAAATAAATCAAATTTCTTGTTACTTAAACATAATGTTTAATATATTGTTAAAACAAAAAAATATTAGGATGGTTAGGATCGCAAAACAACAAAAAAAAAAAACGATTTTTTAATTAATTTATTAAATTCAAAATTGTTGTTTATATTGTTTTACTGAATTTATATTTCCATCATAATTTATTATTTATTACTTTGCAAGACATGATACATGTCTACGGTACAGGTGCAACGAAAATCAATACAAATTTATGTTTCTATAAATTATAAATAATTTTTTATTGAATTAATTAATTAATTTTTTTTTTGTTGTTGAATGTTTATTACAATGAAATGATTAGACACTAGCCAAACACCAGCCAATGCCATTTTAATGTACTTTGACCTAATTTTCTATTTTTAATTAAATTATATATTTTAAAGCAAAGGATATTATTTGAATTTAGAGTTTTTGTTACAGATAAAATCAAAAAAAAAAAAGTTTGATGGAAAATTTTTGCATCAAATAAAATTGTTTGCCAATGACTTATTTAGTTTTATGATGATTTGTACGTTAATTGTTTTTATCATTACTACAAGTTAAGGTTATAAACATTAAGCTTTTCAATGTTTATTGGTTTAAATAACATTAAATTCGTATAGTTTTCTAATGAATTCACTGTAGTTAAAAAGTGCAAGAAGTTTGATGTAATTTTATCGTTAATTTTCTTTAGAAATTAGAATAATTATTAATTTCATGTCTACACAAAAGTTTTATATATAGTTTCGCTAAGTTAGTAACCGACTTTTTATGTAACAGAAAAACACATCTGCATGTCACACAATTAGCAAAAGTAAATATTCATTTGACGGCGTATTTAATGAAATTTATTAAAGAGAAATAATTTTTTGGTTTTTTTCTTTTCTTTTTTTTTTTTATTAAACATTCTCATTCCCACAAACGTGTTACCATCAATCAAACATTATTTTTACCTTTTATATTTCGAAATTAATTTTAATCAAATGAGAACTTTTATGTCAAAGGTCTGCGCTTCTATAATCATTAAACATGTTTCGTTCAATGGTTCATTAAAACGTATAAAAGAAAAAATATTTCGTTATTCGTTTTACAATAACAAAAAGTAATTGGCAAATTTTTCTTTTATTTTATTCGTTCTCCTTATGTTCTAAAAAAAAATAATTTATTTAGATGGCATATGTTAAATGAATTTTTCTGTTTTTTTTCGTTTATTGATTGACTAAACAGTTGTACAGAACTAGATACATAGAAAATTGATCATCAAATTGATTCTAATAAATCTGTCGATATTTTTTTACATTTTTTTTCTTTTTTGCATGTCTACCGCAAATATATTATTTTATTTGATAAAAATAATAAAAGCATCGTGCATGGCTCATGTATGTAAACCATAATCTAATTAATAAAATAACATAAAATAAAACAAATAGATGGCATTTATCGTTTCTTAAACGAAACTATTTAAAAAAAAAAAAAAATTAAATTTTTTTTGTTATACGGAATTTATGTTATTTTAAAATTTTGTACAAAAACTAATTACACGAAGCTTTTTGTTTTAATGACTAGCTGTGGTAATTGTGTATTATTATCTGCAAGTTTTTAACTCGCTACTAATATTAGTTGTTGTTTTTTTTTTTTTATTTTAAAACAAACGGTAAACTATCATTGATTATAGGTTTTTTCCAGTACAATAATATAAAATAATTATTAAGTTAAATAAAATTCTATAACAAATACACCGTACGTAGAAAGATGCATTTGCCATTTTAAAAGTTTAAAAAAATAAAAATATTTTTTTTTTTTTTATTTAATTTAAATTTAAAATAAAAAAATGTTTACCCATTAACACGTAAACTACTTAAATATAAACAAAAACAACAACAACAGCAGCAAAAAAAAAAGAATTTAATTTAAAAAAGCACTACAATAATATCATAGAGTATAATCATAATAATAATAAACTTTTCTGGTTCTATTTCCTTTCATTTCGTTTGTTAATAGAATTTTTCTTTTCATTTTTCATTATTTTGTATTTGTTTTTTTATTTTTTTTTTGTACTTGCTGCAAGTGAAGGTGTTCTTCATGTGCTCGTCTATAGCAAGAATAATTTTTTTTTTTTTTTTCATTTTTTTGTTTGTCCAAAAAAATTCTATTTTCCTATCATTTTCTTTTTTTTTTTTTTGTATTTCTTGCTATCGCTAGACGATGATGGAAAAATAAAATAAATAGAAATGAAATAAATAAACAGAACAGAACAAAAATCAACAGACAACACACTTATTTGTACTTCTTTGTAATTCTATTGTGCTTTATTCTTCATTGTATTAAATAAATATATCTAGGTTAACGTTAAGAGAATTTTAGTCCTTTATGGTTCATTCGTATTGAACGAATCCCAGCGTCTATGTTTAGCAAATAATTTTACTGCCTTTATTCTACAATAACGATACAAAAAAAAAAAAAAAATATAAAGAAAAAAGCACAAGAGAAGAAAAAAACGAAAAGAAAACATTACAACAACTATAAAAGCTTACCAAAAAAAATTTATATTAAAACCATCGACACTGACAACAACAACAAAAACAATTCTTACAAAAAAGCACAACGAAATATTTATATACTAGAACAAATAGACGAAAAGTTCTTTTGAAGTCAAACGCAAAGTTTTTTTTTTTTTTTTTTGTTCGTTTTCTTTATTTAACTATGAAGGGATGTCCGTAAAATGGTTACAAATTGTTTCTTAATAAATAAAGAGAATGACGAATAATTTTGGTTTTTTTTTTCTTTTCTTAATGTTTTTCTTGGATCAATAATAAAAATAAAAATTTCTCTTGCAGTTTTATCCACCACCGAAAACACAATCAACGACACCGGCAACACCAGCATCATATCGTAGTGATTGTGAACTTTCTGGTTCATATGTATCACTTGAATGTCCATCACCACCAGGACCACCTGCTTGTTTATCAGAATCACGTCAAGATCCACAGGTATGTCTTGTTACTTAGTTTTTCTTGATAAAATTAATTAAATAAATTTTCTGTTCTATTAGAAAAATTGATAAAATTCCTCGAATTTCGCTTAAATTAAGCACAAAGTAAAAGAAGTAAATTACAGTATATTGGATAACAGAGCTTACGAACTTATCTAAAAATGCTAATTTTCTATATATATATTTTTATTTAGATTATTTATTTTTTCCCTTCGCCTTTTTAAATGGAGAAGGGAACATTTTATTATGCGTGTGGCTTTTACGTTTCCCTTTTTATCCAGTTTTTTTTTTTTTTTTTTTTTGTTAACTTCCTCAACTTTGGGTGTTCAAATAACACAAAAAAAAAGCTTTAACGTCAGCTTTTTTCTTGTTATTTATTTTTATTTCTTTTCTTGTGTTCCGTGATACTACCACGAAACAAAAAAAACGAAGAAGCTGACGATGTTTTGTTGTAGTAAATCCTTAAAAAGAAAATTTACCGGAAAGAAAAGGAAATAAAGGGAAAAAAAGCTTTATGTAAATAATGTTAACATTTAAGAATTTCAATAGGTTAAGCTTTAAGCGATTTTTATGCTCCTATTAAATTCAAAACTTAGAAATTTATGGAAGTAAAAATGAAATGCCGAATATAGGACAAAAAGTTGGCACATATTGCCTTCGTTTTTTGAAGTCGTTATTTGATATAAATTAAAAAATATATATATATACTTTAGACACGTTTGGGACGTTATTTACGAGCGTTGTATATGGAATTATCATCAAAGGAGCCAGTTATTCCTGTTTGGGCACAACCGGTTGCACCAGGAGCATTATGTCCAGCTAGACTAGAACCTGATTTACGGCTTCACATACAATCGCATGGCCTTAATGAAAGTATATCTGTGGACCAGTTATTGACATCAATTCAGGTATTAAAAGTCGCAACAATATTTGATTAAAATTTTCTCTAACATTTAATATTTAATGTAGGCAAAGGATGGGCCAATTATCGAAGCTCCGCGTCGTGTTTTAATCGAATGTCCACCTTGGGCGACACGCAGCTCTTTAGCACTTAGAATAGTAAATGCTTGGGCAAAAGAGTCTCCTTGGCCACAGCGTGGAACACCAGTAGCTTTAGCACTTTTTATACCACTTTCTGAATTAAAAGGAAGTTTTTCGAATTATATAGGAAAAGTAATTATCAAACTGTTTCCGTATTTCCTTTTGAATTCAAACTAAAATCATCTTTTTTTAGGAACTTTTAACAAAAGGACCACATAATCCATTTGCTTCCAGCTTTAGTGGCTTCAATACAGCGTGGAACACTTTAGAATCCCTTAAAGCTAAATTATTGATAGTTTTAGATGGTTATGATATCTTAAGAAGTATGACTAAAGCGAGAAAAGGAAAAGCAGCTCCGCAAGACGTCTTAGACTTACTTGAAGGGCGCTTGTTTCCTGAATCTCGTGTTATTGTGATAAGTGTTACGCAACATTGTAGTGATTTGCTTCCACTGATGCAGCGACATGTTACTTTTGAAGGTCTTACATGGGGTCGCACAGCATCGTTGCTTGGCGGTGGGCAATGGGGAGCACCGTCTCGACTTCTAGATACCGTCCAAGAATGTGTTTTCTTAAGAAATGTTGCTCGAACACCACTTGGGTGTCTAGCAATTTCAACTATTTTTGAATCTACTGGTGGTTGTTTACCAACAGATGAAATTGATGTTATAGAATCGGTTTTAAATTGCGTCGCATCAGACACCTCTCAAAATAATATTGCAGAATTAGGACGGCTAGCGTTATTCTGTTTAAAAATGAAGCGATCTGCTGTAACAACTTCAGAAATAAAAATGTATTGTTCTACACCAGATGCGGCAATACTTGGTTGCTTAGATCGCGGTCAACTATTTGGCAAAAGTGCCAAAAAGAAAGGCGAATTTTATTTTACACCAGTTTGTGCAGGTATAGCCGAATTTCTTGCTGCTAACTATTTAGCTTCCTTAGCCAATAGACCAGGATTGCTAGCTGCAGAAGTGGCTGGCTTATGTCTGGGAGACGACGTAGAGCCAGAGATATTAAAAGTGCTAAATTTCGCAATGGGATTACTTGGACATCGGGCGTATGTTTTATTATCGAAATTGACACCACTTTGGCTTAGTCCACAAACAATATTTTCACTTGCGTTATCAGGCGGAGAATCGGAAGCAAACCTTAATGCACTTTGTGAAATTCTTGGAATATCAAAACCGCCACCAATTTCACCATTAGAAGCAAAACCAATTTGGGTACAAATACGATCGACACCGAACGAATTATTAGGATGGGGAATGGCGCTTAAAAGCTCAAGCTGTACATTAAAAAATTTAGAATTAGCGTATCAAATGGAAAAAAACTCATTATTAGATTCTAGAAATGGCATGGATGTATTTCTTGAATCTTTATCCCGCAATGAAAGCGTCACGACCCTTAGAATATCTTCACTTATCGAAAATGATGTCAGAGAATCTGAGATTATTCATTTAGCAAATTGTGTTGCAAAAGCTTTACTGAAACCACGATTAGAGTGTTTCGAATTAATTTTAACTCTATTAGAAGAAGACCCGCCAGTCTCTAAACTGCAATCAGTTGTAACAGCTTTATGTAGATCAATACCAAGGCAAACAAGATTAGGATCATTATTATTAGATTTAGGTCTATGTACATCACAGTTAGTACAAATTTGTCAAACTTTGGAGAAATCGTCACATATAACTCGATTATCCTTGCCACATCTGCGATGTGAACGTGGCGCGATAGGAGCTCTCGCCACCTTATTGACAGTTCGTCCATTAGCCTTTTTAGCATTGCCAGCATGTTGGGGAGCACGAGATGATCCTCCATCGTCAAGTGGAGTTAGTATGGGTAAGTTTGTCCTAGTAGTTTCTCCTTGATTTTTGTTCTTTTAATACGTCATATCCGATACGATGTTCGCTTAGGGTCGGGAAGTGGAAGCAGTAGCGGAACCTCAGGTCTGATAAAACAATCATCTCTCACAGGCGCACCATCTCCGCGGTCCTATCCACCAGGCTTGTTCTCATCGCTTCCTAGAGGGGTTATGCCACCCAATACGAACTTAGGGAGATCGGCTACTTTACCCAGACAACCACTAGAGGGCCCTCCAGATAAAAGAAGCTCCGACTCTGTAGTTTCAAAAACATGGTACCCTACACCAGCGTGTGAAGGAGGTCCACACAATTCTGGCACACTACATGATCTTTTATTGGCGGCTCGAGAATCATATTCTCGTTTGCATGGGTTGGACCTCAGTAAAGCACAATTATCACTAGAAGACTCCATGTGCTTAGGAGAAACAGTTCGACTATCTCCATCATTACATTCATTAAAACTGGAAGGTGCATCAAGACTAAGTGAAGTTTTACCAGCATTACTAGGTGCTGGAGAATCAACCAGTTTACAAATGATGAGTCTCGGGTCGCCTAGATTATCCCTTGAAGATGGATCAATTGCAATGTCTGCAAGAGCCCTTGCCAATTGTTCAACACTTCGACTACTCAGCATTGAAGGATGGAGTTTCAAAATTGAAGTATTACTAAACCATTATTATATTATTTCTTCACATTTCTTATCATATGTGTATCGTTTCTTAGAATTCCGTAACATTGACAGCGCTGAGAGCATTTTTAACATTCACTTGTGTTCGTGAGTTATGTCTATCGAATTGTCGTCTACACTTACCAATATTGCGCAGCGATGTAATACCATCGGAGATTTATGAGTGTCGTTCTGTTGTTGTATTAAAAATGGCTGGAGCACAGGTAAAAATATAAACAACAAATGGAAAAAATATGTTTTTTACTTTTTTATTTATTCTTCTTTTTTTGTCTGTAGGTTACATTAGCTGATCATGTTACATTGCGTGGACCACAGCTCGTTCCATATTTAGGTGGTTTTCCATGCCTACGTGAATTAGATTTGTCTGCACCCGCACGGTCTGGCCTGGGCAGTTCCTCATCGTCACCTTTAATACTCACTGACAAATGTATCATAAATTTTGCTCAACATCTTCATTCCAATTTTAGGTGAATATCGAGTTTTTGCCTTGATTTGAATTTATCAATTTATTTATATTTTTTTATTTTTTTTATTTTATTATTTCTTTATAAAATTTATTTCAGTTTACTAAACACATTGAAAATGTGTAATTGGATTTTACACTTAGATGATGCAACAAAAACATTAAAAACAATATCAAAATGTTTTCGTAATAGTCCATTAAGTCATGTCAAGGCAGATGCCATATCTGTTGTTGATCGACCAAAAAAACAACGTATCGAGCCACAGTTTTTGCATGTATTATTGTCATCGTTACCACAGCTACGCTGGATGGGCATCAGTTTATCTGGTATGAGTGATGAACAAATAACAGCAATTGGTAGTGCTGTTCTTGATTTAAAAGGCCACGAAATTGATATCAGGTAATAAAATTTTATAACACAGTAAATAATTTATCTTTAAGTAAATTATTTTGTTTAATTTGTAAAAGCTTCCTATACAAACACGCATATATGTTTCTTTAAACAAACACCCCATTATAATCCCCATTTGTTTGCCTTAAAAGTAAATTGAGACAAGCAACTGCCCACACCCAATTATAATCTTTCCCTTTGATCACAAACCATAAAAATAAATTAATTTGATCAATTTTAGACTAAGTGACTCAACGATTGAACATGCCAAATTAATGACCCAAGCTGTTGGACTCGATGGAAAATTTGATATACGTGTTTCAACGTTCGGTACATCGACTGGTATTTTAGTTCATGCTGAGAAATCCGGCACAAAAAGCTTAACAAGAAAAACAAAGGAGTAGTGAACAAACTATTTAATCAACTAAATAAATTTTTCTGTGTGCACCATGTTTTATAAAATGGAGTAAAACTAGACACAAAATAAAGTATTTAAAGAAAAGGTCCGGTGGAGACGCCTGATAATAGGTATGAATTTTTCAAGCTCACTATTTTTGTTTTGTAATGATTTTATTTTATTTTTCAATATATGAAATCAAATAATAAACAAATCTTAATATAATTTGTTATTCCGAAATAAAAAAAAAATCCAAAAACATATAACAAATGTGTTGAAAAAGTTTTTGGATTTTTATTTGTTTTCACTTTAACACTTTAAAGCTTTATAAAAAAATAAAACAAAAATTTATCATACAAATAATAATAAAAAAAATAAAAATAAAACAAAAAAAACTTGATTTAACAAAACAAAAAAACTTTTCTCTAGGGTTACGTTTCAGTTTAGACTTTTCTTTAAGGCAAATAGTTGTTATAAAAGCAGCACCAACAGCAAATAAATAAATATTTTAAGTTTATTAAACCCCTTCTATTTTTATTTTTATTTTATTTTAATAAAAACAGCAGAGCATAATATAATATATAAATAAAAAAAAATTATGTTGTCTTTAATATGTATGCAGCAGCAGAAATGTATAAAAACAAAAATTTATATTTTTATTTATCAACAACGGAGGTTAAACAATGAGAGAAACTTTTCTTTTTTCATATACAACACACAAAAAAAGAAAATTTAAATAAAATTTAAATAATAAGGGAAATTTGTATGACAAAACATAATTAAACCAATAGTGACTATGTAAATATTTATAATTAGAAATTAATTAATTAGTGAATGTTATTATAAAAATGAAACAGAAAAAAAGAATATGAGAAAAATTTTATTTATTTATTTAAAATTATAATTCAGTAATAAAATTACTAAAAAAAAAAAAAAAAAAGATTAAATTGTTAATTATTACAAGTAATTAGAGTGTAATTAAAATATAAATTATAATTATAATAATAATGTATGTTATGCGAAGTAAATATTTAATTAAAACAGAAAAAAAACTAAATAGTAAGTGTTGTTATTTATTAAAAAATAAAAATTTAAATTAAATAAAGAAATTAATTCTTTTATAAATTATAATTATATATTTAAATTTTAATTTAATTAGTATAAATTAGATAGTAATAAAAATATATTTATTTTAATTATAATCATCATAAAATTGCAGGATTTTTCATTATTAATTTTCTCATCTGTTTTTTTTTTTGATTATTTTTACATATCAGTTGTAGACAAACGACGTGTCAACGTATTATATCCCATTCATATAATTAATAAATAGGTTAAAAAGGTAATAAAATGAATGATAAGATTCTGTATTTGAACTGTGTATGAAAAAAAAAACTAATTCACCCAAAAAAATAAACTTTCAACCAATAATATGACATCAGGGTAAAAGTTTCGAAAACTTTTTTATCCATTGTATTGTTTGAAATTATAATTTAAAAAAAGCTAAAACAGTAAAATGTTGCTGCTTAAGTTCCTTTAACACATATATAAATTATTCAGCAAAATAATCCTGCAAATTTAATTAAAAAAAAAAAAAAAACTTTATTAGATAAATAAAAAAAGAAAAAAAAAAAACTAATGTTAAGTAATTTGTTTGTTTCTTTTTTTTAAAGATGAATAAATATATATAAAGTGGTGTATTTAAGGTGCATTTGTTATAAAATATAAATAATTAACTAATTATGATTAAATAATAGGTAACAAAATATTAGAAATTTAAATAAAACAAAATACCAATTTTTACGTTATAAAAAAAAAAAATAAAAATTAATTTTTTATTTACTATAAGATGTAAAGCTTCTTAAAAATAAAATAAAATATTTTTTTTTTTTTTTTTTGTTAAGCTATCTATTATTACTTAGTAAAATTATTTATTTATTTTTTTTTTTTTAATTTGTGTTTTTATTCTTTTTAATTATTAATTTTTATCTTCTATTAAAATAAAAAATTATAAAAAAAAAACCCAGTGTTGCGAAACGTTACTGTAACATAACTAAATAAATAACGTTAGTAGCGTTAGTAACGTTACGGAGAATCGTAACGTTATGTTTAAAGGAATGGTATTTGTAACGACATTTGTTTGTTTTTAATCGTTTCAAATGGTATAAACGGTAAAATGGTTAATGAAAGGTTAATTAATTAACAGAATAGATATTGGCTGGTGTCTTGCACTCTTATATACCGTAAGTTATTCGCATATTCTTTAAAAACAAAAATAACAAAATTTTTTTTAAGTGAATTGAATGTGAATTATAAGGAAAATTCATATAAATATTTGCATAACTGTTATATATTTCGTTATATACTGAATAGCGCACAACTGACAGTAACTACGTTATAAGTAACATAAATTGATTGCGGTACTTATACCAAATAACAGAACAATAACGTTATTATTATTTCAATTGTAACGAAAGAATTAACGTTACTCCATTTTTTCTCCCCCCATTACGCAACACTGTGAGAAAAAAAAAATAAAAAGAAGCAAATTTATGTCATATTAATCCATAATAAATTAATAATTAAAAAAAAAAAAAAAAAAGAAAAAGTAAAATAAACAAAGTAAAGCGTCATTCTAAAAATTAAAAAAAATAAAAATAATAATTAAAAATTATAAACATTTTTGTCAAAACATTGAATTAAAAATATAAAAAAAAAAAAATTAATTAATTAATTAATTATTATTATAAAAATAAATTTAAAGAAAAAAAAAAATAATAATAAATAATAATAATAAAACAATAATGCATGTTGAAAACTATTATTAATTAATTATGATAATAAATTATTTTTATTATTATAACATTGATAATGATATTTAATGATAATATTTAAAATAAAAATAAAATAAATTTGTTGTTCTCTATATAATAATTGTTAATTAATATTCTGTATTATCGTTTATAAAAAAAAAAAAAAAAAATTTCTTTCTTTCTTTCATTGATTGCATTTGGTTGCTGTTGTTGATTTTTTTTTTTTTATTTTTTTTTTTTACTAATTAATTTCTACTTGCTGTTATTCTTATTGGTGTTAAAATTGTTTAGGTTAAACGTTTAATACTGCAAGTAGAATGGCTAAAGTACAAGGATGACTTAACAAAATTTACCTAAGTGTTGAATTTATTAGAAAAATAGGCATTTAAATTTTATTCAAATTCAATCAAAAACCGCGTATTTATTTAGTAATTTCACATAAATTTGTGAATTTCAGACACTTGTGCTTAAGCCATAAAGGCAGTTAAGTAATAATTTCAATAAAATCTCAACAATCTGCTTCAAATGCTTTTTATATACACAAAATACAATTCGACGACAATACATTCGGCAATTTAATTGTTTTATTAATCTTAATGAATAGTGAATTAAATATTTAAAACATGCGGTTATTAATCATTTACATATAACGTCCAGTCGCAGCCATGTAAAAAAAAAAAAAAAAAAAATCACACTGAAAAATATAAATAAATAATTAAAAATTTCATTACATATCCAGCAAGTGTTATGAATTAATAGAAATTCTATATTTTTATTATTTTTTTTTTTTTTATAAATAAATAAAATTATATTTATTAATAGAAAATTTAATTCAAATATATTTATTAATATATATATATATATATATATATATATATATGTGTGTATTATTTTTTTATAGTATTTATTTTTTTTAAAACAAAAAAAAAAAATAATTAAAATTTAATTAATTAATTAAATAATTAATTGCAAAAAGAAAGAATAAAAAAAAAAAAAATTTTTTTTTTGTTTAATTAAAACAAAGAATAAATGGAAATTTAATTATTTTTATTAATTAGAGGCAAAAAAAAAAAAATAAAATAAAAAAAAGGAAAATTATGATAAAATAAATTAAAAATAAATTTAATTATATTATGTATTATTCTTATATTGATAAATGGCTGTGTGTACTGAATATTATTATCAGTTTTTTTTTTATTTTAATATTTTTAATTAATGTTGATTTTTTTGTGCTTAATTCAATTTAATTTATTTTGTTACTTTTAATAATGGGAAATAACGTTAAGGAGTTTTATTAATGTGGCTCCAATTATTGGTTTGCAAGAACTGTATCAGGAGGTTTTGATACAGATGATTAAAGTTGCAATGATTTATGCAATTCTATTCTAAAATAATGTTTTCTTGTCTATTTCTGTGTTTTTTTTCTTCCATTTCTTATTAACCTTTTTGACAGCATAAAGCTTCTTTGAATAATTTTCTACATACTCCATTTGTTACTGTGGTTTCTATATCGTTCCATGTTTTCTATTATCCCCTCTTCTATTTCTAAATTTTTAATTATTTATTATTCTTCTTGAAAATCTTCTACAAACAATCAGTTCGATGCTTTTGTTTCATCAACGTTGCAGGTTTGATCATCGTGTCTATTTTCATTCTCTGGGAAACAAAAAGCTTCTACAAAGTTAGTTGATACTCTTGCTTCCTTTTGCTTCGTTCTATGTTAAAACACCAAGCTTTCCAGCTATTCTAACCCCATAAATACTACCCTGTAATAGTTAAATTACAAAAAAAAACTTTATTTAACATGAATTTAAATCATAAACATGGATAAAAGTAGTAAGTGAAATAAATTTTTAATTTATAGGAACTTTTTTAACAAATGCTTTATTGTGAAAGAAAGGAGTTTATACCTTTAAATCAGTTATGGATTTATTATTTACATAATAAATAACTTACCTACAATTTATCCGTTAGCTCCCTGTATTTCCTACAAAAAAAAAAATAAAAAAATCCCATTATGGTGCAAAAAAATAAAGAAAAAATTAATTTTTTTTTTTTAAATTTATTTATAACAAAATCAACATAGTAAAATATAAATTTAATTTTAATTAATTAAATATTTTTATTATATTTATTTATTTATTTATTTATATATATTTAAAATAAAATAAATCGAATTACATAAATGTATATGACAAAAATATAAAGATAAATAAATAAATTAAAAAAAAAAAAAAAAAACAACAAGTAGATATAAAAAAAAAAACACAAAAAACAAAAAAAAAATTAAAAATGTTTAATAAATTTAATTAGTTATAAAAAAAATAAAAATAAATAATAATAATAATAATAATAAAGTAAATTAATTAAATTTAAATGAAAACAAAAAAATAAAAAAATTGTATTAAATTAATTAATTTATACAAAAAATAAATAAATAAATAAAAATAAAATTTAAAAATAAATGTGACGTTTGCGTTTTTAATTAATAGTTTTTTTTTTTTTTATGAGTTCATTTAATTACAGGTGTATGATGTGCCAATCGAATGGTAGGCAATTTTGTGTGTACTCTACTAGCTACTAGAAATAATTTACTTTTTTAATTAACTAAATTAGATTTTGATTTGATTGTCTGATTTTTATGGCAAATTATTTTATAAATAGATTATTATGGTAGATGGTAAGGTGTTGTTAACCAAGTTCCTGAGTAATAAATATTTAAAAATATTTCTAATAAGCGTTACAGATCTCACAAGGTATCTTCTATTTTGTTTTATCGATATTCTAGTTTTGTCACAACAGACCGTGCCCATGTTACAACGCCGATCACAAAACATTTTTTCTTATCATCAAACAAACATAATTTTACCTCAACGGTACCAATATGTTGAGAGAAAATACAAAAAGAAATTAAAATCAATTTTAAAGTTTATGAAAAGAAAAAAATAATGAAATATTTTCTATACCCAAAAAAAATTTTAAAAAATAAATAAATTCTTTATTTAGTGCATATGGGAACAGAATTACAATAAATTTTCAAAAGACTTTTTTTTTTCTTGTTGTTCTTTTACGAAAACAGCAAAAATATATAAAACGAGGAAAATAAAAGTCTTTCAGGAAAAGTTTTTCATTTTATTTCATTTATTTCTTTTTTTTTAAGTTTATATGTCGTGCTGATTTTATTTTATTTTTAAACAAAGTTTAAAAGTTTTATTTTTTTTTTCTTTATAAAAAAAAAAAAAAAAATCATCCTGTCGACGATATATTAAAAAAAAAATAGAAATAAAGAAATAGAGGACTAAGAACAACAAATGCATGGTATTACATCTCGTATCTAATGTAGACAAATACAGAATTTCGTCTCCATTTTATAACACCTTTGGGGTGTTTTTTAACTTTTTTTTTTTTTTTTATTACCGTTTTGTGCTATTTTTACTTTTACTTTAAAATTCTTACTTTCCGTATGCAACAATACTAAAAGAACAGTTATTAGAAAACATAAACTAAATACGTTTCATTGTAAGAGAAATAATCAAAATTATTTATTGATAATTTTTTATTAATTGTGATGCTCTAATAAACATAACACATTGCTAATTACAATTAGAATGATTGGGTGTTATTGTGGGTGGTTGTTTATTTATTTATTTATTTTTTTTACTTTTCTACGTTTTAATTATAATTTCTATTATCTAAAATAGTAACATCAAACACATTTATTATCCTTGAACAATTCAATAAAATAGAAACAGAGAATTTAACCGGTTGTGTCTGTTGTACAGAAGTGAATTTAATTTATTTAAGTCAATACTTTGTGCAGACAAAATGTTTTCCACGTATTTTGAATAAAACATTTTACAAAGCAATACATGTTATGTTTTATTGATCGTTACTTAACTCAGTTTTGATTGATTTAAATTGTTTAACGTTTGATGCTGGAAATTTTTATACTTTTTACGGACTTTTACCGATAAATGAAATGACCAACATAATTTGAATTTTAATTGAAAAAAGCAGACAAATCTATTTTCGATCTTAAAATGCAATAAAATAAACTAACGGTCGAATTTAGGAATCTTTGGGGCAAACAAAATCGTCTTTGTTCTACGGGTAGTGCTACTTCGCCCTAGAATTTTTGAAAAGTTTCAGCATGATCAGCAGGAATTGAGAAAAATCTTTTAGTAACTTACCAGGTATTCAATTTTTTCAGTTTTTCAGGCAAAAAAAAATTATTATTTCAAGGTACCTCCCAAAGAGTACCCATTTCTGATGAATATTTCTATTATAAAAAACAATGTTGAAATAAGGATAAATGATCATTCAATAGTCATAACACTCCAGTAATATCCGCATTGGGCTTTAACATACCGCTTCTACTGAAAGCTTTTATTATAAAAAATGTTACTCGATTAAAGCCCCACCTAAATCCAGTACTAAATATACTAAACAAGCAAAATAACAGCACAATTAACTATAGAAATTTATTGAAAGTTAAAGCGTATCGGTGATTATGCACTCATTTGAACTAAAAGTAATTTAAAAAAAAAAAAAATAACGAAAATAATGCAAAAAAAAAAATATATATATATTTCAATCCAAATTCTGTATTATCCGTAATAATTTATGTAATAAAAAATAAAAATGGGTCAATGATTTTGTATATTTTCTATAAATAAATAAAATCACAAACAATAATCAAATATTTAATTAATAATCTGATGTAATAATTTTGTTATTTGTTTGTGGGTGTTTTATACCTATATTAAGGGTTGTTGTGGTTTTAATTTTTCCTCTTTTTTTTTTTTGTTATGCTAAATAATTGATATAATGGAGAATAAATTACTTGTTTAATTTTTATATATTTCTATATAGTGTTAACGCGTTAACCATACATATTTAATAATACCTTGTTAAGCGTTTTTAAGCATTCACGAATATTAATAATTTATTACGAATAATTTTAATCATAAAAAGAAAGTAAATATTATTCTAGGTATAAAAATGATTAAATAAATTATTAACAAAAAAATGGTAAAAGAACATTAAAATATTTATAATTAGTTCAAGCACAGAAAGAATGAAAGTAACATTTTTTTTTTTATCTAATTAATTAATTAATCAAATTGTTTACCTTTTTTAAAAGATAATATAACTTTCTCTCGCATCTATATACTTTGTTATTATTTTCCTAAAGTTTTTTTTTTTTTTTTTTTCTTTTTCATTTAATTAAAAACACAAAAATAAATAAATAAAATTCAATCAGAAAAATCTATTATTAAACGAATAAATTTTGCTAAACAAAAAATTGAAAATTTCTTAGTAAAAATTACTTATTTATTATTATTTATTTATCTCACATTGTTTATACAAATTTATTCTTTAAAAAATATACACGTATCTATTGACCTTTAAATAAAATATAAAAAAAAAATATTTCTTTTATAATTTAACGTCGATAAAGCGAAAATTAATAATTAAAAAAAAAAAAAAGAACACGATAACAATTATTTATATTTTTATAATTTCGATATTATTTCTGTTTTAACTTCCTTAATCCCTGCTTTAATTATATTCATTCAGTTAAAATTGTTTCTTTGTTTCTTTTTTCTTTGTAGAAAAATAAAAATAAAGTTTTTTTTAGATAAATATATAACGAAACGGTGTTAAGTTTAACCTTGTGACAAATGATTTATAGAAAGAAGTTAAAGAAGAAAAAAAAAAACGCAAACAATTTGGACCTTTTAATATAATGTTAGAATAAATAAAAGAAGATAATGAAAAAGTTTCAGAAAATGTTTCGTGAGAATGGGTTTTGTTGTGCTTTATCAGAAGTACAGTTGTTGAAAATTGAAATTTATTTGATTTTGTATTTTTCATATTTATTAACAAAGATAATTAAGCATTTT